>JAYEVD010000764.1:0-547500 GCA_036346405.1 Phyllostachys edulis | reverse complement strand
GATATGGTATTTAGTGGAAGTATCTTTATTAAATTGTTTAATAGAAGTTACTTTTCTTGAACATGTGCCTTAGTTTTACATATTTTATGTTGTAGATCATGGCACCAATTGTTGCACCTACATTCAATTTTGCTTTACGTTCGATACTTGAAAAGGAAAAACTGAATGGAATAAATTTTGCGGATTGGTCCTGCATCCTAAGAATTGTTCTTAGGCAAGATAAAAAGGAACATGTTCTAGAGGAACCAATTACAAATGTGCCTGCTAAAAATGCTGCTGCTACTTTTAAAAACGCCTATAAAAAAATCATGTGATGAGTCCCTTCGACGCGAACTCACCGTTCCTTAGCCCTATTTAAAGCCGTGACTGCGTCACGAGGATCGCAGCCAACCCCGCTGCCTTTTCCCCAAAGCCGCCAACCCTAGCGCGCTGCCTTTCCACCGAATTTGGAGCTTGAACCCTAGCGCCGCCGTGAGCCTCATCACTGGATTCAGCCACAGCCGATGAACTTTAGCCGTCATCGAGCACCTCTTCGGGTTCGCCGCGTTGAGAGCTACTTGGTGAGCGCACTAATTTCCCTAGAGGAACCCTGGTTCACCGTCGACGTCGAGCCCATGTCTTTTTCGCCGCTTCAACCTCGCTACCGGCCGCCACACTCATCCACGACCACCTGTGAGCACACCAACGTGATCACTGTCACCTTCTCTACCTTCCCGTACCACCCATCGCCGTTGAGCCGCCGCCGTTCGCCGGATCCATTGGGACCCGAGCGCCGCTCCCCTCGCTGTCGAGCCACACCAGCGCCAATGTCAGTGGTTGTGCGTGCGTGGCAGCCGCGTGTCGTCCAGTCAGCACCCATGCATGCACACACGTGGTAGTCCAGATCCATTGGCTCGGTGAACCGAGTTCACCGGGAGCTGTGAGACTGACGTGTGGGTCCCACATGTCAGTATTTTCTTTTTATTTTTCTTATTCCGGAAAATCCATTGCTGACGTCATCGTTGCGCAATAATCTGATTTTTCTTTTAAGAAATAATTCAGAAATTCGGAATAATCCTAAATTAGGGTTTCTTTTAGATTCAATCTTCCAAAACCCATATATTTTTGCATCCGAATTCCGATTAAGCTCATTCAAATTTCTAAATTCATCTAAATTCAAGATCTATTTATTTGACTTTTTTATTTAATTTTTGGAGTTTGTTTTGCCTCTATTATTTATTTGTTTTGTTTATTTGCTTCATTTGCAAGTAGACGTTGATACTTCGGGAAGATTTGAAGAAGAAGGAGCATCTCAAGAGCAAGATCAGTACCTAGACCTATTCCAAGGTAAGTTATACCTTTAATCATATTGAGCCCAGTTTTCAAAAGTTATATTGATTCAAATTACTGCATTTATTTTAAGTATTTATTTAAATGCTTTTGGGTATAGTTATTAATCCAAATTTGTTATATTCAAATGCGATGATTATTCTTAAACGTTCCCTAGTTGAAAACATATGAGAACAAATATGAATAGACTACCATATGTATTGGTTGATGACTATGTTTCACGAGTCATAAATATGGAGATATCAAACCAATAATATGGACACATTTTATCGAACATGGTGTTGGTTTGACCCACCTCGAGACACTATTGAGATTGTTATGATTCTATATGTTATTAGTTGGTCTCAAGCAATGATGATGTATAATCCTTAGACGACATCGACATGGTTTCCTACATGTGTAATAGCACTCTTAGGGTTTGCTAAACGCTACTCATAAGCGGGTAGTTATAAAGGTAGCTTTGGGTATGCTATGAAACATGCGAAGGAATATATTTGGTCGATATATGGATTTGCCCTCCTAACATAACAGAGCGATGTGTGCGGCCCCTTGTTGTGGTCGGATAAAGAAAGTGCATGACCATGCCACTAGTGGTCGAAGTGTCAACCACATGAAGTTATTCGAACATAGTCACGATTTGGTCGTATGGAGATACGAGCTGTTCCTAGACTAGTCAAACATAGTCATGAACTAGTTGTATGGAGATATGAACTGGTCGTAGACTGGTCGAACATAGTCACGAACTAGTCGTATGGAAATACGAGTTGGTCGTAGACTGTTCGAACATAATCACTAACTGGTTGTAAGGAGTTACGAACTGGTCGTAATTAAGTATTAACTGGTCGTAACTAAATATGGAATGGTTGTGACTCGTCGTCCAATATATTCTATGTGTGTTCGGGAATTGTTATGTCCTACTAGGAGCCTCTAACGACTCGTGATCAGAAAGGGTTTCCGAGTCACAACTAATTACACATGAACCTAACGAGTCATGCACTTAATGGGTTGGAACAAAACTTGTTCAGATAGGATCCATCATGGGCACTATATAAGGAGATGCTTGAGGCTATTAGGATAGGTGTGATAGAATGTGAGCTGCTCCACCAAAACCCTAGCTGCCATCTTCTCAAGAGAGCCCTACCGTGTGACTTGGTGCTAGCACACCAGCGTACGGGGTTTTTTTCCTGAACATGTGGATACGTAGAGGCTCTACTGCAGTTGTTGTTGCGCTTGAGGACAATCCACAACCTTGGTGAGGAACGCGATTGGTTGCTGGAGGACATGATCGGCGCTGAGGACGTTGGACGATCGACTACGCTAGACGATCGACTATGACCACTACATCGACACGCTCTTCGTTGGACTAGGCTGCTCCAACTCTTCTTCCGCTGCACTGCACGTCTGGTGGTAACGATCTGTGATCTCTTGCTTGCATGGCGTCCTAGTTTACGTGTTTGATTTTTGAATTGCCAGCTAGTGTAGCCTACTCGTATCCCTTCATAAATGTTATAGAAATTAATCTTGCCACTTCTTCAACCAGTTCTTGGGTATTTGATGTCAGATCGGTTGCTCATCTTTGCAATTCGATGCAGGGACTGATAAGGAGTAGAAGTTTGACAAGAGGAGATGTTGATCTTTGTGTGGGCAATGGAGCAAGAGTTGCTGCATTAGCTATTGGCAGTTTACCATTAGCTTTATCCTCAGGATTAGTTATCAAACTAAATAATTGTTATTATGTTCCAGCCTTAAGCAAAAACATTATTTCTACTTCTTGTTTAGGAGCAGAAGGTTATGAGTTTAGAATAAAGAACAATTGTTGTTCAATTTATTTTGAAGATATGCTTTATGGCCATGCTTCATTGGTGAATGGATTGTATGTATTGAATCTTGAGGATATGCCTGTCTATAACATAAATGCTAAGAGACTACGACCTAATGATATGAATCCCACTTTTATTTGGCATTGTCGTCTAGGTCATATAACTGAGAAGCGCATGATGAAGCTCCATAAAGATGGTCTTCTAAACTCATTTGATTTTGAATCATTTGAAACATGTGAATCTTGTTTACTTGGCAAGATAACAATGGTGCCCTTTATGACCAGAGGTGAGAGGGCGAGTGATCTACTGGTCGTAATACATTCGGATGTATGTGGACCAATGAGCACTCCGACCAGAGGTGGTTTTCAATACTTCATAACTTTTACTGATGATTTTAGTAGATATGACTATGTCTATTTGATGAGGCATAAGTCGAAATCCTTTGAAAATTTGAAGGAATTTCATAATGAAGTGCGAAATCAACTTGGCAAGACAATCAAATGTCTACGATTTGATCGTGAGGTGAATATTTGAGCCGTGAGTTTGGTGATCATCTAAAAAAGTGTGGAATTGTTACACAATTTACTCCGCTGGAAACTCCTCAATGGAATGGGGTGTCTTAACGACGGAACCGAACATTGTTAGATATCGTTCGGTCAATGATGAGCCAATCTGATCTTCCATTGCAATTCTGGGGATACGCACTAAAAATAGCAGCTTTCACTTTAAATAGGATTCCATCAAAAACTGTAAAGAATACACCATATGAGATATGGACCAGGAAGAGTCCTGTATTATCTTTCCTCAGGATATGGGGTTGTGAGGTTTATGTAAAACATTTGACTTCTGAAAAACTCACACCCAAAGCCGATAAGTACTTCTTTGTGGGGTATTCTAAGGAAACCTGATGAGTATCCAACTAGTTGATTATATGGATCCCGATTGTTGGCCTAATCTTTCACGATACAACTCAAAGATCAGTAGTGCATATCGGGACCCAAAATTACAATTCTGGACCCTCTGTGTATGATGCACTAGTCCAGGATCACGCTAGTGCACACAGTGTCAACAAAGATGGATATCGATCCACACAAGCGAATAATAGTATAAACGAATAATTTGATTAACAAATAATGGTTTGACCTTACGGTCGAGTTTACATTTATTAAGCCACGCAGAAACTAATAGAGAAATAAAGCGGCGGAAGCGAAGCGGCAGCGGCATCCCATCGATTCACCACAGAACCGATCGGATCAAGACCCCACGATCGGGCACCTTCCATAAACTCCTCCTCGAATCTTTGGCGAAGACTCCTCCTCTTCGCTTGATTTATTTTAAAGCAAGCGTGAGTATACCCGTACTACATAAGTCACACCACGAAATGCAATTATACATGCAAGCTTACTACAAGGAAATGGCATTTTGTGGTTCTTTTGCGTAAATGCAACATTTGCGATTGAAAACAATTAATAGATTGAAAGCAAGTAAAACGAATAGACAATAATAATTTAATAGTTTGATTTCACAAAGACACACACAGCCCTAAACAGATTATTCACATAGCCATATGATTTAGATCACACAGCTCCTTCCCACACGCTTTATGAAGATCTACCCTCGTGTGAAATCCCGAGCATTGTCCATGATCATGACGCGCTATTTGAATAGATTGTTTACACTCTGCAGAGTTTGTACACTTTACCCACACGATACCACCAGTGTTGCAAGCACTAATCGTAACAAAACATTTCAGAAACTTCATCTTAACATAGATGCTCCCGATGTGCTTACATCATTCCAAACCATACACAGTGTATGGTACAACACACACCATTGGACAGGGAAGCGGCGAACCGTCCCGCGATGCGACTACATGGTAGCACATACCTCCATCCTATTCACATAGCCTAACCTACCACCTAGGCAATCGATGCCAAGAATTCGTATCTTACTATGCTAGACCTGTCCCATAACAGGCATGTGGTCGTACGGAGGGGCTCAGTTCAATGGCGCACAAAGTTCAGTCCTTAAATGACCGAGGCAAGACTTCCATTGTTCTAACTAAGGCACACAGATTAATTTGACACATAGATTCATATTCCCATATCACATAGCCACCATGTCACACAGTTCCTTCCACTTGCCTCAGTCCAAACCTTTTTACCACCCAGTTGATTTAAGTGCAACACATGCCAGAAAGACACATAGTACACACAGATTACCACAAAGTTACATAGTCACTTAGTCAAGTTAATAATTGCACTTTACATGAATAAATGATTCGTGGCATGGCTAAGCAATCTAATCGCACTAACCAACCCACGTTGGTGCTACAATATTACCAACTAAACTATCAACTAGGGTGACAAAGGATCAAGGCATAACAATTATACAAGGAAGGCATAACAGATTGGATTTAATAGCTAATCCCAAAAATTATTTAAATAATTACTTGAAATAGAATGCAATACTTTGAAATAAAATAACATTTAGAAAACTGGGATTCAATCATGGTCAAAGCATGACTTGCCTTGGAACAGGTCTAGAAATTGATCTTGGTCTTGATGTGTTCCTTCTTCTTCAAATCTTCCTGAAGCGTCGAAGTCTACTCGCAAACGAAGCAAACAAACAAACTAAATAAATAACAGAGGCAAAACAACTCAAAAAAAATAAATAAAAATCACCATTAAATAGATCTTGAATTTATAGGAATTTAGAAATTTGAATGGACTGATTTGGAGTTAGGATGCAAAAGTTATGGGGTTTGGAAGTTTGAATCTAAAGAAAAACCCTAAAATTGGAATTATACGAATTTCCCGAATTATTTCTTAAAAGAAAATCAGAATATTGTGCAATGCTGGCGTCAGCGAAGGAATTTCTGGAAAAGATAAATAAAAAGAAAAACCTGATGTGTGGGACCCACACGTTAGTGACACGGCTCACGGTGGACCAAGTCCATCGAGCCGGTTAGATCTGGTCGGGCTGGCGTGGCGCACTCGCGCACGTGTGGCGCTGACGCGGCGCCACCTAGGACGACACACAGGCACACGGGCTGAGGTGGCCGGGTAACTCAGCGTCCACATCGGCGAGGACGACACGGCAGCGGCGGCGGCACTGGACCCAATGGTCGCTGGCGAACGGCGGCTTGTTGCCGGGAATGAGTGGTACAGGCGTGCAGCTTAGTCTATTGCGAACCTGATGAGGTAGCTCCGGGTGGTCGGGGATGAGGGTGGTGGCCGGCGGCGAGGTTGAAGCGGCGGAGAGGCTTGGGTTTTGTCGGATGGGCGCTCCGGCGAGGTATTGGCGTCGGGGAAGGGTTCGGGAGGTAGAGGAGGTGACGGCGGACTCGGTGGTGCACTCGACGATGACGCGGCGGTGATGACGGTGGCGAAATTCGACGGCGACGACACACGGCCGAAAACCTTAGATTGGAAAATACGGCGGCGCAAGGGCTCGGGAGGGGAAATTGGGTGAGGGGTTTTGGAAAGGGGGCTGCGACGATCCTCGGGGACCTACTTATAGGCGCAGGGCGGCCTCACGGTGACGTGCCGGCGGCGGGGATCAAAACCGCCCGAGAAATGCTCGCGGAGGAATAGGAGATAGAGACGGAATTTGAAATTCAAATTCGTTTGAACGAGTCCGGGGAGGATAGGGCTTCTAGAAGGCGTCATCCGCGCGAAGAATCGGGGCCGTTTGCGCGTTTGTCAGACAAGCTTGCGAAGCGGCAATGGCGACCTTGGCCTTCATGAGAAGAGGCTCTCGGAGACAATGACCAGAGCGGTCCCACCTGCTAGTGAGACCGGGGCGGCGAAGCTGGTGGAGATCCAGGCGTTCCGCCAAGATCGGACGGCCAGGAATGAAGGAGGGTTGAAATTCTTTGGGCAGCAAGGGGCGGCGCGATGAGTAGGAATGGGCCGAGGAGATTCGGCTGAACAACATTTAGGAGATTTTAATAGTTTTTCCATTTTAGAAAATACCAGAAATTCCAAATGGCAATAGAAATTAGCAAAGGAACTTGCAAAAATTCTAGAAAATATATCCAAGCACATAGAATCCAAATAAAATAGTTTTGACCATTGTTCATGTTGACTTTAGTCATATTAAATGGTTTTGTTACTCAAAGTCCAATATTAAGCTTTTAAATTAAATTCGAATAAATCCAAATGGTGTATTTTCTCTCTACCAACTATTCAAAGGATTTTTAAAGCTCAGAAAATTGGGATGTTACAAACCTCCCCCCTTAAAGGAATCTCAACCCGAGATTCAGGCTAGCTGGAGAAAAGGCTAGGGAACTCAGCTTTCAACTCTTCTTCACGCTCCCACGTGGCTTCGCCTTCTGAGTGGTTGCTCCACTACACTTTGCAAAAACAAACTGTCTTGCTTCTGGTCTGACGTTCTGCGACATCCAAAATCTTGACCGGTTGTTCTTTGTAGGTGAGGTCTTCTCTCAGTTCAATTGACTCCAACGGGCTTGTTCTTCTGGCACACGAAGACATTTCTTCAACTGAGAGACGTGAAAGACATCATGTACTCCTGCTAGCGACTGCGGCAGCTCCAATTGATAAGCCACTTCTCCACGGCGATTCAAAATCTTGAACGGACCAACATATCGAGGGGCAAGCTTCCCTTTGGCATGAAACCTTTTCACACCTCTAAGGGGCGTAACTCGAAGATAAACAAAATCCTCTGGCTCGAAACTGAGATCACGACGACGATTATCAGCATAACTCTTCTGCCTCGACTGAGCTATCCTTAATCTCTCTCTGATCATGGACACTTGTTCTTCTGCTTCTTGAATAATATCCGGACCAAAGACTATACGTGCAGCAGTTTCTGACCAATTCAATGGGGTTCTGCAGGCACGACCATACAAAGCTTCAAACGGCGACATTTGTAGACTGGCTTGATAACTGTTGTTGTACGAGAATTTCGCATATGGCAAACTCTTATCCCAGCGGGTAGCATTAGCTAGAGCACAGGCTCTCAACATATCTTCCAATATCTAATTGACTCTTTCAGTCTGTCCATCTGTCTGGGGATGATATGCGGTACTAAAATTCAAATGAGTCCCTAAGGCTTCATGCAAACTCTGCCAAAAATGGGAGGTGAACTGAGATCCTCGATCTGACACTATCTTCTTGGGCACACCATGCAAACTGACAATCCTTGACATATCTGACTCTGCAGACGATCTCCTGAGTACGTGGTTTTGACTGGCATGAAATGGGCAACTTTAGTCAAACGGTCCACTATTACCCAAATCGAATCATAACCCGATTGAGTCTTGGGTAATCTGGTAATGAAATCCATTCCAATTTCTTCCCACTTCTACTCTGGAATCTTCAAAGGTTGCAACAGACCTGCTGGTCTCTGATGTTCTGCTTTAACTTTTTGACACACGTCGCACAAGGCAACGAACTCTGCGATGTCTCGTTTCAGGTTTGGCCACCAAAACTTATTCTTAACATCCTGATACATCTTAGTACTACCAGGGTGAATCGAATACTTTGAGTCATGAGCCTCCTTCAAAATTAGCTGTCTCAAACCATCGACATCCGCGTGAATCGTCCATTGATCCACAGTATGTCCTGATCATCTACGGTGAAGTCTTTGAACTTCCCTTCTGCCATCTTCTTCTTGATGTCTGAAAACTCTGAATCTTTTGGTTGAGCCTCGCGAATCTGCTTCTCCAAAGTAGACTGCACTTCCAAATTAGCCACGAATCCTTCAGATACTACTTCTAGTTTCAGCTTCTGAAATTCCTCTTGAAGTTCTGAACAAACCTCTTTTACTTCCATCGCATTGCAGTGGCTCTTGCGGCTCAAGGCATCCGCAACTACATTGGCTTTACCAGGATGGTAATGGATTCCAAGATTATAATCCTTTATTAACTCTAGCCATCTTCTCTGCCTCATATTCAGATCTGACTGGGTGAAAATATATTTCAAACTTTTATGATCTGTGTATATCTCACAGCGATTACTAATGAGGTAATGACGCCAAATCTTCAAAGCATGCACTACTGCAGCTAATTCCAGATCATGGGTACGGTAATTCTCTTCATGTGGCCTTAACTGCCTTGATGCATAAGCGACAACTCTTCCTTCTTGCATCAGGACACATCCTAATCCTTGACGCGAAGCATCACAATAGATATCAAAATCCTTGCGAATATCTGGTAAAATCAACCTTTGAAATTGAAGTCAAACGCTTCTTTAATTCTTGAAAACTTTCCTCACAAGCTGGGGTCCAAGTGAACTTTTTCTCTTTCTTCAACAATTGCGTAAGAGGTTTAGCAATTGATGAGAATCCTTCAATGAAACGACGGTAATACCCTGCTAATACCAAGAAACTGCGAATCTGAGTGACAGTCTTGGGCTGTTCCCAATGTAATACTGCTTTAACTTTACCGGGGTCAACTGCTACTCCTGCGGCTGTCATCACATGACCAAGAAAATCCACTTCCTTTTTCCAGAAATCACACTTGCTAAACTTAGCATACAACTGATGCTCTCTGAGCTTCTCTAGGATTAATCTCAAATGCTCAGCATGTTCTTCCTCTGCCTTGGAGTAAACCAAAATGTCATCAATAAACACCACTACAAACTTGTCCAAATATTCCATAAATACCTTATTCATCATGTTCATGAAATAGGCAGGGGCATTAGTCAGACCAAAGGACATGACTCAGAACTCATAATGTCCGTACCGCGTTGAGAAAGCGGTCTTAGGTACATCCTTGGGACAAATCTTCAACTGATGGTAACCCGATCACAGGTCGATCTTTGAGAACACTCCGGCTCCTTTCATCTGATCAAACAGATCATCAATCCGGGGCAATGGGTACTTATTCTTAATAGTGACTTCATTGAGAGATCGGTAGTCGATGCACATTCTCATGCTTCCATCCTTCTTTTTGACGAACAAGACTGGCGCTCCCCATGGCGACGAACTAGGCCTCACAAAGCCTTTCTCCAACAGTTCTTCTATCTGCTTCTTCATCTCTACTAGCTCATCAGCTGGCATCCGATACGGTCTCTTTGAGATTGGTGCTGTTCCTGGCACTAGATCGATGACAAACTCGATGTCACGATCCGGTGGCATCCCTGGTAACTCTTCTAGAAACACATCTGGATACTCTCGAACAACGGGCACATCTTCCAAAGCAACGGTCTTCAGGCTATTGACTAGCAGATGTCCATTACGCACTAAGGTAGCTAGGAACTCTATCTTGTTTCCTTTGGTATCCTCGATTGTAACGGCTCTTCGGCTACAATCTAGCACGGCCCTATGCTTGGTTAACCAATCCATGCCAAGAATGACATCTATAGTTTGGGTGTCTAGAACGATTAGGTTAGCTAGAAACTCAACTCCAGCTATGAGTTAGCTCTGCTCCAGGTGACTGGACTAGCAAAGTATGCTTAAGATGCATAACTTCCAATTTATTCTTAGTTGCAAAACTCCGAAACAAGCGAATCTGAAGCTCGAATCAAGCAATCGATGCAGTCTTGAATTTACTAGGAACTTACCCGATCTGACGTCTGGTGCTTCTGGGCTCCTTCCAGAGTGACGTGGTTAACACGACCTCTGACAACTGACTGAGGCGCTCCTCCTAGCTGACTGGTTCCCTGAGAAGCTCCTTGGTTGCTCTGCACTGGGGTCTTGGTAGGTGTTGCTCCAAGGTTGAAGCGATTTGGAGTGATTGTTCCTTCGGGGCACCGATTGGCCGTGACTGGTGGACGCAATTGTAGCACACTCTTGGTTCATTCACTGTTGTTCCTGGGGTAGGGTTAAGCGGTGTAGGGTTGCGAATTCGAACAAAAGGACGAGTCTTGGCGGTGCGTGGGTTCTAAAAGAACTCTGCGGCTGGAAACGATTAAACTGCTCTGGCACTATCCTTGCCCTCTCTTTGTTGTGGTGGTGGCTTCATTGCTTGAGCCATCCTCGCTATGTGGTCCTCCAGTTCCTTGCGTTTGTCCTCCATAACCAACGCCTTGTTAATCAACTCCTGAAAATCTGGAAAGGTGTGGGCAAGCAGATTGACCTGTAGTCCAGTGTTCAATCCCTTCAAGAAACGACTCTGATGAGCCTTGTCAGTAGCGACGTCCTCTGCAGCATAGCGAGCTAAGCGGGAAAACTTGTTCGTCGATCAACATCAAATAGCTCCTTGCTTAAGAGCACGGAACTCATCCTTCTTTAAATCCATGATCCCTTCAGGTACATGATACTAGCGAAAGGCTACAGAGAATTCTTCCCAAGTGATATTCTGCGGTGCCTCATGTGCTGCGCAAAAATTCTCCCACCACTCAACAGCTATGCCCTCCATCTGATGAGTGGCATACAAAACTTTCTCGTGATCGCTGCATTGGGTGATCAGTAGCTTCCTCTCAATTACACAAAGCCAATCATCAGCTTCTACTGGCGAGACATGGCCAGAGAAAGTTGGCGGACAGGTCCTCATGAATTCAGCCAACTTGGATGGTCCCTGATGACCCTGAGCGACTGGGGCTCCTCCCTGATGATTGTTGTTGTTGTTGTTCATAGCCTGCATCTGGTTCATCATTGTATACATCATCTACGTCTGTGCTGCCATAAAGGCTCCAAAGTTCTTCAAGTCAAGAGGTGGTGCTTGAGGTGGTACTGTCCCTGCGGGGATTTGATCATTTTCCTCGGATGCTGGGGTGCCGGATCCACTTGCAGCGGTGTGACGGGTCTGAACCATCTGGTGAAGCTCCATAGGTTAGATAAGGTAGCAAGCACAAGATGAGTTAAGAACTAAACAGGGGATAGATTAAACCCAACAAACATAGCTCAAGAAACTCAAATGAAATAACTTTATTATTAGGGTTTTAGCATGGCTGCAACAAATGCCTAAAGGCTTTTGCAGCTCACACTTGCACACAAGGAAATAAGACGAACCTAAGCACACAAGCTACCGCCTAAAGGGCGACTCTGAAAAGGGAAAACTGGCTAAGCCCGACTGAACTGGAACTCTAAACAACTACTCGAGAAAGCCTCCACAGCCACGGCGACGCTCCTGCCTGCTGTAGACTCGGAAGTGAGCTGGCATCCTCGCGAACTGGTTCTGATGCCCTGGAACTGGAGCAGCGGGAGCAGGCGTGTTGGGTGTAGGTGCAGCTGGCTCCTCCGGCTCTGCAGCTCCTGCTGGCTCTTCTGGTTCCTCCGGTTCCTCTTCTTGATCATCTTTGGTCTCATGCTGACCGTAGAGAGCTTGCTCTAGGACGGTGATCCTTTCCTCGGCTGCTTCCCATGCCTCATAGGCGCACTCCAACTCGGTGGCGGCCAACCCCAGTGACTCCTCCTGAGCAGCTGTGAACTGAGCAAGGTGTACCACTGTGGCGTTGCCTTCCCCATTTGTGGACGGAAAGCGTGCAGATAGCTCCTCTGAAGAAGATCTGGGATGGTAGCGGAAGACAGTGTGCTGCAGCTCTTGTGCATAGACGTTGCAGACTCAGAGAATGGCCAGGCGTGACGACTCCTGAATTCCTTGCGTAAAGGTGATCCTCCTGACTGAGATGTCCAACGACTAGCTGCCTCTAATGTTCCTCCTGGCGTAGACTGTTAGGCGGCAGACCACACCACGATCTCGCCCATTGACCATGTATGCGCTGCCACGGTACATTGGGCAGTCGAAGCCTCCAAGCGTCTGCAGCAGCTTCCACAGCTCTGCGGCAAGTCCTCCATTGCGATCTCTGAAGGTCTGAAGGTAAGGCATCTGTCAAGATAGACAAGAGGCAGGAACCAGGTTAAAATAGCGGGGAGAGGGAAAATTTTAGCAATAGATGAGTCAAGGAGAGATATGAGAGGACTTAAGCAATTCATTTAGTCTTGTAAGTTAAATTTTCTTTAGAAAATAATTTGGACACACGAACGGCCGATCTAACTAAGGTCTGGATCTACAGTCAGTATGGCACTGATACCACCTCTGTCGGGACCCAAAATTACAATTCTGGACCCTCTGTGTATGATGCACTAGTCCAGGATTACGCTAGTGCACACAGTGTCAACAAAGATGGATATCGATCCACACAAGCGAATAATAGTATAAACGAATAATTTGATTAACAAATAGTGGTTTGACCTTACGGTCAAGTTTATATTTATTAAGCCACGTAGGGCTAACAGAGAAATAAAGCAGCGGAAACAGAAACGGCAGCGGCATCCCATCGATTCACCACAGGCAACCGATCGATCAAGACCCCACGATCGGGCACCTTTGATAAACTCCTCCTCGAATCTTTGGCGAAGACTCCTCCTCTTCTGCTTGATTTATTTTAAAGCAAGCGTGAGTACACACCGTACTCGCAAGTCACACCACAGAAATGCAATTATACATGCAAGCTTACTACAAGGAAATGGCATTTTGTGGTTCTTTTGCAGAAATGCAACATTTGCAGTTGAATACAATTAATAGATTGAAAGCAAGTAAAACGAATAGACAATAATAATTTAATAGTTTGATTTCACAAAGACACACACAGCCTAAACAGATTATTCACATAGCCATATGATTTAGATCACAAAGCTCCCTTCCCACACAGTTTTATGAAGATCTACCCCTCGTGTGAAATCCCCGAGCATTGTCCATGACCGCGGACACGGCTATTCAAATAGATTGTTTACACTCTGCAGAGTTTGTACACATTACCCACACGATATCACCAGTGTTGCAAGCACTAATCGTAACAAAGCATTTCAGAAACTTCATCTTAACATAGATGCTCCCGATGTGCTTACGTCATACCAAACCATACACAGTGTATGGTACAACACACACCGTTGGACAGGGAAGCGGCGAACCGTCCCGCGATGCGACTACATGGTAGCACACACCTCCATCCTATTCACATAGCCTAACCTACCACCTGAGCAATCGATGCCAAGAATTCGTATCTTACTACGCTAGGCCCGTCCCATAACAGGCATGTGGTCGTACGGAGGGGCTCAGTTCAATGGCACACAAAGTTTAGTCCTTAAATGACCGAGGCAAGACTTCCATTGTTCTAACTAAGGCACACAGATTAATTTGACACACAGATTCATATTCCCATATCACATAGCCACCATGTCACACAGTTCCTTCCACTTGCCTCAATCCAAACCTTTTTACCACCCAGTTGATTTAAGTGCAACACATGCCATAAAGACACATAGTACACACAGATTAGCACAAAGTTACATAGTCACTTAGTCAAGTTAATAATTGCACTTTACATGAATAAATGATTCGTGGCATGGCTAAGCAATCTAATCGTACTAACCAACCCACGTTGGTGCTACAATATTACCAACTAAACTATCAACTAGGGTGACAAAGGATCAAGGCATAACAATTATACAAGGAAGGCATAACAGATTGGATTTAATAGCTAATCCCAAAAATTATTTAAATAATTACTTGAAATAGAATGCAATACTTTGAGATAAAATAACATTTAGAAAACTGGGATTCAATCATGGTCAAAGCATGACTTGCCTAGGAACAGGTCTAGAAATTGATCTTGGTCTTGATGTGTTCCTTCTTCTTCAAATCTTCCCGAAGCGTCGAAGTCTACTCGCAAACGAAGCAAACAAATAAACTAAATAAATAACAGAGGTAAAACAACTCAAAAAAAATAAATAAAAATCTCCATTAAATAGATCTTGAATTTATAGGAATTTAGAAATTTGAATGGACTGATTTGTAGTTAGGATGCAAAAGTTATGGGGTTTGGAAGTTTGAATCTAAAGAAAAACCCTAAAATTGGAGTTATACGAATTTCCCGAATTATTTCTTAAAAGAAAATCGGAATATTGCGCAATGCTGGCGTCAGCGAAGGAATTTCCGGAAAAGATAAATAAAAAGAAAAACCTGATGTGTGGGACCAACACGTCAGTGACACGGCTCACGGTGGACCAAGTCCACCGAGCCGGTTAGATCTAGTCGGGGCTGGCGTGGCGCACTCGCGCACGTGTGGCGCTGACGCGGCGCCACCTAGGACGACACGCAGGCACACGGGCTGAGGTGGCCGGGCGACTCGGCGTCCACGTCGGCGAGGACGACACGGCGGCG
The DNA here is from genome assembly GCA_036346405.1 of Phyllostachys edulis. Taxonomy (NCBI): domain Eukaryota; kingdom Viridiplantae; phylum Streptophyta; class Magnoliopsida; order Poales; family Poaceae; genus Phyllostachys; species Phyllostachys edulis. The sequence goes on along the minus strand of JAYEVD010000764.1, from coordinate 532,278 downwards.
GCGGCGGCACTAGACCCAATGGTCGCCGGCGAACGGCGGCTTGTCATCGGGAATGAGTGGTACAGGCGTGCAGCTGAGTCTATTGCGAACCTAATGAGGTAGCTCCGGGTGGTCGGGGATGAGGGTGGTGGCCGGCGGCGAGGTTGAAGCGGCGGAGAGGCTCGGGTTTTGTCGGACGGGCGCTCCGGCGAGGTATTGGCGTCGGGGAAGGGTCCAGGAGGTAGAGGAGGCGACGGCGGACTCGGTGGTGCACTCGACGATGACGCGGCGATGACGACGGCGGCGAAATTCGACGGCAACGACACACGGCCGAAAACCTTAGATGGGAAAATACGGCGGCGCAAGGGGTCGGGAGGGGAAATTGGGTGAGGGGTTTTGGAAAGGGTGCTGCGGCGATCCTCGGGGACCTACTTATAGGCGTGGGGCGGCCTCGAGGTGACGTGCCGGCGGCGAGGATCAAAACCGCCCGAGAAGTGCTCGCGGAGGAATAGGAGATAGAGACGGAATTTGAAATTCCAATTCGTTTGAACGAGTCCGGGGAGGATAGGGCTTCTAGAAGGCGTCGTCCGCGCGAAGAATCGGGGTCGTTTTCGCGTTTGTCGGACGAGCTTCTGGCGGCAATGGCGACGCTTGGCCTTCAGCAGAAGAAGAGGCTCGCTCGAGACGATGACCTGTGGCGGTCCCACTGCCCAGCCGAGACCGGGAGCGGGCGCGTCTTGTGATGGAGATCGAGCGTTCGCCATGATCGGACGGCCAGGAATGAAGGGAGGGTTGGGCTGCTAGGCAGCAGCAGGCGCGATGAATAGGAATGGGCTGAGGTGATTCGGCCCGAACACTGTTTAGGAGATTTTAATAGTTTTTCCATTTTAGAAAATACCAGAAATTCCAAATGGCAATAGAAATTAGCAAAGGAACTTGGAAAAATTCTAGAAAATTTTAGAAAATATATCCAAGCACATAGAATCCAAATAAAATAGTTTTGACCATTGTTCATGTTGACTTTAGTCATATTAAATGGTTTTGTTACTCAAAGTCCAATATTAAGCTTTTAAATTAAATTCAACTAAATCCAAATGATGAATTTTCTCTCTACCAACTATTCAAAGGATTTTTAAAGCTCAGAAAATTGGGATGTTACAGTACAACATCTTCTTCTCTTAGCGTTGGATAAACAATACCATAAACCTGAACTGTATGTGCATACATATGAATAGTAATTTATTTTCTTCAAACAATGAGAGTAGCAGCCAACACCAACCAATTGAAGCAATAATTAAGTAGTCAACAGTTAAGGAATATGGAGCTGTCGGCTAGACCAAAAGAAGTCAGCACCAAGTAATCAATGTGAGTAGCAGCCAACACCAACCAATTGAAGCAATAATTAAGTAGTTAACATTAAAGGAACATGGAGCTGTCGGCTAGACCAAAAGAAGTCAGCACCAAGTAATTAATTCACTTCTGTCGAGAGGCAATAAACAATTCAGCAATTGAAATCGGTATTGAAAATGACCAGCACGTTCGGCCGGCAAACAGTGACAACAACTTGACCCTTGATGTCAATTTCAGTAGCACTCAAGAGACAACAGAAACTGTCTGTTACGTAGGAAATCAGCAGCAATTACTTCTTAATGCAAAAACCTAATCTCCTAAAAAATCCATAGCAAACTTAACAAACCAAGACTCTTGATCCTGTTTTGGCATGGCATCAAGGATTAGAACGATACTCACTGGTAGAAATAACGGAGACGAGTCGGCCGGTTTCCAAACTTGACGTGTGCAAACAACCGAAATCAATTCGATCTCTCTTTGGAACGCGGCATGCAACTCTTCTTTATTTCTGGCTTTATTTGTTCCTGGCCTTTCTTCCGGCTCCATGCACAGCCGCTCAAGCACACCATCGGTTCCTGGCCCAGCTCCTTCCGGCTCCATGCACAGCCGTTCAAGCACATCATGCATCAAATCTTCCTTATTAGCTTGGAAATTTCCTAGTTTAGGTGCAAGTGCAAATGTGACGTAAAATTTCCTAGTTCAGGTGCAAGTGCAAATGTGACGTAATGGCATGCATGCATGTGCTCTTCTTTGCTCACATAATGGCATGCATGCATGTAGTATTTCTTTCTTGAATGCATACGTGCATGTGCACATGTGTTGCTATGCACGCGCACAACCCTTTGCACTAGGGCAGCATACTGATTTCCACACGCCGCCGTTTCCTCGTGTGAAGCCTGGTCCTATCCTTCCTCGTGCGCATCAGCATGCTCGCAAGCACGCACCAGCTCTTGCCCACGTGCCGCCTTCCCTAGTTCTGTTCCATGCACGGGACTCGGCACGCACGCATGCACCTCACGGACAGGTTTAGTATCTGCACGCATAGCCTCCTTCCCATGTGCATCATCCTCCCCTCCTTCAAACGAAACTGTTCTCGGTTTTGAGTTGGTCTTCTCGCCATCTTCTACCGCTTGCATGGGTACTGGAAATTTTTCAGCAGGCTCGATCTCCTTTTTCGTCTTCTTCCTCGTTGGCGTACGTGGTGGCAGCGTGAATTGATATCGCGTCAACACCTTCATCTCCTCCCATGTGGTAAACCATGGCTCTTCTCTTGGATCACGATCTTCTTGCACGTTATCCCACCATCTGCGAACCTGATCAGCAAAGGTTCTTTTCGTGATTCTCATTTTCTTGATAGAAGAGAAATTGTGATACTTGAAGAATTGTTCCATCGCTTCCTCCGAGATGAAGTATTCTTCTGAACTGGTTCTTGTTGCTAGCTTCGGCATGGTCCATGGTAGCATCTCAAGAACTTTGCATCGGCTAAGGCAGCCGGCACGAATCCACCATGAGCAACCGTCGTTCTGATATCACCTGATGAGGATCCAACTAGTTGATTAGGTGGATCCCGATTGTTGGTCCAATCTTTCACGGTACAACTCGAAGATCAGTAGTACGGCGTCTTCTTTTCTTAGCTTGGCTGAACAGTACCATGCACGTGAAATGTATATGCATACATATATGCATACACATGAATAGTAATTTCTTTTCTTCAATCAACCAACACCAACCAATTAAAGCAATAATTAAGTAGTCAACAGTAAAGAAATACGGAGCTCTCGGCTAGACCAAAAGAAATCAGCACCAAGTAATTAATAATTAATAATGCACTTAAGTTGAGAGGCAATAAACAATTCAGCAGTTGAGAAATCGGTATTGAAAATCACCAGCACGTTCGGCCGGCAAACAGAGACAACAACTTGACCCTTGATGTCAATTTCAGTACACTCGAGACAACAGAAACTCTGTCTGTTCTCACGTAGGAAATCAGCAGCAGCAATTAAGAGACCACAGTCGGTGGCTTGACTTCCCACGCAACAATCACAGGCAGCAAGATTGGATCTTTAATGCACAAACACGAGACAGACTCCCCTGCAATCTTTTTTCTCTTTATTTGCAACGGGCTAGTTACTACTTACTACTCGGCTCGAATCTCTCCGACTCTCTCTCTCTTCCCTCGCCGCCGCCGTCGAGGCCTCCCGCTCGTCCGCGGTGCCTCGCCGCCCTTCATCTCCGACACCGGTCGGGAGGATAGCGAGCTTCCCTCCCCGTAGCCGGTCCGAGCCGCGTCCGGAGTTGGGTCGGGCGGGTCCATTTGCGGTTGCGCCACCCTACCCTCCTCCGGTTTTCTCCCTTTCTCTCTCTTTCGCGACTGCTATTTTTTCTCACTTCGTTTAGAGTTTAGAGAGAGAGAGAAGGGGAAGAGAGAAGACAGCAGCGTGGCGACGCCCAAATAGCGCGATTCGATTGAGGCCCCTCCCCCAAGTCGCCAAATTCTCAATCCGAATCCGCCAATTGGGCACCCCCGCCACGCAAAGGTGCGATTTCCCCCCTCAGCTTTTTCCAAAGGAGCTACATTCTTCAACTAAGTAACACTTCTTTTCAATCAAAGAACATATATTAATCTTATAGTAGGAAGCTCCCTGTTTTTTTAATTTGGACGGCTAAAACTTTGTTTGTTTAATTAGCATAATGGGCTTTTAACACGACACTGCAGGCAATCTACAAATCTTAAAAAGTCATTATGCAGAATTTTAAGAATTAAATTTACCATTTTAATGTTAAAATCAAATTTGTATATGTTTTGACAATAATTTTTTGTTTTAGGATTTCTAATCTAAAATTTTGTATAAAATATGTGCATACAAGCTCTCGACCGATCCGGATCAGGGAATCGCAGAGCTGACACACATGCCTCCACATGCAGCGAGCTTGAGTTGTGACTTGTGTTGGCGACAAATTAACTAATTATTATTAAGCCACCACTGTCGTTTGCTTAATAATTTGCTCCATGGATATGTTTGAAATTGTTTCCTCAGAAGCCTCCAAAGTATATGATAGCTGTTGGCATGCATCAGGTCACAAACTAGGAGCAAAATGTTCAATTTTTCAGAGTGTTTTATTTGTTAATTCCTTATTTGTCGTTGGAAGTTGACCGGCTCTTCCTGAAATGCCATCGTTAAATTACTTATCCTTTTTTTGTCACTTGTTTTCAAGTTCTCTCCTTTTTTTGTCACTCTCCGTGAACTTGGCCGCAAAAAGACGATTTTACCCCTAAGTGAAATTAGCAATGCTGAGATCTTTAGGGAGTTATTTGACATAGTAATATAGTTCCAAAAATTATGAAATTTTTAGGGAAAGTTCCCGACATAGTGCATATTATTCTGTAATTTTTATAGAGTTTTATTTGCAACATATTTTTCTCTAAAAATCTTTCAAGTCTCGGTTGTATGCATTTTTATTATTCAATTTGAGAAAAGTTGGTAAAAATATATTTTAAAATCCAAACTTGATGTAATGATACTGTCAAAAAAATGAGAATAATTTAAATTCATTTCCGTACTATTAATGCAGGAATTTTTATATTTTTTCTTTTTTTAGGATTAATTGAATTGTAGATGGACTTTGTCTTGCATTCAGCATGTTGCATGCGTCGGCTCTAAAGGTTAATTGTACGCATCTGTACTATTCAGCATGTGCATTGCGTTGGCTCTAAAAGTGTAGTTTAGGCATATGTATTATGTTGTGGTTTTACAAAGTTTTGCCTACCCAAGCTATTTGGCAACCTAAAACATATGCTAAATTTGTAGCAAGCTGCTTTGGCTAGCTTCGACGCTTCAATACTTATGCAATATAGCCTCGTGTTAACTTCAATTATGATGTTTACACGGACTTGGAGTTCCTCTCCTGGTTCAATACAACCACTTGGGTCGTTTGTTTGATCGGTTTCTATCTCCTATTTTGGTCTCGATACAAAGTTTGTGCTGATTTGTTCTGAGAGTAGGCTTCATAGACAGCTATGTGAGGATATTACCCAAGTACCTTCTCATAATTATTTTGGAAAGATGAGAGAGAATACTTTGTGTGTGTGGTAATAGCATCCGAGAGAGAAAATAATTAAGTGCGTGGTAGAAAAAGCACCATTAAAATTATATGAAGGGAGTAGATTGAGTCTGTAATGTTTGATTTTGTTTGTTCAGTCCCTCTAAGACAACAATATGAATATAAACACTCCTGTGATCAAGGGCTGGTAAAACAATCAACTATTGTAATCAAGCACACTAAAGAAAAATTGTAACCAAGCCCACAAAAAAAAGGTAATCAAGGGACACCTTGAATTCCGAGTTAAAAAAAAAGCGACACCTTGCTTTCCCAATACAGACGTCTGTCTTTTTTTTCATTTTCTATTACTTTTTCTTTCTTGTAAGCTGTGTTAGATCGGTTAGGACTCTTTTCGAGACAAAATCCATCGCATATTGAAGATGGTATAAGATTGGATTTTCTTTTAACAAGAAAGGTGTTGTCCAAATCGAAGACGAATACACACGAACACAATGGAATCCTAAAACATGAACACAAGACACAAGAATTTTTTTTGTGTGCCGTTGGAACTACATCAATTTTTCTGATTTTCTCTTCTATTGCTCTTGTTCACAAAATCTGATTACATGGGTGCCCTTTTATTGAGAGCAAAGGACTATTCGTATCTGGAAAGGATTCTATAATGAATCCATAATGAATACTGCCTAAATACTGTAGGACTACGTAAACAAACTCTAGATATACTATATGCACAAAGATTACTAACAAATCACTCCTTAATCTTTGTGCACTTACTTATTGAGGCAATCGGTCTCAACTACGATTTGCCCAATTGTTACTCAATACAGGACGGTGAATACATCTCCTCAACATCCCGGACTCAACCCTACATACACGACTCAGGATGGCAAACACATCTCTTCAACATTCCAGACTCAACTCTACAGACACACATACAAATACCTGACCGCAACCGCCTAGTACCAACACAATGTTTTCTCCTTAGCAACGCGCAACTCATCTTGTATTCCACCGATGTGTACCATTATCTATTCCACATCACCTATGCATGCAAATAGCAAACTCAATGTGCTAACATGCACAAACACATGACTCGGCACTACAGCTCCTACATTCATGGACTCAACTACATGCATGTGCTCGGTTAGGACTATTTTCGAGACAAAATCCAACGCATATTTGATGATGGTATAAGATTGGGTTTTCTTTTAGACAAGAAAGGTGTTGGTTCAAACTAAAGACGAACACACACAAACACAATGGAATCCTTGAACGCAAACACAAGAACATAAGATTTTTTTGTGCCACCGAAACAAAGCTTTTCTGATTTTTCTTCTTTTATTGCTCTTGTTCACAAAATCTGATTACAGGGGTGCTCTTTATTGAGAGCAAACGACTATTCGTATCTGGAAAGAATTCTATGTATCTTGAAGGGATACCACACAAACTCTAGAATCCATAATGAATATTGCCTTAATACTGTAGGACTACGTAAACAAACTCTAGATATACCATATACACAAAGATTACTAACAAATCAGTCTCTAATCTTTGTACACTTACTTATTGAGGCAGTCGGTCTCAACTACGACTTGCCCAACTGTTACTCAATATAGGACGACGAACACATCGCCTTAACGTTATGAACTCAACTCCACGGACTCGACTCAGGATGCCGAACACATCTCCTTAATGTCCCGGATTCAACTCTACGGACACACACAAATACGATACTGCAACCGCCTAGTACGAACACAACGCATATATAAGCCACCAGTGATTTGTTCCATCCGCGGTTGTTTGCTTAATTACCTAGCTACAGCGATTTGTTTAACTGTTTGCTAGCGGCTTGCATGTGTTAGGTAGCATATACGACTCCCCTAGGTACGTACTGGCGGCAAAATGCTCCAGTTTGAAAGGTAAAGCAGAATGACAAGCACATGCTCAATCCAGTATATTGATTATATAAACATGCACGTAACATGGTCTCCATTTTTGCTAGCAGTCTTGCTATTTTTAAGTCACCTGAAATTTTCTTAAGTTTAAGTTAATTGTTGTAACCATTGGATTTGTGTAAAAATTGATATGTCATATGATTGAATATTGATCTAATAGATAAGAAACGTGATTTATGCTTAAGAAAATTTCAGTCACAATACACATACAGTCCCTTTTGCCGCGGGTGCGAGCTAGCTAATAGCTCCTTATCAGCAGCTACTCCAACTTGGGGATCATGGAGAATTGCTTGCGTACTCTCTAGCTAGCATAGCAGCAAGGACGCGGATCGATAAACCCATAACTGGGAATTATCGAGTTGGATGGTATACATCAGGGCCGGCAATAAAGCTTCCCTTACGTAAGGAACACGCATCATTTCATCCATTTCCATATATGCACGCATGCATGAGTTAATTTTACGTGCATTTTGGTCATGAGCAGATTCGATCTCCTCCAGTATTTATATCTATATAGCAATTCTATATAATATACATTTTGGCCATTTCAGTGCGTGCAGGATCGATCGATCGATGGCTGGAGATGATGCACGGGCGCTGGCTTTTATGTGGCATGGGCTTTTACTTGCTGTGAATTGGGCGACGAACTTTTGGAGTAGCTGGTCGGTGCAAATCCTTGTCCTGCTCAGCCTGGCGGTGCAATTTGCACTCACCATCTCCGCAGCGATCCGGTGGCGTGGGGCCCGCTGGGTGCGGAAGTCCATCGTCTGGTTCATGTACGTGTTAGGCGACTACCTCGCGACAACCGCTCTCGGCAAGCTCATATGTGACCATATCAATTTCCGGCAGCCGGAAATTGCTCGTAGCAGCCCGGTGGATTCTCTTCCTCCTCGGTGTTTTCAAGTATTGGGAGAAGGCAATAGCGCTCCGGCGCGCCAACTTGGGCAACTTGCGGAAATCTGTCATGAAGGAGCGACGTGCCGAAGATGTTAAGGGTTCCTATAAACCTGGGCTTCAATGGGACGATAGGCTTCTGCAGATTGCTCACTCCCTGTTCCATATTTGCAAGCGCGCGATGGTTGATTCTATGATGAAGAATGATAAGGATATTGAAGACTGGAAAACTCTTATTGGTCTTCCTGAATGGAAGGACACGTGGAAGGTGCTGGAGATGGAGCTCTCCCTCATGTATGACATTCTCTACACCAAGGCAGCCGTGATCCACACTTGGTATGGCTACCTTATCCGTGTCCTTTCGCCGATTGCCACTTTGATCGCGTTAGTGTTGTTTGAACTCAGCATTGAAGCTGGTTGGAGCAGAGTTGATGTCTGGATCACTCGCATCTTGTTAGTCTCGACCTTCTTCCTGGAGACGGTATCGCTGCTCAGCGCACTAGGGTCGTCCTGGGCAGAGGCCATTTTGTACCAGCGGCTACGGGGTTGGCTTGAGCATGCAATCCTATGCAATAGGCGATGGCATCGGTTTCATCATGGGCTTGTATCCCTTCGCCGGTTTGTCTCGGCGGAGGGATGCCGAGAGTGGTCGGGCACCATTGGGCAGCACAACATGCTGCGCTTGTGCAACCGCGACATGAAAGACCGACTCTGCAGCCTGGCCAAGAAGATGGGAGTTGAATGGTGCAAGGACGAGCATTGGTACTTGACCGAAGAGAAAGCACACGATGCCAAGGTGTTGGTGTTCAATGCTCTACTGGAATTATTGAACGCCGGGGTCAAAAAGGCTAAGGACTCGATGTTTCCTTACTCACTGGGCTTGCTCAGGGCAGAAAAGGGAATGTGGGCACTAAACAAACTGAAAGTGGAGAGCCCAGAAGTGGTTAAAGATCTAGAACGATACATCCGCGACGAAATCTATGAGGGCATCCTTATATGGCACATCGCCACTGATGTCTACCTCTACCACCGCCACCGCAACCACGCCGAGGAAAAAGATGCAAAGACAAAGGCAATCGAGCTGCTATCCAACTACCTGATGTTCCTCCTCGTAGAACACCCCGACATGCTACCAGGCCTTGTTTTGCGCAAGTTCTACGAAGCAACCCGCAATGATTTGGCAAAAATACGGGGCAAATGCGCAACTGTGAGCAACCGAACTCACCAGCACGATGACCTTAATAGGATATTCATGGATGTGCTTAAGAACAGCCGATTACATGTTGAGGGACTTGAGGATCATGTTGAAATTAAACTTGCCAATAACAGCCCATTCGTTGTGGGAGTTGAGGGTTGTGGTGTCCAGGTTGCAATTAAACTTGCCACAAAACTGCTCGAGTTCGACAAGTCGCTTAAGAACAGCCAAATCTTGACATTGGTATTTGAAGTGTGGGTGGAGATGCTCCTCTACGTGGGCCACCTATGCAGCAGGGAGTCCCACGCCAAGAAGCTCAGCACAGTCAGAAGCGGCGCAGAGTTGGCAACCGTCGTGTGGCTTTTTATAGAGCACGCTGCCCTCTATCCCGTCACCGAAAAAGGGACGAAAATACGTACAAATATGGAACCTTCCAAACCTAAGCTGAAGTAAGAAGCCTAGTCTAAGAAAAGTTGTATGAAATTTCTCTGTACTCATGCATCGACTAGTGTACTAGTAGCTCTTCCTCTTTCTATGAGACAAATGTTAGTGCTAATGGAGATGGTTGTATTGCCTTAATGTTTATGAACTTTTTCAGTAATGTACTTTTTTTCTTAAATTAACTATCATTTCATGAAACCCTTTATTTATGTTACGAAAAGAAAAGTCCACTTTAGTCCCCCGCCTCTCCTATTACGCGAGTCCAATTTTTACCTCTCAACCATAGAACCGTCTAACTTGCATCCCAACTATCAAAACCGGTGCAAAATTACCCTTGGGGTGGTTTTTACCAAATTGGCAGCCATATCACCTGACTTCGCCACCTAGACATCGTCACATCATCAGCCAAATCAGTTCCTCGTCTCCCCTCCCTTGTACAAGCAGCAGCACCAACAGCAGCCCTTCTCCGCGCCACACCAGTACTCCTACCAAAAGCCCTTTGTTTTCTTTCATCTTCTTCTTCCCCACCTTCTGGATGGGCGTGACCTGGACAGGCTGTGCGGTAGATGCAGCGTTGAAGACATTAAGGGGTATGTACTTGTTGCTTAACAAAATTCAAAAATCAGCACATGTGTTGCTTTCTGCTACATTTCAAAGTGGAAACACAAACAAAATCTTATGTATCAGATCCACTCCGAGAGATGGGCTTCTTGTGCTTTGGCTTATTTATGGGGAAAACAGAGGAAAGGATGGCAATTTGGTAGGCACAGATGCCGGCGGCACAAGGCTTATAACCGTGAGGGCAATGCCATTCTTGCCTAGTGCTGTTGTCGACGGAAAAGATCAGAATTGAATCCAGTACCAATTCAATATAAATAATAATACTACTTGAATCCAATTACTACTAGTCACCGCGACTTGCCTATGGCAAGGGCAGAGCAGCGCCGATTGGAGGAAGGAGAGTTCACTGGGCCTTGATCGTAGGCTCGTAGCAGCTTGGTTGATGCTCATCCTCGGTAATGTCAAGCATGGGGAGAGGACATTAGCGCTCTATCACGCCAAGTTGGCCCACATTCGGAGCTGTCATGAAGCAGCAGCGTGCCAAATATGGTCATCGTTACCCTAAGCCTTGAGCCAAATATGGTCATTGTTACACTAAGCCTTGGCTTCAAGGGGACTGGCCGGAAGACAACTGGAAAGAAGGCCAATCTGATGGACGCTCACTCCCTGTTCCATATTTGCAAGCGCGCCATGGTTGATGCTTCTGTGGAGATGGAGCAAGTTGACTAAAAAGACCCAAAATTTCAAAAAAAATTCAAAACTTGCTTGAGTTTGGTTTGAATTTGGATTTCTTGCCAATTCGGAATTTCTCCTCAAAAACCACCTTCCTCTTTTGGCTTTCCGTCTTCCTCAGCCTGAAGGCGCCTTTCTCCAGTGCGCTTTCTCCCTTGTCTTCTTCTTTCTTGCGTTGCCAGCACCGCACCGCCTCGACTCTTCTTCGTCTTCGTCCCCGTCAACTCCATCTGCACACCACCCCTGCATCGCGCCAAAAGCCTTGCCAGCTCACCTCACTACCCCATCGCCTACTTTCCCCCTTCCGCGGCTCCAAAGCCGTGCCCGCCTCCGCTCTACCACTAGCACCACGGCCTTCCAACCACTATAAAGCCGCACCCACCGCTCCATCTTCATCCTCAACACCCACTCCACCCCACTAGACCTCTCCTTCTTCCCCAACAACAGTAGCCACCATCGATTGCCGCCGCCCCCATTCTTCTTCCCCGGCGAGCTCGACACCGATTCACCGCCACCCTTGCGCCCCTAGCCTCTAGACCTCGTCACCAGCACCCCCTTGCCCTCCCCTAGCCAACCCCCACCACCACCCACTCCATCCCCGTCGCCAGCTCGCTACCACCGTGCGCCATGGCCGCGCCACCACATGCCACCCCGAGCTCCACCACCACCACCACCTAACTCCCCTCGCTCCACTAGTGCTCAAGCATCGGCCACCTTGGCCGAACCTTCACCGGAGCGCCGTCACCATCCTCCTTTGCTTCGGTCGTGCTCCACCACCGTCGACCACCCCTCCTCGAGCCACCTCAGCCCAAGCAAGACCCAAAAATGGGTTGTGCTGTCGCACCCTAGGCTTTGAATACCCGAAGCACTCATATGTGTACCGTACTAGTCTCATGGTCAGTGGCTATTATACACATTCATAACATTGATATTCATGTCTATACATTCATGCATACAAATAAAACAAATTATGGTACATAACTTAAGCGGTTACATTATTTACAACGCAAGGGCCGACCGACCAAATAAAAGATTAAGTATCAGAAGTAGCAAAGTAACAGTGGAAGCAAAACATGTAATAAATCCAAAATTCTAGCGGCATGCCCATCCAATCCCTCAGGCAACCGACTAGGGACAAGTCCTAGAAAGACCCATCACCAAACTCACTGGTTCCGAGTGCAAAGAAGGCGTCCTCCAGTGTAGGCTCATCCTCTAAGTCTGAACAACACATTAAGCAAGATTGAGTATATTGCGTACTCAGCAAGACTTGTAGTGTTTCCCGAAGTTTATATACATGCATGGCTAACAAAGGGTGAGGCTTTATGCTACAGGTTATTTTCAGCATCAAGCTAGTTTTATTTGCTATAACAATATGTAGTACGTTGCAATGGTAAATTAAAGAGTAGTTAAATAGCTAAAGGACAACATGTAAGTAACTGAATAAATAACGACTCACAACCCCCTTGGGCTACGAATAATATCTCATTTTCAGCCATATACATGGCACTCAATTCAAATATAAACCAGCAACCATTTCCCACATTTTTCCAACGAAAGTGTTTTTATGAAAACCAAGACTATACCCATTAAGTGTGCACTAAGCACACTCGTCATCGCGAGCACGGCTATTTAAATAGATTTATACTTTGCAGAGGTGTACAACTTTACACACAGCACACAAATTCTCTAGTTTGTTTGATATCCGTCGATACCATCGCTCACTACATTTCATAAGCAGTCTAGAGCACGTGTTGAGGCCTTTACATCATCTAGTCCTATCCTTGCACCAGCCCGGTGAATGATCGCCCTCACTTCGCCCGGGCTCATCCCTATCAAGTGAGGCATTCAACGTTGTGTCGGCAAACTTTGCGTCCAACACCGTGATGAAGGGAGCCCCTTCGAGCAATCACACACACTACTACAGGAAGCCACATCACAGACGGTTCGGAACCATCATCACAGACGATTTCCGAACCGTCTATGTTTGTTGGTCTGTGATAACAGGATATTATCACGCAGCGGTAAAAACCGTCAGGTGAAGGCGATATCACGAGCGGTTTTACTAAAAAGCGATGCAGCGAAGGCTAGTATCACGAGCATAGTTTGGATAAAAACCGCTCGTGATCCGAGAATATCACGAGCGGTTCTAAATAAAACCGCTCGTGATCGAGAATATCACGACGGTTGAAATAAAAGCGCTCGTGATTTACGAATATCACGAGCGGCTTTTATGTAGAACCGTCTGTCATATTCTCCTATCACAGACGGTTTGTTTTTATAACCGTCTGTGATATTCTCAGATCACAGACGGTTTTCAGTCGAAACCGTCTGTGATACTTGCCTTCACAGACGGTTTTAAGAAAAAACCGTCTGTGATAGCACATACCCCCTGCCCACAATTTTGCTGTTTTCCTGGCTAGCCTCAGGAATTGCTAGCCATGCCCTCTGAAAATAAGCATTCACAAAAACAGATTCAAGCATGCACAAAAACAGATTCAAGCCATGACAACTCAAAGTGATCATTACTCAAAATAAATTACAAAAGATCGCATTTGTTCAAGTATTGTCGCTATAGTTACAACTGGATTACAATTGTTTACGTTGAGAGGTGTCGGCGGGGTGATGCTCTCGGTTGGCGGCAGTGAAACTCTCCATTGTCGTTAATGATTTCCGTGTTGATAAAGGTGCGAGCTTCCTCGAATGTCCTTGATCTCTTCCGCAGCGAGTGAATCACATTGTAAATCCAAGACACATCGCTACCAATTAAGAGTAAAGTGGTAAGCTATATGTATATTTAAATTTATAATTAGGAAATAATTATTTGAGATTGACAAACCTCGGGATCCTTCTTCCTAGCTCTAAGGATTAGTGCATATGATAGCGAGCGTAGATTGCACATAACTCATCATCTTTTTCTTTGCGACCTTTGCAAAAATAGAATTACATATATAGGTATAGTCAGTTCGAGACGCGTTATTATGAAGTATGATATAGGATTATTGTGTTGTAGCGCGTACTGGAAAATTCATCCTGTGTGTTAGTTGGGCGCTCTTTCCATCGTATACTCCTTTGTTGGCAATATAATTGATGAACGACCTACATGATTCGAAAAAGTTATCCTCGGCCATTTCAAACGAATGAAGACTACAATAGAGTTATGTAGGGAGGAAATGAGCATACCTCTCGAGTATTCCTCTTAGAGTGCTGAAGTCGTGCTTGTTGCGGTTTAGGGAATCAAGGTATATCACATGGTTCCTCTTGGGTATAATAACTAAAAGGATCCAATGGTACCTACTCATGTATGTCACTATAGTCATTAAACCTAAGTTCGTGTTGCGTATAAAGTACAAATGAAATTTGTATAGCAAGTAGTGACACTTACCCCTGGTTGTAGGGCACCACTATGTACTTCATGTTCCTCTGTAGAAGCAATGACCTCGTTATGTATTTCTCGATGAAGGACGAGTCTTCTTGGATGGTTTTCAACGATACCACGTGTGGGTCGAGGAAACCCACCGGTTCTTTCCATTCCCGGACATTTTGCAGCATGTATCTATACATAAGCAATGAGTTGTGATATTTATCGGTATTAGATGAATGTAGAACTTGATTATGCGCACTTACGATGTCCAACATCGTAGAAGCGAGGCGTCGAGGCCAGCGAGGTTGAATAGTTCAAATAAATCATTGAAGCCCACGACGAAGTACCTCATCCCGTTGAAGAAATGCTTGTCCTCGTGTCGGCGGTGATTCGATGTCGCACCCTTCTTTTGGTCTTGTCCAAGTACCGGGCATGCAAAGCGACAAGCATATCCAGCGTGCATTATCTGCGTCGAACTGCGGTTTTCAATGATGTATTTCCCAAGTATCGCGGACTTCCGGACTTGGGAGGCGCTATAACGTTCGTTGATTTGATTTGGCCTTAGCGATTGGCGGCGTCTTTTTGTGAGACGACTCGGGAACCGATCGTCGGCGCGCTTTCTTTGTTCCTTTGGCGTCTTCTCCACGGGAATCGAAGAGGTGGCCTTCGAGGCGAAACATGAGGTGGAGTCATCGAGGTCCCGTTGGAGAGGAATGGTCGTGTCTAGATCGCGGCCTTCTTTGGGTCGAGCGATGTTCTTCTTGGGCCCTTTGGATAAAAGAGAGGACGGCATCCCTAGTGTTGTGATCTCTTCGTTCGTGCAAATCTTCAGCGGGACGGCTCGGAAATTGACATGTACCATATCCACCTGGACCTGGCGTAACTGCGCGCCCGGCTAGGCATCGTCTTTGCCCCTTCCTCGTATGGATACACCATCCTCTGCGCAGCCTCAATACAAAGGGACCCATCCATCCTCACTTGGAGCTTACAGGGCGTCGGCTCCTACAAAATGATACGCAATTAGCTAAGGCGTCCTATAGGTCTATCTTTGGTGCATTCCATAGATGTACGTTACCTTGATGTCATCTATCGGTGTCGGACGTCGTCATGTTCACAATTATCTTGTGACGCGACGCTACTCCGACGTCGAGGAGGACTGTCTCCCGAATTAGCGGGGGCAGCTTGCGACCGCTGGCTCATGAGTATATCCATTTGACTCCGCAATGCTGCCATCTCTACTTGAAAATGGTTAGTAATCATCTGTACCAACCGGTTGTCGTGCTCGACCTTGGATCTCTTCCTAGTCCTATCGTGCGATGAGTCGTCCGCGAATCCATGACTCTAAGATACGTTAACCCCAAGGCCTCGCAGCGACCAAGGTGCTCCTTGTTTCCCAAGGCCGTAGATAGTATATCCTTCTCCTGCCTGCGCATGGAAGGAGCCTTGGGAAGCTTGGGCGATCAAGTCACGCTGCAAGAGGTCATCACGTTATTATAGGCACTATGAAGTTATGGACTTATTAACAACTTAGTAGTTCGACATATTTACCACACGTTGGGACACATCCTGGTCTGCCGGGTTTGTGAAGGAGATGCTGCCCGAAGACGAGACTTGTGCCCTCACTTTTAACCAGCTTAGGGAACACAGGTCTATGACATCAGGAAACGGGTTCTCCTTCTCCGCCCATTCCTCGTATTTACCCGCATACCCAGTGTGCGAGTCTGTCTTGGTGAGTGTTTCGTGTCTGGAGAGCTTTGTGCGCCGCACTTTGCTCCTTAAATTCGGCCGACGTTTTCATAGCCACTGTAACATCCCAAATGTATAATCAGGGTTGTTCAAATGTAATTAAATGTGTAGAAATTAAAACTTTTTCTCACATGTAATTATTGTCCAAGAATTGTGTAATCCAAAAACACAAAGTCCTTGTTGACCAAAAGTCAAGTTCCTTTCTCCATTTGTCACCCCTCTTGTGCACAACATTTGGAAAATAATCTTCCTTGGTCCTAAAGTTGATGTGGGACCCCTCTGAAAAATATCACAAGTTGTAAAACCTGTTTGATAAATTTTGGAGGTAAAACAATCCTTTGAACAGCCTTCATGAAATTCCTGAGAAAAATGCATTGCATCATAACCTCTGGAAATTTTATGTAAGGTTAATCATAATGTCAGCAAACTCCAGTTCAAATTTCATCAAATTTGGAGTACATTTGCTATCTCAAATAAATCCTCTTTTGTCTCAGCTTGTTTATCAATTTAAATAAACTGGTTTGACTTGGGCTTGAGCCACTTTCCCAAAGCTGGTCCAACCCAACCCACTCCCTGGCTCGT
This sequence comes from Phyllostachys edulis, assembly GCA_036346405.1. Lineage (NCBI taxonomy): Eukaryota > Viridiplantae > Streptophyta > Magnoliopsida > Poales > Poaceae > Phyllostachys > Phyllostachys edulis. The sequence goes on along the minus strand of JAYEVD010000764.1, from coordinate 515,420 downwards.
CAGACCTCCCTTCCACCTTGATGAGGTCGTAGCCGTTGGATCCAATCCAACCGCCACGACCTCCTCCTCAGCAAACGCAGCCAGGTCCTCCCCACTCACATGAGGTCACAGCCCTTGGATCTAAGATCCATGGCCATGACCTCCCCTCGCGCTCAAACCATCCAGACCTCCCTTTTGCACTCACTTGAGGTCGTAGCCGTTGGATTCAATCCAAAGGCCACGACCTCCTCTGCAAACCATTACTGCGAGGTCCTCCCACCTTGTTGAGGTCGTAGCCGTTGGATCAGATCCAACAGCCCACGACCTCCCCTCAAGATCTAGCGCACCAGACCTTCCCCATCTTGTGTTGTGCGTCGTTAGATTCAAAATCTACAGCCACGACCTCCCCGGGGCCTTGTGCGCATCTGACCTCCCATCCTTGTGAGGTCATAGCCCTTCGATCAACATCTAAGGGCCAGGACCTCCTTTGCGCCACGCGCAAGGCTCAGGATCTCCCCTTTTGGTTGTATGCCCTTGGATTTAAATCCTAGGGCCATGACCTCCTCCTCATTTTGCGTAGGTCGTGTGCGGTTAAGTCCTCCCAGGAGGTCCGCACCGTTGGATTGAGATCCAACGCTTTGGACCTCCTGCCCCTGCTTCCTCGTGCGCATTCGCATTATGGAGATCGTAGGGCCACGACCTCCCCGTTCAGGATCGTGTGGCTGGGGCCTCCTCCCAGTCACTTAAAACATAACGGTTCAAAATGAACATCCGATGGCCAGGACCTCCTCTTTCACTTAATCCGACGGTGAGATTGAGGTCCTGTTCTTCTCCTACCTTGGGCACGCGTGCGAGCCATGGCAGTGGCCAAAGTCAGAGCATGTCTTGTCCAACGGCTCTTGCAGGGCCGCATTAAATGCGTGTCAGCCCCCCTTTCCGCCCACTTGTCCATGTTCTGACCACCTACTCTGTCCCATCCATCTTGCCTACTCCATGGACCTCCCGTGGACCTCCCATGGGCTAAGCTCACCGTGAGCTTAACCCGTGGTTCACAACCTCGTTTTGCCCTAGGTATAAAACCCCCCACTGTTTCTTTGGCTTCCTTTACACACCATTGTTCCCTTGCTTGCACCCCTGTGCTTGTGAGCTCTAAACCACCGAAGCTTTCCTTGGCCGCCATTGTTGGAGCTTGAAGCTCCTCGGTGTCCCTGGGGTTTTCCTCCTTTCTCTGTGCTTCTTTTTGTGCCAGGTCCTCTGTGATCATGTCTTAACTTGTTTAGTTTGGGCATTTTGCAGAGGTGGCCAAAGGGGATCTTGAAGTTGGAGCTTTGGCCGTGGAGCACCTTTCTTCCCCGGCACCGGTTCTTCCTCCCACGACCTCCTCAGCCCCTCTGGACCTCCAGGTAACCTCCTGTTAGTCCTTAGAGCTGGGCACCTGCATGTATGAAGATGCGGAGCTTTATACTTTCATATTTGTCTTTTGGCCGTGCGGGTCATCTCTGTCCTCTCCGGCTCGCCGGCGTTCAAGGCCGTCGTCGCCGTCGAGGGAGAGCCCATAGTGTGCGCAACACTATTGCGCACACGGTGAGGTCCTTGGTTGTCGCCGACGAGGTCTGTATCGCCGGCAATGACCACGTCCTTGAGCTCGGGATCTTTGTCGGACAAGAACAGCAGCGCTGTTGTCGTTTTTAGGACAAAGATCCGCAGCGTTAAATGCGCTAATCATTGCTCAAATCATTGTTAATCATTGGTGCGTCTTAACTGCCTTAATCCCGCCCCATGCGCACATTTAAGGTCTCTCACGCGTGGACCTCCTTGTGTCCCGCGCGCATTAATTCCTTGTCCGAGCGCGTGCACGCGCAAGCGCGTTGTCGCTGACTCTGGGATGTCCATGACCTCCTCCGAGGAGATCTGGAACGTCCAGGACCTCCCCTTGCGAAATCGTGGCCGTCCAGACCTCCCCTGGAGGTCTGTGACATTAAGGCCTCCACGATTGGACCTCCCCGCATTGATCTGAGCCGCTTATGTCCTCCCTGTGATTGATCGCGGCCGTTGAGGACCTCCCTCCTTGTTGTGGTCCGTTTGATGCGAGATCAACGGCCACGACCTCCCCTCTGCTCGCGCGTTGGACCTCCTAGTAGCGCGTGTGCGTTGTTCTCCTGGGAGATCTTGTGCCGTTAGATCTAAGATCTGTGGCTCACGTCCTCCCATGTTTTTATGGTTTTTAGATATTCCAGAGAACTGTTAATTTGTGAACTGAAAAAGGTATGAACTTCAAAAATGCATACCTAATTCATTTTAAATCCAAATGTAGTGATTCAAATTGGGTTAGATCTGTTTTGACCTGGACTCCAATCTAAAAATGATTGTGAGCCCAGTTCAGCCCCCAGAACATGGTTTTGCAAATAGAATTTAAACCTACCTTTAAATGTCTCTCTAAAAATTCATTTAACTTGTAAAATGCATAAGTAATGATCTGTAGATGATTTTTGAGTGAATCCAACTTTGTTGGTTTCCTCTGTTAATGCTCTAAATGTTAGAATAGGATTTAGGCATGTCACTGTTTCAGAAAATTTTCTTGTGCATTATAATTTTGTTCAAGTTCTTGTTTTTGGAAAATTGTAGAAAATGCATATTAGCTCCAAATGAGATGAACTCAATTGTGTTATTCATCCCATGAGGTGCTGGTTTTACAGTAAAAATCTCAGTACCACCACCCTTCTAGAAAATGTTGCCTCATAATTAAATTAGTGAATAGTGGCAGTTTGGTATTTTTAGGGCTGAGCAGAATTGTTTTGCTCATATCTTTTGCATTGAGAATCAAAATCAATTGGTTCTTGTTGCTAAATTCCCTAAAAATCATCCTCTTGCTGATGTAGAAATTTCAGGGCATTTGGAGTAGGTTTGTTGTGCTGTCTTTGTGGTTTTCGTCGTTCTTATCGTTTCTTTTCGCTTTTTCGTTAGGTGCCGACGAGTGGGTTGATCCCGTGAGTGATCCTCAGCAATATATTGAGCAAGATCAGCAAGGCAAGCAGTTTGATCATATCCATTTATTGTCCCATTACTTTAAAGCTAATACTTTGTTTCACTTATATGTATGCAGGCTACTTTGTGTTAAAATATCGCTAGTAATCCTATAGATGCATATTCTGTAGGTAAAGGTTCATTCTCTACTACTAAGCCTAGGATTATCTTGCTGCGATTTAGAGTTCGATGGATGGACTCTTATCGCTTAGTAGTTTACGTTGATAATGCTTAGCAATGCTTAGATAACAGTAGAAATGGGCGGTTGTCGACATTATGTCGATGACCTTGATCACACTAAAATCTTTATTCCATTTTGTCCATCTTGTGGTTTGTTACTTTGTAAACAAATAAAACAAAAATGAAAACAAAACTATTGTTGACTTGGGCACAATGGATGTTGGTGTGATATTTTGGGTGTGAACGGAATGGTGCCTAAGTCCCCAAGGACCGAGTTACTTGTGTCACTAAGCCAAGCGCTCTTGCGTGCTAACCACACGAGGGGGATATGGGACCTCTCTTGACTAAGTACTTTGGAAGGTGTTAATTACGAGCTGGTTGGTGGGTGTGTTTTAAATGTGTATGTGTGGTGTGGGAGGGGAGCATTAGCAGACCGGTTAGGCTGTCTAGTGTGTCCTTATCCCCGTGGGTTGCGGCTCTTAATTAGCATCATCCATTGGAAATGTCTCGTAGGACTTAGCCGTGCCGGCATACCAAAGGAAGTGTGCTAAATCATGTGGCGAAAAGGCGGTCTGACGTGTGGGTACATTGGTTCACCCCTGCAGGGTTAAAACTATTCGAATAGCCTCGTCCTAGGTTATGGACATGCTTGGTAAGGTCGTGCAAGAACTAGACTACAACATTTAAATTAAAACTTGATGGGTTGGTATGAATGGATGTTCATGCTATTGTGGTGGCTAATGAGTTAGTCACTTCCAGGATTGTTGTTGTCCTCTTGTTATTATTGTTACTTGTCTCGTTGTTTTTGCAAATGAAAAATGAATTGCAAAATTGCTTTGGAATCTATTTAAATATTGCAAATAAAAACTTGCTTTATGCTAAAATAAGTCCAAAGCCTCATCCACTTAAATAAAGCGTGCATGTAGCTATTTATAGTTCTATTATACTACACGTCAGTCTTGCGAGTACATTTTTGTACTCATTTGCTTTGCTTAATAACTTTGTTGCAGAGGAGGTAAGGCCCAAAGGGCTTTACTTTTGTGAGATGTGTATGGGCTGGGAAAGCGACTAGCTTGGCGTCGTGGTTGGTTGCCTTGTGGGCTAAAGGCAAACCTTGGCTCTCTTTTGTTTATCGCCATCTTATGGCATGTTTGCTTCCGCTGTGATTATCCTTTATTGTTGTATTTGGCCGGTCGGCCCCTTTTGTAATAACTCGATATATTGTATGTCTTTAATTTTAGTCGTGCTTTGGTTCTATGTTGTGAATGGAATTGATGCATGATTTTGTAAAGGGGTGTGTATACTGCATTCTGGGAAGTATACATATCTCGAAGACACGGATTATTATGTTTGTAATGGTCAATGTGAAGAATGGAAGTATTTGGAGATGGAATTCAAATATGGAAACTTTGGACAGCAAGCAAGCATTTTAGGGCAGCAAGCTCAATGCTGTGATTAAGGTAGAAAATGAGAGGTTAATTCAACTAAAACTTGTGGGAATAAAAGGGTAAGAAGTGATACTAGTTAGCTAAGTATCTAACACTTAATTCGCTGGTTTAACCTTGCTTTTGAGTAGAATTTGAGCTGAAATAGCTTGCTGAAATTTTGCCTTCTCAACCAATTACTCGTTCATTCAATACGGGATAATTGCATAGAGAAGTTGAGCTTTTTCCTTAAGAGTTCCTTGCTGTTTTTGGAGTCTTTTAGGAGCTTTCGAAGTCCACTTACTTGCTGTTTTGGCTTTCGTTTAGGGCGATATTCCATTCCCCTAGTCGTTAGCTTATTCGCTTTCGTTGAGATTTTGTTTTGCGGGTGTTAGTTGCTAACCTCTTTCCCCTCTCAACAGGATGGCGGGTCGTACTCGTAGCGGCCAAGGCCAGGCAACTGGTCCGGATGAGGAGCTTCCTCCTCCTCCGACCATGGCCGAGGTTCTTCTTCGAGATAAGCGCAACCGTGCGGATGACGGAGAGTGCTCTTGGATGTCATCATGCGCAACACCTCGGCCCTTACCGGTGCTTGAGGATCCGGGCAAGGGAGTGCCCATCAGTCTCGTGGGGGCCTCGCCGAGTTTCTTCGTACTCAGCCCCCCACCTTTTCCAGGTCTGAGGACCCGCTCGTCTGAGCAGATGGCCGTCTGGTGGAGCGGAAGCTCAGCATCGCGCAGTGCCAGGAGCACGAGAAGGCGCTGTTTGCATCGCACCAGCTGGAGGGTGCAGCTTTGTCATGGTGGGAGAGCTTTCTCGCCATGCAGCCCGCAGACCACACTGTCACTTGGGAGGAGTTTCGTACTGCCTTCCGTCGATCTCATATCCCTGCCGGCTTGATGAACATCAAGAAGCAGGAGTTTCTCGCCCTCAAGCAGGGGCGTAGCTTAGTTGTGGAGTATGTGTACGAGTTCAACCATCTGGCTCGTTATGCTCCTGAGGATGTGGCCACTGATATGGCCAAGCAAGCAAAGTTCAGGAGTGGCTTGTCTGAGGAGCTCAAGGACAAGCTATCCATCGTCGACTTCCCTGATTTCCAGACCTTGGTTGACAAGGCCATTGTCGCAGAGCATTCTGCTAGGGAGCTTGTGGATTCCCGCAAGTGCAAGTGGGAGTCCTACAAGTCGTCCAGGGCCGGTTCTTCCCGTTCTCACTCCGGGTACTCTCAGGGGTCCCGTGCTCAGGCTTCAGTACCCCTGAGGTTGCCAGCACTTGCCCCTCGTCCTTCGCAGGCCGTGCCCCAATCACGTGCACCTGCGAGCTAGCAGGGTGGCCCCCGCAACCCGGCTGTCGGGGTCACTTGTTTCTCCTGCAACCAGAAGGGGCATTATGCGAACCAATGCCCTAAGAAGACTGGAGCAGCCCCTCGTCCTAATGGAGGACGCGGGCAAGGTGGTGGATCTTCTCAGGATCAGAAGATTGTCCCCGTAGCCCAAGGCGTGGGCGGCGGTCGCGTCAACGCCATCTCAGCTGAGGAGGCACAGGAGGCGCCTGACGTCGTGTTGGGTACGCTTCTTGTAAACTCTTATCCTGCTACTATTTTGTTTGATTCAGGAGCATCTCATTCTTTTGTATCTCAGTCTTTTGCTGCTGCTAGTGACCTTCTTTTTGCTCCTCTGTTGGTCCCTTTGCTCATTCGCTCTCCCGGTTCGGAGTTGAGAGCTGAGTTGGAGTGCAGGGATGTTCCTATCGAGATTGAGGGAGTAAGGTTTGCGGCGAACCTTATTCTCCTCAATGCAGCGAGCTTAGATGTGATTCTTGGCATGGATTGGTTGTCGGCATATGGGGCCGTCGATTCGCCAGAAGCTCATCTATCTTACAAGTCCATCCGTGAACGAGTTCATTTTTTCGCCGGTTGTCGAGCCCTCGTCTCTTCGCACTTGAAGCGAAGCCAGCTCCGGATATTCGTGAAGTCCCAACAGTATGTGACTTCATGGATGTCTTTCCCGAGGATCTTCTAGGGATGCCACCCGTTCGTGAGCTCGAGTTCGTCATCGAGTTGGCTCCTGGTACCGCCCCGATTTCGAAGAGGCCTTATCGGATGCCACCGAATGAGTTGGTGGAGTTGAAGAAGCAGCTAAATGAGCTTCAAGAGAAGGGTTTCATTCGCCCTAGCTCATCTCCGTGGGGTTGTCCAGCTATCTTCGTTAAGAAGAAGGACGGTACTTTGCGCATGTCCGTCGATTATCGTTCGCTTAATGAAGTGACGGTAAAGAACAAATATCCTTTGCCCCGCATTGATGATCTCTTTGATCAGTTATCTGGAGCCCAGGTTTTCTCCAAGATTGATTTGAGAGTGGGATATCATCAAGTTCGTATTCGACCTGAGGATATTCCCAAGACGGCTTTCTCTACTCGTTATGGCTTGTATGAGTACATTGTCATGTCGTTCGGCTTGACCAATGCTCCTGCCTTGTTCATGAACCTCATGAATTCGGTGTTTATGGAGTATTTGGATAAGTTTGTCGTGGTCTTCATTGATGATATTCTTATCTATTCCAAGAACGATGAGGAACATGCCGAGCATCTGAAGCTTGTGTTGGGCAAGGCTGCGTGAGCACCATTTGTATCGAAAGTTCAACAAATCGCGTGCGGTTGAAGGAAGTGGCTTTCTTGGGCCATGTGCTTTCAGCAGGAGGCGTAGCCATTGATCCTAGCAAGGTCAGCGATGTGCTATCCTGGAGTCAGCCCCGTTCGGTAACCGATGTGCGGAGTTTCCTCGGTTTAGCGGGATATTATCGTCGCTTTATCGAGAACATCTCCAAGATCGCGAAGCCGATGACGGAGTTGCTCAAGAAGGACAAGAAGTTCGTGTGGTCCGCTGAGTGTGAGGAAAGTTTCCAAATACTCAAAAGCGTTTGACCACCGCTCCGTTCTCGTTCTTCCGATATCCGCCGGACCGATATTTATTGCGATGCTTCTCGCCGAGGCCTCGGTTGTGTCCTTATGCGGGGAGGGCAAGGTAGTGGCCTATGCATCAAGGCAATTGAGACCTCATGAACTCAACTATCCTACCCATGACTTGGAGTTAGCTGCTGTGATTCATGCGCTTAAGATTTGGCGGCATTACCTTATCGGTAATCGTTGTGAAATGTATTCGGATCACAAAAGCTTGAAGTATTTGTTCACCCAGCCAGATCTGAACCTCAGGCAAAGGAGATGGTTGGAATTGATCAAAGACTATGATGTGGGTATTCACTACCATCCGGGCAAGGCTAATGTAGATTCTTGCGCTTAGTCGTAAAAGCGCATTGTAATGCTTTAATCGCTCAAGGAGCTTCAACCCACCCTTATTGAGGAGTTTCAACGTCTCAACTTGGGTTTGGTTGAGCATGGTTTCCTCGCTACCCTGGTTGTGCAGCCAACCTTGGTGGATCGTGTCAAGGCCGCTCAGCAATCGGACCCTAGAGTGAACAAAATCAAGGAAAATGTCAAGAACGGAGCGACCAAGTGCTTCTCGAGGATGAGCATGGTGTTGTGAGGTTCGGACAACGCTTAATGGTTCCAAAGGACATGGAATTGCGGAATTTGATCCTCCATGAAGCCCATGATTCGCCTTTGTCCATTCATCCGGGGCCACAAAGATGTATCAAGATCTCCGTTAGGGATTTTGGTGGACCGAATGAAGAGGAGATTGCAAAGTTCATTGCCGAGTCACGGCGTGTGTTGTCGTGTGAAGGTCGAACATCGGCGTCGGTGGGCGCTTGACCTTTGCTGTTCTGAGTGGAAGTGGGATTCGATCGGAATGGATTTCATCACGGTCTACCCGTCCCGAAGAAGAATGATGCCATTTGGGTCGTCATCGATCGATTGACTAAGGTGGCACATTTCCTTCCGTCAAGACCGACCTTGGGTAGGTCTTTTGGCGGAACTCTACATCGCCCGCATCGTGAGTTTGCGGTGTGCGAAGACGATTGTGTCGGATCGTGGATCCTTTTCACGTCTCGTTTTGGCATAGCTTGCAAGAGGCTATAGGAACTCGTCTTGCTTTCGACAGCATATCATCCCCAAACTGATGGTCAGACCGAAAGGGTCAACCAAGTTTTGGAAGACATGCTTCGTGCTTGTGTTCTTTCCTATGGGAAGCATTGGGAGAAATACTTGCCATTCGCCGAGTTTTCTTACAACAACAGCTTTCAGGCCAGTCTCGGCATGGCACCTTTCGAGGCCTTATACGGGAGAAAGTGCAGAACCCCGTTATATTGGTCTAAGACCGGCGAGAGACCGTTCTTTGGTCCGAACTCGATCAATGAGGCCGAGAGTCAGGTTCAGCTTATTCGTGAGCGTCTTCGCACAGCTCAATCTAGGCAAAAGAGCTATGCGGATCGCCAGCATCGGGAGTTGAGTTTTGCGCCTAATGACTTTGTTTATCTCAAAGTCTCTCCTTTGAAGGGCCATCAACGTTTCGGCGTCAAGGGCAAGTTAGCTCCTCGATATGTGGGTCCCTACCGCATTATCGAAAAGAAAGGATCTGTTGCCTACAGGTTGGAGTTGCCTGCTGCACTTGAGGGGGTACATGATGTGTTCCATGTGTCCCAGTTGAAGAAGTGCCTCCGTGTTCCAACTGAGGAAGCTCCGTTGGAAACTCTCGATGTCCAACCAGATTTGACCTATCGCGAGCACCCTGTTCGCATACTCGAAGAGGCTGAACGAAGAACTAGGAATCGTTCCATCAAGTTCCTTAAAGTTTAGTGGTCGAACCATTCCGAGGATGAAGCTACTTGGGAAAGGGAAGATCGTTTGCGTGTGGACTACCCTTCCTTCTTTTCCGAGTAAGCCAAAATCTCGGGACGAGATTTCTGTAAGGGGGGGAGATTTTGTAACATCCCAAATGTATAATCAGGGTTGCTCAAATGTAATTAAATGTGTAGAAATTAAAACTTTTTCTCACATGTAATTATTGTCCAAGAATTGTGTAATCCAAAAACACAAAGTCCTTGTTGACCAAAAGTCAAGTTCCTTTCTCCATTTGTCACCCCTCTTGTGCACAACATTTGGAAAATAATCTTCCTTGGTCCTAAAGTTGATGTGGGACCCCTCTGAAAAATATCACAAATTGTAAAACTTGTTTGATAAATTTTGGAGGTAAAACAATCCTTTGAACAGCCTTCATGAAATTCCTGAGAAAAATGCATTGCATCATAACCTCTGGAAATTTTATGTAAGGTTAATCATAATGTTAGCAAACTCCAGTTCAAATTTCATCAAATTTGGAGTTCATTTGCTATCTCAAATAAATCCTCTTTTGTCTCAGCTTGTTTATCAATTTAAATAAACTGGTTTGACTTGGGCTTGAGCCACTTTCCCAAAGCTGGTCCAACCCAACCCACTCCCTGGCTCGTCAGACCTCCCTTCCACCTTGATGAGGTCGTAGCCGTTGGATCCAATCCAACCGCCACGACCTCCTCCTCAGCAAACGCAGCCAGGTCCTCCCCACTCACATGAGGTCACAGCCCTTGGATCTAAGATCCATGGCCATGACCTCCCCTCGCGCTGAAACCATCCAGACCTCCCTTTTGCACTCACTTGAGGTCGTAGCCATTGGATTCAATCCAAAGGCCACGACCTCCTCTGCAAACCATTACTGCGAGGTCCTCCCACCTTGTTGAGGTCGTAGCCGTTGGATCAGATCCAATAGCCCACGACCTCCCCTCAAGATCTAGCGCACCAGACCTCCCCCATCTTGTGTTGTGCGCCGTTAGATTCAAAATCTACGGCCACGACCTCCCTGGGGCCTTGTGCGCATCTGACCTCCCATCCTTGTGAGGTCATAGCCCTTCGATCAACATCTAAGGGCCAGGACCTCCTTTGCACCACGCGCAAGGCTCAGGACCTCCCCTTTTGGTTGTATGACCTTGGATTTAAATCCTAGGACCATGACCTCCTCCTCATTTTGCGTAGGTCGTGTGCGGTTAAGTCCTCCCAGGTGGTCCGTACCGTTGGATTGAGATCCAACGCTTTGGACCTCCTGCCCCTGCTTCCTCGTGCGCATTCGCATTATGGAGATCGTAGGGCCACGACCTCCCCGTTCAGGATCGTGTGGCTGGGGCCTCCTCCCAGTCACTTAAAACATAACGGTTCAAAATGAACATCCGATGGCCAGTCGGCCCGTAGGCATTTTCGATTGTCCTCTGCCATCTCGCTTAGTGTCATTATAAATCGGCGGTGGCGGCGGCCTCATCGGCGCCTCTTCCATCTGCGGGGTCGGTGTTGGCGGCCTCGTCGGCGCCTCTTCCATCTGCGGCGTCGGTGACGGCGGCGAAGACGGTGCCTCTGCCATCTCGCTTACTTGCTCTCAGGAAGAAGTACAAAGGTTGACTATAGAGATCAAGATGGCAAATGAAAAGTTGAATGAACTCATACTGACTACTAACATTCCAGCATAAATATGAAACAATTAATCTCAAGAAGAAGTACAGAGGTTGACTATAGAGATCAAGATGGCAAATGAAAAGTTAAATGAGCTCATACAGACTACTAACATTCCTAACACTCCTTAATCCACGAGCTTCTATTCTAACACTCCTAACACTCCTTAATCCACCAGCTTCTCTTGTGATCTTTGTATAGATAGAAACTAGTGATACAAATCTTTGCCCGAGCCTACTTCATCGAGCTCGACACACTGGAGTGTACCATTTGCTTTGTGCCGTGGAGGATCGGCACGAAGCAAAGGTACACTCAAGTGTGTCAGGATCGACGAAGAAAATGCTAAGAAAAGGTTTAATGCTCTAGGGCTCACCGCCTCCCTGCTCCTATTCTAACACTCCTTAATCCACCAGCTTCTCTTGTGATCTTTGTATAGATAGAAACTAGTGATACAAATCTTTTGCCCGAGCCTACTTCATCGAGCCCGACACACTGGAGTGTACCATCTGCTTCATGCCATGGAGGATTGGCATGAAGCAAAGGTACTCTCAAGTGTGTTAGGATCGACGAAGAAAATGCTAAGCAAAGGTTTAATGCTTCATGTACAGAAGATTAGCCTTTAATGAAGACATAGAACTAGAATCAAATAAAATGATCGACGAAGGAAATGCTAAGCAAAGGTTTAATCCCAACATAGAAACAAAATAGAATCAAGTAAAACTTTCTTTTTGGATTGTTGTAAAAATGCGATTTTAGCAAAATTTCAGAATTAATCCCAACAAAATTAATTAGCATTAATGCATAATTCCTAAATAATTTAACACTCCTTAATCCACGGGTTCTCTAAGAAATGCGAAGGAATCACAGGCGGTTCTTAATAAGAACCGTGCGGATTAAACTCTCGACCAATAAAAGGTCTAGAGATTAACGATTGCAGACACTATTCCAACATATTGATTGATCATATTATGTGCTCTCGGAAGGAGAGTAGCTAAAGAACAAGTCTTTGCCATCTCAATCCTATTATGCGTACTCTTCATGAAATGAATATGATAATATAAATTCAAACTATGAGCTCTAAACAATACTTTGCTTAACTCACAAATGATCTCAAGCATTAGCTAAAAACAGATTAAACTTCCAATCAAATAGAGGTTGACTATAGAGATCAAGATGGCAAGCGAAAAGTTGAATGAGCTCATCTGAGACTACTAGAAGAATCACAAACTAGTCAATACAATGATCAATTTGCAATAGAACTATGAGCTCAGCAAAAAGTAACCAATTAACGATACAACATATTGGCGGTAGCAAGTAATACAATAAAGCTCAAGTATGAACTAACTATCACATTCAATCTCGATGTAAGACGAGTTCATCACGAGCATGTCAACAAAGCCCATCGATCAATTTGCAATGTAACTATGAGCTCAGCAAAGTAACCAATTAACGGTACATATTGACGGTAGCAAGTAATACAATAGAGCTCAAGTATGAACTAACTATCACATTCAATCTCGATTATAAGGCGAGTTCATCACGAGCATGTCAACAAAGCCCACTAATCAATTTGCAATGTAACTATGAGCTCAACCGAAAGTAACCAATTAACATTAGATCATATTGACAAGTAGCAAGTAATACAATAGAGCTCAAGTATGAACTAACTATCACATTCAATCTCGATTATAAGATGAGTTCATCACGAGCATGTCAACAAAGCCCACTAATCAATTTGCAACTAGCACTGCAAAATATATATATATGCAAAGATCAACCGAACTACCACGGAGGAGCAATACTCACGAGAGGATGCCGCACAAGAACTCACGGTGCAAGGAGGAGGCCAGTGCAGGGGAGGAGGCCGATGCAAGGAGGAGGGAGGTGGGGGAGGAGGACGGCGCGGGGAGAAGGTCGGTGCAGAGGGAGGAGGCCGACACGGGGAGGAGGACGGCGGCGTCGAGGTCGGAGGTGCCAATGTCGGGGGCGGCGGCACCGAGGTCGGCGGCGGCGTCGGGGCTTCTGGCCGGGAGGTGAGCGGGCGCCGAGGTCGAGGGCGGCGGCACCGATGTCGAAGGCGCCGAGGTCGGGGGCGGCGGCGCAGAGGTCGGGGGCGCCAATGTCGGGGGCGGTGGCGCCGAGTTCGTAGTCGGCGGTGAAGGCGAGCCCTAAACCCAAGAGGAGGCGAACGAGCGCGCGAGAGCGTAAGGGGCGCGGGAGAGTAAGTGAGAAGTGAGAGAAAAACCCTAGCGTTTCCCGCCTTATAAAAAGTATATCACAGACGGTTTGTAATTAGAACCGTTTGTGATAATAATATCATAGACGGTTTGTAATGAGAACCGTCTGTGATATGAAAATATCACAGTTTCATATCACAGACGGTTCTCATTACAAACCGTCTGTGATATTATTATCACAAACGGTTGTATTATAAAACCGTCTGTGATAGCTTGCGAAAACCTGATGACAATTTATGATATCCTGACAAAACATAGTGAACCTGGTGAGACATAAATATCCTGACAAAACATAGTGAACCTGGTGAGACAAGTATGATGACAATTATGACAAGTCCATATGAATTCTAGCCTAGTGACAAGTATGATGACAAGTTCATAACACATTTGACTTCAAAATTCCATATCTAATTCAACTCAACTCCAAATCAAGTGAAACCAATTTTGATACTCCACATTACAATGTACGTCCACACATTGACATCAATATCAAATATGACAAGTACATTGGAGTAAATTCTTAATTAAGATATAGGCCTTCGTGATGATCGACGCGCATATAGCTAGCTTCCTCACTGGGTTCTTCCTCGAGCCTAATGCCGTTTCCGAAAGGAGGCAACTCGTCAAATTGATTGTATTCTTTCTCGTCCACTACATTCTCAACTCCGACAATCCTCCTTTTTCCATGAAGAACTACGTGGCGCTTCTTATTTGCCGGGTCGGTTACATAGAAGACTTGAACAACTTGGTTGCTTGATCTGAATGGTTCATCTTTGTATCCGAACGCGATCGAGGTCCACGGTAGTGACACCGTGCTTATCGACCTTCACTGTGGGAGATGGACCCAATGGCACGAAATAGGGGATCTTGAAAAGCACGTGGTCGAGCTCCCATATCTCCTCTATTTGCCCATAGTAGGAGCTCCTCATCCCATCGATCTTGAATGCATCTATCACGGACACGCTAATACGGGTGTGCTCTTCCTATCTGAAATAGCCGTATAAAATGTGTACCCATTTATGTCGTATCCTTGCCATGCGACAATTGTAAATTGTGGCCCTCGTGCCAACCATAGCGTATCATCACTTGATGACCTCCCGATGATTCGCACCTTTAACCATTCGTTGAGCCGATTTGTTGTGCTCTCGTGATCCAAACCTCCGACCGGTGCGGATTACATTGGCACTCCATGTCTTTTGTGCTCGTCGATGTCACGGGACACTTGGGTCATGTGTTGCAAGACCATGAAATGGGCTTGAGCGTGCGTATCGGATCGGGAGTTATTGATTTCCTTCAATGGTCTGATACCATCCAGTCTCCCCTCATGGCGAGATAGAGGCACACCTATCGGTTCCACGAGCCATGTAGTCAACGCAGAACTCAATGACCTCTTCCGTTGCATAACCTTCGATGATCTTGCCCTCGGTCGAGATCGATTACATGCGTAGGACTTGAGAATTCCCATGTACCTCTCGAGCGGGTACATATGGCGTAGAACACAGGGCGCATATCTTTATCTCTCTCACAAGGTGAACAATAAGATATCGAAAAATGATGGAGGAAATACATCTCAAGATGACATAGAGTGGTCACCACCTCGGCTGCGAGCATCTAGTCCTTGGGGATCAATGATCTTGAGCAATTGAGTTGAAAAAATAACCTGACCTCAAGATTGCCACTCGGACCTTGTTCGGCAAGATACTTCTAATTACAACAGAAGCATTTGTATCATCGGCACATGACAATCATGAGACTTCATACCAATTAATTTCAAATCTTGCATAGAAACAAGGTTCTTAATGTTAGCGGAGTAACGGATGGGACTTTCACTCCATGCAAGCTCGGCATAGTTCATTTCTCTCGGCCTTAGATAGAGTGTAGCAAAATTTGGGGAAGGTGCGTTAAATCTGTGTCGGTCTCTTCCGGTGCTAACTCGGTCCTTATGTTCATATCAACCAAGTCACGCCGTGCGTTAACACCATCCTTTGTTTTGCCACTAATGTTCGCAAGAGACCAATCAAGCTATCACATACATTCTTCTCTCGTGCATGACGTCGATGCACAGTGGCGAACTTCTAAGTGCTCCCAATAAGGCAAGTCCCAAAAAATTGACCGCTTCTTCGGATGTTCTTCTCACGGGTTCTTAATTTACGTCCCTTCCCAAGCACAACATCGATATCCTTAAACATATCATAGACCTCTTTCCCTCTAAAAGCCCTTGGAGCTGAATCGTTCTCCTTATTTCCGTCGAATTGTTTTTTCATCTTGCGGTATGGGTGACTCCTTGGAAGGAACCTACGGTGACGCATATACACAGTTTTGCACGAGTTGTTCAGCCATACACTCTCTGTAGCATCTAAGCGGTCTTGAGCAGGGCTTTGGCTCCTTTTGTCTTGGCTTCGATAGGTTACCAAGGGCAGGAAAATCATTGATGGTGCAGAACAACATGGCGCGTAAAGTGAAGTTCTCTCATTTGTACGCATCCCATACTTGTACCCCTTCGTTCCACAGTGTCACAAGATCTTCCAGCAATGGTGCTAGGTACACATCAATATCATTCCCAGGTTGCTTCGGCCCTTGGATAAGTAGTGACATCAAAATGTACTTCCGCTTCATACACAGCCAAGGAGGAAGGTTGTACATAGATAGATTCACGGGCCAGGTGCTATGTCGGCTGCTCATGTTACCGAAAGGATTCATTCCATCTGTACTAAACCCTAACCTTATGTTCCTCGGTTCCGCACCGAACTCTTGGAAGCTCCGATCGAAGTTTCTCCACTGGGCAGAATCAGCAGAGTGTCTTAGCTTTCCATCTCTCTTACGCTCCTCTGAGTGCCAACGCAGCAATCTTGCGTCCTTTGGGTTCGCAAATAAACGCTTCAAACGTGGGATCACAGGCAGATATCATAACATCTTAGCGGGAGGTCCTTGCTTCACCTTAGCGATGATTCGGCGCTTGTATCGGGATGCTTTGCACAGGGGACATACATGCATGTCTGCATACTCTTTACGGTAGAGGATACAATCGTTCGGACATGCATGTATTCTTTCTACTTCCATTCCCAATGGACAAATAACCTTCTTTGCTTGATAGGTGGTGCTGGGCAACACGTTTCCCTCCGGAAGGATGTCCGCTAAGAGACCTAACAACGCTGTGAAACTCTTATCGGACCAACCATTGCTTGCCTTCAATTTCAGCAGTTCAAGCACGGTTGACAACCTTATATATTCCGGCTTGCAACCACGGAACAAATGTCTCACCGAGTCCTCTCTTAAGCCCTCAAATTTACAAAACTCTCTCTCACTGTAGTTCTCTTCTGCATCGCGTAGCATCTGATCCAGATTGTCATCGTGTGACCTATCCTCATCAAAAGCAGTACAGTCCACATCCGGCATATCGTTGACTTCCTCGACGATGCCGTCATTACTAACTTCATGTGTAATAATCTGCTCTTCACCGTGACTGGTCCAACATGTATACCCTTTTTTGAAACCCCTTCGAATCAAGTGCGCTTCTATTTGCGCCGCGTTGTTAAACATCTTTAGATTACCGCAATCAATGCATGGACAGTACATAAAATTTATCCCCTTCTTCAACATATCCTGCTCAGCGGCTCTTCTAAAAGCAACCACGCCATTAATGTACTCTTGACTCACATGGTTCACATTGTACATCTAGTTTCGATCCATCTACACTATGCATGTAACAAATTAGTGTCAAAATTGATTAGCGATTAATTTATAGCAAACATAAAGGGCTATAGATCGTTACCCTCGGAGCTCACGAAGAAAATACGATTCCTCTCCTTTCCTTCTCCTCTCTAAGGTGGCGCAATGGGGGAGGAGGCGGTGGGTGTTGGAGGCGCTAGGGGCAAGGGTCAACCTTCTCCTCTCTAAGCTGGCGCAACGGATAATTATTGATTATCTGCATGATTGTTGATTAGATACGAGACAAAAGACAAGAGGAAGATCCTAATAACTAGCAAGTTGGTCCGCGCGATTGCGCGTATATCCGTTTGATATAATTGAAACAATAAACCCTTTGTGATGGCGTTTCTTCATGGATATAAATGGAGGAAATATAAAATAGATCATTGCACATGTGACTTATCTTGGTGTGTCATAAATTCTACTTTTTAATCTGTTCTGAAAACTACTCATGAAATTAGTTACGATTAAGACTTTCACTTCTTTGCGTACTTACTCGTTTTGTCTAATCGTTGCACAAAGGAATTACACTAGATTAATTAAAGGCTACATGTTTTGCTTTTCATTTTACGGAATTAGGGTCCATCAAATTGAGAGCTAGATGTACGTACATTTTGCCTTTTCCCATCAAGTAGTATTAATTGAAACTTAAACCCTATGCTTCCGATTAAGGAATACAACAAAGAAAATAAAACATTAGGGTCTATGTGCGAGTAGAAAAATCAGGAAATTCACTAATCAATAGAGTGGATAAAGGATAATCGATATTACTTCATCTGTTTAATTAGGGAGGAGCCGCAGTTGGAGGAGCTAGGGCGGAAGTGGCACGCACAGGAGAGGAGAAGCTAGCTAGCAGATCTAAGTGGAGCCCAGCAGCGGGGTCGGTTGATTATCAAACAGCAGTAGAGCGATGGCGAGGCACATCGGCGGTCTGGCGATGAACCACAGCGCGGTCTGGCGAGAGGATGTGTCGCTCAATTTATACCAGCGGGATATCCTGAGCGGTTCTTAATAAAACCATCTGTGATAATTAGTTATCCTGAGCGGTTCTCATTCGAACCGTCAGATAACATCCTGAATGGTTCTCACTACAAACCGTCGTGATAATCCCCCAAATCACGAGCGGTCCTTATTGAGAACCGCTTTGTGATTTGAGGGATATCATAGACGGTTTGTGAATAAAACCATCGTGTAATATCCTGAGCGGTTCTAGTCACAAACCGTCAGTGATAGATGACTATCCTGAGCGGTTCTAAAAATACCGTATGTGATAGGCTTCCCGCGCCACCCGCAGGTCCGGCAATACCCAACACAGACGGTTCCAAAGGAACCGTCTGTGATGGGGCGTCTACTATAGCTTGTTTTGTAGTAGTGACATGCTCATACTACTACGGTCTAGCAACGTGCAAGGCTAGTTTTCAATGACTTAATTAGCTAATGTCGTCCCATATCGACGCATATGGTTGTACGCTTAAGCTTACATTGAAGTTGTTGGCGTTCTGTCCTTAATTGGCCCAGGCAAAGATATCTCCCTATCTACTTGTGAGATACACCTGTCACACTTCTCATAGTGTAATATAACTCGTCCGCGACGAAAACTAAGTTTTTCATTTTCATTTTTATGTACAATAACAGAGGTGAACCCCTCTAGATCACCATTTCAAAAACTCCTAAACTCATATTTGACATGTCAACCATTTTAGCAATTTTTAGTAAAGACTAAAAAGCTTGACTAAGCGATTATGCGAGATTTGCATTCGGAAAACACATGTTGACATCATTCATTGTATAAACCATAACCTAATGTCTACAACAATAAGGACATCAATATTTCAAGGAGGTTCATGCATCGAATAGGATTCCAACTACCGTTAACCCCGAATATATCAATTTTAATCAAACATACACACATGCATAATAGATTTTTGTAAAAAGAAATACATTAATTAAAATAGTAGGATCAACATAGTCAAAAGGGTGCTTGCCTTGCTCTGGTTGCTCTAAATATGTCGATCGAGTATCGTCCTAAAATTGTCCGAACAATCGGCGTCTAATCAAAACAGCTGGAAGCAAATTAAATAGAGCAAAATAATTTTAACAGCAACAAAATCCAAATATTTTTGTATGTTCAGGTAGAGCATGATTTCAGATGAATTTTTTAAAAACGATTCATCTCATTTGGAGTTCGTATGCAAAAGTTATTAACGTTTTAATTTGCTTCAGTTTGAAAATTCCAGAAAATAGAAAAATGATGACGTCGACAGTGTATTTCACGAAGTTTACTCTTTCCAGCAGAGAAAGCATATTGTTCTCTGCGTTCTATTGAGGTTTACGCTTTTTAGTAGAGAAATCGTATTTTCCTCAGAACTAAAGGTGGCTTTTTCCACTTGTCAGTCTCTCGGTTTTAAAACATGTTTTAAAACCAGGAATAGTGTGTGGTCCAACATGTTAGTGACTCATTCACTAAACATGTTTGAAATTAGATTTTTTATTATCTTTTTCAGTTGGTCCCACCTATCATCCACTCAATACATTTAACCACTATCATTAGGCATTAATCAACTTTTAAACGCGTGGGTCCCACTGGCAGAGAGAGAGAGAGGAAGGGAGAAGTTGGGTGCACGCATGGCCGAGAGGGAGAGGGGCTCATCGGTGGTGAGGCATGTGCGGAAAGGCTCAAGGGAGCCTGAAAATGGGTAGAGGGCGTCCATGCGATGCCAGAGGAGGTGGAAGTGACCGGAGAGGTGGACAAAATCGGTGGCACGACGGCGACAAGTGGCGGAGCTCCTCGGGTTTGCAACGCTTTTTGCGTATTGGGCATTCCCTAGGCTAAATGAGCGGCGCACTAGACTCAGTGAATCCAGGCGATGCTAATGGGTCGGTCATGGAAACCTAGGGTCACCGGAGGCGTGCCGACGACAGGCAACCACAGTGGTGCCATTAGTGGCTAGGGGGATAACGCACTAGGGACTCGCCTTTGGCAAATTAACATGTGGGTGTAACATCCCAAAATCCACATTTTGGGAATGCATAATAGAAATACATTGAGAAAATCACTTTGATCATTTTGCATATGAAAATCTAATCATGCATAAATTTTGAGCATTTGTTTAAAAAGAAATAATGAAATTCATACAAACCTGCACACAAAATAAATCTAGATAAAACATATTAATAATAGGTGAGAGAGTTATTGTGGGCTTAATCTCTCAAGGAAAAATCTATTAAACAACTCATATGAATTTTCAATTAGAGTAACAAATGCAAATACATAAGAACATAAACTATAAGGAATTTTTGGGAAAATCACAGAAGAGATAAACTTCTGAAAAATTTACATAAGGAACTACATTAGGTCAGGAGCCCTCACAAAAAAAGTTTCATAAGATTTTGACTTCATTTGATCAGTACAAAAATTCAACAATCAATTCAGCCTTAAAATCCAAAACCTAACCTAAATCTACCTCTCCCGCTGACTGTGTACCCCACCATTAGGCTTCGTCCTCCACGCCTTGGCCTTGACACAGTCTTGATGCCATGGCGATTCCACCCGTGCTTGCTCGGTCGCCAACCACCTTGCTCACCGTTTTGGTCGTGCCCCTGGTTTCTTCCTCGCCCAAGCCTACCCGGCCGCACCTATCCCTGCCCGTACACCTGAGTGCATCGCCGCTGGTGCCCGTGGTGCTCACTCTTGTGCTCTCTACCCCATCGCCTATTTAAGGCCATCCAGAGCTCATTGGACATTCCCCTCCTCGCCATTCCCCTACCCACACCATTCCCCTCCTTCCCCACCCCTTTCCTTGTCGAATTCCATCGAGAAGCTCAAGCCACATTTCGGCCACCGCGCCTACCTCGCCATTTCGGCCACACCAGTGAAGCTCTTCCCTCGCCAACCGCGTCAGCACGTGTTCCGGCTCCCAAGAAATGTTTCCCCTTAGCTAATTATTCCTTTTGTTCACAGGAACCGCTGGAATTTGTTCTTCCCCACCTCCAGCCGAAAACACCCTGCTTCTTCCCTAACTCCAATCCAGTGAGCCTATTTGCAATTCATTCCTCCCTGACTATTTCCTCACCTCCTTTGTGCTTTCCCAATGACTCACAGCTCCTCTCCTTCCTCAGGTCATAACCTCCACGGTAAAGCACCGCCGCCGCCTCGGATATTCATCGTTGGCCATCCACCGTGCCGTGCACCTCATTCCTTCCTCTCCACTTCGGTGAGCTCCATATACCTCGTAGATGCTCATGTGCACGTTTCTTAGGCTTGGGCGAAGCTAGTGCGAAATCGTCATTTGAGCCCGAACGCCACCACTGCCAAGGACCGTCGCGCCGCCGCTCCGGTGCACCGCCAGCCATGTCCCGGCCACCCATGGGACTGGCTAGCTCCGAGGGTTCTATTTTGGGTATCTCCATCCACCGCCGTGGACTAGTTCGCCGGCAACGAGTGTTGCAAGGATCACCCGAGAACGTCTCTGTTTTGTCCAAATTAGGACCGAACTGTAGCTCCGTCATTACACCAAATCTTTGTTGGTTAGGGCTAAGCAGTGATTAGGTTTGCTTTAATTCCTGCTCAAGTTCTAATATTTCAATAGAGAGTTATTTTGAGGAGCTTGCAATGGATGAGCATGCATCATCTTTCTCTAGAGAACTCTTTGAAGTTTATCAGTGGATTGGTCACCCTATGCGGTAAGCCCCTTTTAAGTTGATCTACTGAAGTTAAGCCTTCTGCTGTGTATAGTTTTATAACTACCTGTACATGTTTAATCTGGACAATTATATAGCCTAATTGTAGCATGTATATGATTGACTACACCTTGCAACATTTGCTAATTATTTACTTTGTTACGCAACCTATCCTAGTCTTTATGTCCAAGGTTGATGGGAAGTTTGATTCGATCCTATCGGTGTTAACTTTTGACGGAGATCACAAAAGGTGTTTTTGCTATCATAATGCTAATAATCCGGGTTAGTTCCTGTGACCCGTGCTTCCCTTAATTGTTTATTTTGCATCTCAACCCATGTGTGCGTGTATGATCCTGCTATGAAATATCAATCTTTTGTATGTATTGTTTGTGGGAATGAGTAATCAAAGTGTTGTAAAGGTTCTTCATTTTGATGAGACCAGCGATGCAGCAATGTTACTTTTGATGACTTTTTGAGCCTAATGTTGTTGCTCTTACATTTGTGATCTAGAAAACAAAAGGTTGGGGAGAAGCCACTACATCACTTCGACCTTTATGCAGGTGATTTATCTTTTAAAAATAGCAATGTTGACCTATGACCCCGTTCTTTTCTGATGACTATCAGTGAGAAGCCCTTGCTCTGTTACTTATTGGAATCAGTGTAAATCAACTACGCTCCATACCCGAGGGCACCAATTCCTTTGGTCTTCCAATCACCACTATTGCATACATATATACACTAATTTTTGTAAGTTTCTATTGAACTGTTTGGTCTTTATATTTACATTTATCTTCTTCCTCCTTTTTTTTGCCTGAACAAATATTGAATAGACAAGTTCATATATATACTCATATATATGTTCTCCCTTTATTCACACTAACTCTTTACACATAATTTGCAGAATTTGTTTTTATATGGTTATGGTGCAATTTTCAACTTCCTTGGCATCCTAGGGACAATCATATTTCAAGGTAAGCATCTGCGTAAAGTCAGTCTTGCTGTTGAAATGATGCCTGAAAGTTAATCTCCTTTGGACCTTTTGTCTGAATTTGCCTGTGGTTGAACTATGATTCAGAATGTGAATCCACATCAGCTGTTGAGCCCGAATCATCTTTTCTTTCTCTTTGTATGATGTAGCATGGCCTCCAAGTGAATTGGAATCTCTTCAAGAAAAGTATTCTTTAGTTTGTAGGCTATGCATTTATGAAGAACTGAAACTTGCTACATCAAATTTCTCACCTGGTAATTTCCTTTGACACGTGCATTACTTTGGTACTCATGTTTCTTTCAGCAAAGTTGAATGCTAATTTTCTTTTACACCAATGCAGATTTGTTAATTGGGAAGGGAGGGACTAGCCATGTTTACAAGGCACAATTACTTGATGGCACATTATCAGCTGTTAAGATTCTGAAACCTTCGGTTGATGCACTACAAGATTCTGAAACCTTCAGTCCCTGATCCTCTTGGTAAGTAGCCTCATATTTTCTAACTCAGAACTCTTCTTTAGGCCAGCGTGATAGCAAGAATATCTTTAGTGGGAGAAGAGAAATAAGATAGCAATTGACATCGCAAAGGCACTTGAATTTCTCCATCATGGTGATGTCACCCAATCTGTGATTCATGGAGATGTCAAGTCTTCAAATATCCTCCTCTCGGAGGATTTTGAGGCAAAGGTAAATATTGAGATCAACCTATAGCAAGAACTACAACAACATATCACATTTTTCCCAATTCCCACTCTAGTTATGCATAGTAAACATTTTTAAATTAAGAAAAACTAGACATGTAGATTAATGTAAGTGACTTAGCGTGTAGCGATTCTGACGCAATGAGTATTTAGTAACCACACTTGTCAATTTTGATTACGCTTGTGACATCATCTCTTTTGAAAATTTTCAATTTGTGTGATTTTGGGTTTTGGCAAAGCAAGTGTAAACCGACTCCCCACCTAACATGTCTTGACATCATAGGAACTTTTGGGTTTGTATCATCTCCGGGCTTTGGTTACTGTTATTGTTACTTTATCAAATGTGAAGTGTCTAAGCAAACCACTCTTGTGACAAGTACTTGGCTCCCGAGTATTTTTCTTACGGGAAGGTCAACGAGAAGATTGATGTCTATGCATTTGGAGTTGTACTACTGGAGATCATATCACGAAGAAAACCAATTACAACAGGATGTGCAAAGGGCCAGGAAAGCTTGGTTGGGTGGGTAAGTGCTCCTTAACTCTATTTTATATGCCTAGCTGGCTAGCTCTGAGCAGTAACATGCCCTGAGAACAAAATGGTAGTTGCACATTCGCTCACTGATGATATTAAAGTGGTCTTGGACCGTTGCTAGATTTGATCTGTTGACCTCATATCCATTCTTGCACAAGCAAGCTGTGCCTACTTTTTTCCTAATTCTTTGTTCATGGTTGTAGGCAAAGTGTCGGGACCCCGGATCTCCGGATCCAGGACCCTCTGTGTATATCTGCACTATTCCCTGGATCAGTAGCTAGTGCACACAGTTGCAACATTGGTTTAATCAAAACCGAACACCAAACTAAAGATGAAGCAGACAAATTAATATTTAATAGCAAAAGGACCTTATGGTCAAGTCTTCCAAAGATTGCCACGCAGGGCTAAGCAACAAAAGAAAGCTTGCAGCGGAAACCAAACATCCGGTGGAGGTCACCCAATATGCCCACAGGCAATCGAGTGGAGGATGCGACGTAATTCGCATAGTTTTCAAAGTAGTCTTCCTCGTAGAACTCGGTGCTTCCAGGTTCTTCTTCAGCGACTGATTAACCAGAGGGCATAAAGCCGTGAGTACTTGAATGTACTCAGCAAGTCGTAGGGAAATGTGTGCAAATAATATTCATACGAGGCTAGACAAGGATAGCATTATGGCTATTTTGCAGAAAGCAATATTTGACAGTAAATACAGTAAGTAGATTGAAAGCATAATTTAAAAGATTAATACATAAGTAATCAATTTTCTTTGAAACAACTGGTGAACACCCTGTTCACTTCCCAACCAACAACCACAACCAAAACTAGATTCGAACAACCCATTCCAACATTTTCGACAAAAGTTCTACCCCTTGCGTGAAATCACCAGGCATGACCATAACCGAGGTCGCGGCTATTCGAATAGTTTTACACTCTACAGAGGTTGTACAGCTTGATCCGCAAGACACGAATTCTCTAGTTTGTTCGGCATAATTCTATGCCACCACTCACTACCTTAGGTAAGCAGTCTAGAGCACGTGACAAGGATTTTACAAAGTTCTGTTTTGACTTAGTTCTGCTTGCTAAGGATTCGCCGTTACGGGCCCCCTCTTGCACCTTAATCAACCAGAACAGAACCGAACCAAAACATTGCTAATTAGTCGGCCAGGTCTATCCCAGTCTAGACATGTGGATGTACGATAATGACCCAGATCAATGGTTAAGGTTAAGTCCTTAGTTGGTTACTCAGACGAGACGTTTCCACATTCCAAGTGTGCGTTACGGCACCCACCTTTTTTCACCACCCACTCGTCCAAGCATAAATCATTTTCGTTCAACCTGGCCAATGACCACCCTATTCATGGCACAACATCTTTTATCAAAAGTGGCTCCGCCACGGTTCCATAATTTTCTTTAGTCAAATTTATTCATTCTTTGAGTATGTGATCGTGAATCTATCGTATAACTAAAGCATTGGCTAAGCATAAAATGATACCCATGTTGGTATTTCAATAATGTCCAACTAATAATTAACCATCCTAGGGTGTCCAAGGATTTATGTCATTCAAGGATACATGTCGATGCAATTTAGCAAGGAGGTATAATGACAATTAGGTATTTAACTAATTCCTGAAACCATTTATTATAAAATTAGCAATGCATGTTTATATCAAACAATATACTTTTATAAAAATGGGTTCAACATGATCAAGGTCTCGACTTGCCTTCGTTGAAGAGTAGAGGTGCTTCGATTAAATCGAGTTCTGAAGTCGTCCAAACACCTAATCTATCTGACGAACAAAGCTAAATAAATAAAACAACTCCAAATAAAATTCAAATAAATACCAAATAAATACTAATAGGAAGACAAGGAATTTAGATGAATTTAGAAATTTGAATCACTCGAATCGGAGTTCGAATGAAGAAGTTATGGCCAAAGGAAGTTGGAAAAACACATGAAATGATGAAATGGAGATTTTCCTGATTTTCCGGAATTATTTTCCTAAAGGAAAATCAAAGAAATTCCACTCGGCGCTGACTGGGCTGACACGTCAGCAAAAAGGCTGATGTGGCGCCACGCGGCGCCGAGTGTGCAACGGCCACATTGGACCCGAGAGGCGGCGCGCTCGGCCCAAAGTTCGCCGGCGAACGGCGGCTCGGCTACCGGCGGTGAGACCACCAGCGCGAAGAGGACACCGCGGCGAATCTAGTGCTCATGGTCTCGAGACGCGGTGGCACGGGAAGGTCGGCAAAAGGCGAAGAGCGGCGGCGGCGGCTCGGCAGCGGCAGTGGGGTTCAGTGAGGCTACGAGGGCGGGAGGCGCGCACAGTGCGCCTCGGCTGGCGATGCTGGGTGGAGGTCGGCGGCGGCACGGAGGGGCTTGACGGCGGCGGCGGGTGCGGCGAAGCTCCACGGTGGCGAGAAAACCTGAATGCGGCGAAAGAGGCGGGAAGAGATGGGGAGGAGAGGGGAGAGAGAGAGAGGAGGAGGAGGCGGTCCTAGGGCTCGCTTTATAAGCGGCCGGGTGGCGGAGGAGGAGAAGGGAGAGCTCGTTGTGCCGGCTTTAATGGCAGGCGGCGAGAGGTAGCGGATTCACGGAGAAGAGGCGAAGGGGACGACTTGCGGCGTGGTGGCCGGGCAGGCGGCCGGCGCGACCGTCAAGGACCAAGGGGCTAGAGCAGCGAGGTGCGGTCTTGCTCGGCGGGATTCACGGCGAAGCGGACCAGCGCGGCGCTAGCGAGAGGTAGGGGACGACCGGGTGGGGTGACAAAGCGGGCCCCAAGCCCATGGGCGAGAGCGAGGAGACGAGCGAACGCGGCCGTCCGATTTCGATCCGACGGTCGCCGATCGGGAGAGCTGTGACTCTGTGAGGCGAGTGGGCAACAAAGCTGGGCAGCGGGAGAAAGAAATGGGCCGAAGAGATTCGGCCCAAAACCAAGGGAGAGGATTTTCCAAGGTTTTTCTTTTTAGAAAATACCAGAAAAAGGAAAAGCATTTTTAGAAAATAGCTTAAGCCGTCCAAAAATTCTAGGAAAATTCATAGAAATCCCTTGAATTATTTAGGACTTAATAAAAATATTTTCAGCTTAACTTTTGCTTTTAGTTTTTGCAAATAATTATTTTTAACTTAGGGCAAAAAGAAAAACCAATTTAAAATCCAACAAAACTCAACTAAACCAACTTGGATTAGTTCATGTTTAATTAATTCAAATTAAATTGCTTTTAAAATTCTAAATTTCAGATTAAGCTTTAGCAAATTAATAAAACCAAATGGTTATTTTTAAAGTTTTGAAAATTTTCAAAAACTCAGGAAATTTGGGATGTTATAAACCTACACCCCTTAAAGGGAATCTCGACCCCGAGATTCGAGCTGACTATAGAATAGGTTCGGGGACTCAGACTTTGCTCACCCTTTCAAGCAACTTTTCCTCTGAGTAAAACAAAAGCTGGGCCCAGTGACTTGACTTAACCCTTACCAAGAATGGAGTTCTGAGTTGCTTGAGCTGGTACTGCGGTGACTTGATTCACTTGACCTCTTGTAGGAGGAAATGGAGTCCTGGTGGCTTGCCTTGGAGTCTGCATTGTTCCTTGGCCTGTTCCTGGTGTAGTGATTCTAGCGGGTGTAGCTCCCAAGTTGAATGGAATTGGCGTCGGGAATTGCTTTCGTGGGGGACGTTGTGGGCAATTGTTGGCGTAGTGACCCATTTGATGATAGTTGAAACATGTAACTCTGGCGGCAGGATTGATGTTCTTTGACTGCTGGTTAGTGTTGTTGTCGAAGATGCGAAATCCAGGGGTAGCAGGGCGAGGTGCTGTTGCAGGAATCTGGAAGGTGACAGTAGGAACAGAACGAGTTGGCTGTTGAGCATTTGATCTGGCCCTCTGCGGATAACCTTGATGAGCGCCATGCTGCATCATCTTCCTTTTATGAGATTCTGCAAGCTCACGACGTGACTCTTCTATGAGCATAGCCTTGTTTACTAGTTGCTGAAAATCTGCATAGTCGTTGCCAACGATTTGAACCTTCAAGCTAGGGTTGAGTCCTCGCTTGAAACGCTTCTGACGAGCATCATCGGTGGCAATATCCTCTTGAGCATAGCATGAGAGTTGAGTGAACTGGTTGAGATATTCTCCTATTGACAGGTTCCCTTGTTTCAGCTCATGAAACTCATTTTTCTTCATTTCTACCTTTCCGTCGGGAATATGAGAGTGGCGGAAGGCTTCTGAGAATTCAGTCAAGTGATGTTCGTGGTTTTCATGGGTGGCGTGATGGTTCTCCCACCATTACGTGGCGGTGCCTTCCACCGGTGTGTGGCATCTGAGAACTTTTTCACGGTCGTCACATCGGGTAATGGCAAGCTTCTTTTCAGTAGAGCACAGCCAGTCATTTGCATCCAAAGGCTCGGAAGAGCTGGAGAAGGTAGGTGGATGGGTCCTCATAAACTCTGCTAGCTTTGAGTGATGGAAAGCTGGCGGTGGTGGAGGTGACATGGCAGCTGCTTGGTTATTCTGTTCAGCACGGTGAGCAGAGCGGCATCTGTCTGATTCTGTTGAGTCATCATCTGGTTCATGTTCTGCATCATTGCATTCATCAACTGCGCCTGTGCGGCCATGAACTGTCCCAAACCCTGATCTATTGTTGCAGCTGGGGGTGGTGGCGTAAAGGGGTCCACGGTTTCATCCTGACTTGCCGAGTGGCGGGTCTGAACCATCTGCACAAATCTTCTCAGGTTTAATAGACGAGAGGAAGAAAGCACGATAGGAAAGAGGAAAAAGCACAAAGACGAGCAAGAAAAGGGAGGAAGACGGAACAACCTAATTGGGGAAAGTCGGTTTAACCCAACGAACAATAGCCGGAAGGCTACAAGAGGCAACAAAACTCAAGCCAAGGACCCTATCTATCGGACTAAGCGATACTGAAATTAAAAAGGGGTAACAGCACTACTAATCTATCTTATATGGGTGGGCGACTTCAAGCAAAGCTCGATCCTATAGAGATTATCGAGATAAGAGGGTCACTTTACATTTAGAAACAAAGTTCAGCAAAGGTAAGAAGTCAGACCTTGAGAATGGAATAAGGAGAGATTAGCATAAGATGAGGAGGAATAGAGTAAGATGAGAGGAGAATACTATTCAAGTTAATTGTTGGTTTGATTTATAAAATAAATTTTGAAGTATTGACTAAACGACCATGCTAACTATAGTTACGTCCTACAGTCGACACAGCTCTGATACCACCTCTGTCGGGACCCCGGATCTCCAGATCCAGGACCCTCTGTGTATATCTGCACTATTCCCTAGATCAGTAGCTAGTACACACAGTTGCAACATTGGTTTAATCAAAACCGAACACCAAACTAAAGATGAAGCAGACAAATTAATATTTAATAGCAAAAGGACCTTATGGTCAAGTTTTACAAAGTTCGCCATGCAGGGCTAAGCAACAAAAGAGAGCTTGCAGCGGAAACCAAACATCCGGTGGAGGTCACCCAATATGCCCACAGGCAATCGAGTGGAGCACGCAACCTA
The DNA here is from genome assembly GCA_036346405.1 of Phyllostachys edulis. Taxonomy (NCBI): domain Eukaryota; kingdom Viridiplantae; phylum Streptophyta; class Magnoliopsida; order Poales; family Poaceae; genus Phyllostachys; species Phyllostachys edulis. The sequence continues at coordinate 486,016 of JAYEVD010000764.1, read as the reverse complement.
ATTCGCATAGTCTTCAAAGTAGTCTTCCTCGTAGAACTCGGTGCTTCCAGGTTCTTCTTCAGTGACTGATTAACCAGAGGGCATAAAGCCGTGAGTACTTTGAATGTACTCAGCAAGTCGTAGGGAAATGTATGCAAATAATATTCATGCGAGGCTAGACAAGGATAGCTTTATGGCTATTTTGCGAGAAGCATTATTTGACGATAAATCTGATAAGTAGATTGAAAGAATAATTTAAAAGATTAATACATAAGTAATCAATTTTCTTTGAAACAAGCGGTGAACACCTGTTCACTTCCCAACCAACAACCACAACCAAAACTAGATTCGAACAACCCATTCCAACATTTTCGAAAAAAGTTCTACCCATTGCGTGAAATCAACAGGCATGACCATAACTGAGGTCGCGGCTATTCAAATAGTTTTACACTCTGCAGAGGTTGTACAGCTTGACCCACAAGACACGAATTCTCTAATTTGTTGGCATAATTCTATGCCACCACTCACTACCTTAGGTAAGCAGTCTAGAAACACGTGACAAGGCTTTTACAAAGTTCTGTTTTGACTTGGTTACGCTTACTAAGGATTCGCCATCTGGGCCCCTCTTGCACCTTAATCAACCAGAACAGAACCGAACCAAAACATTGCTAATTAGTCGGCCAGGTCTATCCCAGTCTAGACATGTGGTTGTACGATAATGACCCAGATCAATGGTTCAAGGTTAAGTCCTTAGTTGGTTACTCAGATGAGACGTTTTCACATTCCAAGTGTGCGTTACGGCACCCACCTTTTTCCACCACCCACTCGTCCAAGCATAAATCATTTTCGTTCAACCCGGCCAATGACCACCCTAGTCATGGCACAACATCTTTTATCAAAAGTGGCTCCGCCACGGTTCCATAATTTCCTTTAGTCAAATTCATTCATTCTTTGAGTATGTGATCGTGAATCTATCGTATAACTAAAGCATTGGCTAAGCATAAAACGATACCCATGTTGGTATTTCAATAATGTCCAACTAATAATTGACCATCCTAGGGTGTCAAAGGATTTATGTCATTCAAGGATACATGTCGATGCAATTTAGCAAGGAGGTATAATGGCAATTAGGTATTTAACTAATTCCGGAAACCATTTATTATAAAATTAGCAATGCATGTTTATATCAAACAATATACTTTTATAAAAATGGGTTCAACATGATCAAAGGTGTACAACTTACCTTCGTTGAAGAGTAGAGGTGCTTGATTAAATCGAATTCTGAAGTCGTCAAAACACCTAATCTATCTGAGCGAACAAAGCTAAATAAATAAAACAACTCCAAATAAAATTGAAATAAATACCAAATAAATACTAATAGGAATACATGGAATTTAGATGAATTTAGAAATTTGGATCACCGAATCGGAGTTCGAATGAAGAAGTTATGGCCAAAGGAAGTTGGAAAAACACATGAAATGATGAAATGGAGATTTTCCTAATTTTCAGAATTATTTTCCTAAAGTAAAATCAAAGAAATTCCACTTGGCGCTGATCGGGCGGAACACGTCGACAAAAAGGTGGCGTGGCTCCACGCAGTGCCGAGTGCTGCAACCATGTCGGACCCGAGCGGCGTGCGCTCGGCCCAAAGGTCGCCAATGACAGCGGCTCATTGCCGTGGCCAGACCACCAACATAAAGAGGACGCCTTGTGGCGAATCTGGTGCTCACGGTCTCGGCACGCAGCGGCATAGGAAGGTCTGCGGTGAAGGCGAATAGCGGCGGAGGTGGCGGCTCGGCAGCGACAGTAGGGTTCGGTGAGCTCGGGATGGGGAGGCGCGCACCAGTGCGCCTTGCCTAGCGATCTTTGGTGGAGGTCGGCGGCGACCGGAGGGGCAGCGGTGGCGGCGGGTGTGGCGGAAGCTCCACGGCCGGCGGCGAGGAAAACCAGTGCGGCGAAAGAGAGCGGGAAGAGAAGGGAGGAGAGGAGAGAGAGAGGGAGGAGGCGGTCTGGGCTCGCTTTATAAGCGGCAAGGCGGAGGAGGAGAAGGAGAGCTCGTTGTCTGGCGTTAATGGCGGGCGGCGAGAGGCGGCGGGATTCGTGGAGAAGAAGCGAGAAGGGGACGACGGGCGCGGTGGAGGCGGGGATGGGCGGCGCGACCGTCAAGGGGACCAAGGGGGCTAGAGGCGTGAGGCGGCCACGGCTCGGGGATTCAAGGGCGGACGACTTGATCTTGGCGGGAGGTAGGGGACGACCGGGTAGGCTGACAAGGTGGGCCCACACGCCAGCGGCAGCGGGCGAGAGCAGGGAGACGCGGGCGAACGCGAGCCGTCCGATTTTGATCAGACGGTCGCCGATTGGGAGGATCTGCGCGGGCTCCACGCGAGCGAGTGGGCCGGCAAAGTTGGGCCGCGGGAGGGAAAGGGGAAATGGGCCGAAGAGATTTGGCCCAAAACCAAGGGAGAGGATTTTCTAGGGTTTTTCTTTTTAGAAAATACCAAAAAAAGCAAAAGCATTTTTAGAAAATAGCTTAAGCCGTCCAAAAATTCTAGGAAAATTCACAGAAATCCCTTGAATTATTTAGGACTTAATAAAAATATTTTCAGCTTAACTTTTGGTTTTAGTTTTTGGAAATAATTATTTTTAACTTAGGGCAAAAAGAAAAACCAATTTAAAATCCAACAAAACTCAACTAAACCAACTTGGATTAGTTCAAGTTTAATTAATTCAAATTAAATTGCTTTTAAAATTCTAAATTTCAGATTAAGCTTTAGCAAATTAATAAAACCAAATGGTTATTTTTAAAGTTTTGAAAATTTTCAAAAACTCAAGAAATTTGGGATGTTACACAAAGCCACTTCTTTGTCAAGTGGGAAATTAAGCAGTTGGTTGATCCTTTTACGGGAAATGATTATGAGTGCGATGGTCGACGGGACAACGCTTCATTGCTTCATTGTGCACAAGGACATCTTCTCATTCTCGACGAAATGTCACTTGTAAGCGAAGTTATATGGATCATGAAAGACTAATAATCTGCGGATATTTGACCCCAATGTACTTATTAAGCTATTTTACGCATCCCGTGTTGAAATTGCTTCAAGGGATAATGAAAGCGATCCTTGGGCAAGATCGCGGTCGGCGCTAGTTTCAACGGTTCGATGAGGAGGCGGTGACTCTGGCACAAACATGCAAATCACATCTTAACCTCGCATTACTTGGTGTGGAGGACGACACGCTCTCGCTACAAAGACCTTGAATGAAAAATTACTTGTTATCGCGTGGATGTGCTAATGAGACAAGTCTTGTGCTTAGCTTTTCAATTTGAACTCGAATATGTTGTGGATGTCCGATCTATATCGTGAATGTTGTATTGTGAACTTGAACATTATGTCAATATTGTTGTCGAATTTATATATGCAATGATTTGTGCCTAATTGGTGGTATTTTTCTTGCTGTGGAATGTATACTCTGTTTGATTGCCGAGTTTCCTGTCAGTCTGAGTCTGGTTTAAAATGAAATGCATTGTACGTACAAAATTGCTGCATATACTATTTAGGTATTTCCCGAGTGTCCTTAGTTGCGAAACACTCAAGAAAATCACGAATCTGCATGTGTGCTGGGTTGTCATGTGGCTAGATTTCCCGAGTGTAAGTCTAAAAAATACACTCGGAACAATTTCCATACTTTGCCGAGTGTAATTCTGAACACTCGGGAAAGTTTTTTCTCCCGAGTGTTTTATGTTTCCCGAGTGTAATTTCAAACACTCTGGAAAATTATGTTTCCCGAGTGTAAATCTAAAAACACTCGGGAAACCAGTTGAATCCCACTAAATTATCCCAAGTGGCTTTTCCCGGCGGGTGGCCTTGAGAATTACGTTCCCGAGTGTTTTGGGGACTTTCCCGAGTGTTTTATGCACTCGGGAAAATATAGGTTTCTGGTAGTGTGCAGACTTATGTCGGTCAAGTTGGGAAGAACTTGTGTCGGGAAAAGATGGCGTTTTGGTCTTTGCGTGTGTAGGGTAACTTGGGCGATCGTGGTCTCGGTGGTGATCGGAGATGGTTTGGTCGAAGTCATTGTCGAGAGTGTTGAGGATGCTAGAGGAGATGATAGGGCTCGAGTTAGAGCACATGGAGATCAAAGATGAATGATGTGTGTTAGAGCTAGGAGGTGCAGTCCGGAGGCTACGACATGTGATAATTTTGGGGTGTTCAAAATTAGTTGTGTAATCTGGTGTAAAAGCCCACGTATTGGTCCTAAGACTATTAGACCGTACATAGGTGTTTAGTTGACCATGTGTGTCACGTATAGGGTTTGAGAGCTATTTATGTTAGATAGGGTTAGAGTTGGGCGTCTGTTTGTTAGGGTAATCTCTAGAAAACTGGCTGGCGGCTAGAGTTCTTTCTCGGGAGGGCAATAGGGCGTGACTTGCCTCTTTTCTTGGATGTGGTTTTTGGTGGCGTGACTTAATGTAACCGGTTCTTTGTTGGTGCCATCAATGGCGTGAAGGTAAAAGGTGCTAGCATTGGATTGATTTTGGATGTGATGTCTTGTAGGCCAAGCAAAGAAATCGGGGCATCGGGAAGGGCTAAGCGGGGCTTGGTGTTTTGGTAGGTGATAAAGTGCTTGTCATTTGTTGGTGGCGGTTGCCGCAGGATTTTTGGCCGACGTGATGTGCTAGTTCGCCGTGACTTGTTCTTTGTGTGTTTGCGGCTGTACAATATAGATTTTCGACATTACGTGATTTGCTAGTTCTTCTTTGTGCATTGTTCTTTGTTTGTTTTTTGCTGTTAGATGCGTGAGAACAGAGAATTTATCAAAAGATCTTCTAAAATCATTCATCTTCTTGATTATCATTAACGATCCTACAAGTGGTATTGGGCGAGGTTACTATGGCGTTAGAGAGGTATGTGAACCGCCCCCCACATGCTAGATGTACTGATTTTGCTTTTTGGAAGTATCGTATGCAAGCTTATATTGAGACTCAAGGTAATGATGTTTGGAATAAGATTTCTACACCTTATGAGGTTCATGTTCCTGTTACTAATCTAAATAAAACAGATATTGGTTTAAATGCTGAAGCTCGTAACTTGCTGTTTCAAGGGATTTCTCGCAAAGAATTTGATCGTGTAGCTCATATTCATTCTGCCCACTTAATATGGAAAACTCTTTGCGATTAGCATGAAGGAACCACTAAAATCAAGAAAATGCGTAAAAATCTTTATCAACAAGAATATTCTGATTTTGCTATGAAGCCTGGTGAAGCTATTGATGATCTTTTTGCTCGTTTTGAAAAAATATTGAGTAATTTCTTGCGGTGTTAATATTATTCCTCTTGGTGAAGATAATGCAACTAAAATTTTGAGATCTTTAGGTTCTGCGTGGTTGATGGTTGTCACAATGATCAACCAAACTATTGATCTAGATACTTTAACCATGGATGATCTTTTCTCTAGATTGAAAACCTATGAGATGGAAGCTTTACCATCTAAGATTGATAAACCTTCATCTTTAGCTCTTGTGACTAACCCCGTGCAGGCTGCTTCGTCGAGTTCTTTTCTTGTATCTACTTTGTCTTCTTTTTGAGAGGAACAATTTGAATAGCTCCCTGAAGAGGATTTGGTGTTGATCTCCTCACGGGCATACAAGGCACTCAACAACATGAGGATGAGGAAGCGAGGTGGCGTGTCAAGTTCGATCAAGTGCTATGAGTGTGGCGAGCGAGTCACATTAAGAAGGAGTGTCCCAAGCTCAAGGGAAAGATAATCAAGGAAGACAAAAATTACCGTAAATCGACCATCCAAGAACAACAACACCAAGGGTGACAATCTCCGTCGAAAATTAGTGAAAAGTTTCTTGCGACTATCGAGCATCTTGATCTCGAGTGATGTGGAATATGAGAGTTGCGATGACAACGACCACAACAATGATGATGCTAAAGGTAAGAAGAAGAACAATGACGACTTTACGGGCATGTGCTTCATGGCAAGAAACAACGACGGCAGCGAGCGATGACAGTGATCCCGATGAGGTAAGACCATCATATGATGAGCTTGAAGATGGTTTGATTAAATTAAGCTATTGAATTGAAAAAGACAAAAATAAACTGAAAGAAAATAATTGTCTCGTTGAAAGCTTAACTTCTGAAATTGATAGACATAGAGCTTCTATTCCTGATGATGAATCTTGTGAGTCTTGTTAAGTTTTACACTTTGAGTTAGAGACTGCTAGAACAATTAATGCATCAACCTTGGTTCAACTTAGGGATGTAACAGCTAAACTTGATGAACTAAGATTGGCACATGATTCTTGTGATGAAAAGTTAAAACTTGCAAATGATGAAATTGAAAAACTTTTAGTTCTCCTACATGTTTAGAGTCAAGTATTTCAAATGTTCAATCTAAAACTTGCTCTAATTGTGAATTGTTAGAAGCTAGACTTAATTCTTCTAAGGAATCTATTAAACAAATGCTTTATCATGAGATACTTTTTTGTACTAATTGTCCTAAGCTTAGCGCAGAGATAGAAGCACTGACTAGATAACTTAATGATATTGCTGAAAAAGATAGATTGATTCAGTCTAGTGCTTCTAAGAACCTTGTGAATGAGCCGGTTAAATGCACAACTTGTCCCACTTTAGCTAAAGAAAATGAGTACCTTAAGGACACCTTAGAGATTTTCTTTTGGGAAGAAAATTTTGAATGTGATTCTTGCCAAGTCAAAACTAAGTGTCAAAAACACTGGTCTAGGATTTAATACTGCTAATTATGCCAAGAATAATCCACCTAAGATAGTTAAGGTCATTGGAAGTGGGCTAATTGAAACAAAAAGTGAGCCTCATAAAGCGTGTTTAAATCTGCTTGGTTTTGTGCAAAGCTCTTACGCTAATGTTGTAGGTGCTAGCTCATCATCTCGGAGGAATTCTAATTATGTTAAATTTCATTGCACCTATTGTGGTAGAGATGGGCACTTGCATGAATTTTGCTTTAGGCATGTTAAGAAAGAGAAAAGGAAAGATTGAATGCCTTAAGACAAAAACGTGCAACCTCTTTTGTTGTCGCTAGAACTAATGTGAAAGCTAGGTTTTAGAGGACTTTCATGATGGCTTTAAATCGCTTCACGTACTAGTTTGGGATTTAATTCACATAATTAGCGTTCTAATCGTGCACACACGTGGTTCGGTTCTAGTTTTGTTGATGTTCCTCCATATCGTGTATCGATCTTTGGATTCCTAGATGTTATTTGCGAAGTGAGTTGAGTGTGTTGCATTCTATGGGATTATCTTGAGGGGAGCTTGTTGTTTAAAAATTCAGAAGCTTTGTCTATTATACTTGTCAAACAATTCATCAAGTCCAAGCCATTGAAATCAAATGAGGTGTAGAGCTCTCATTATCATATTTACTCATGTGCTATGTAGTTTTGATCATGATTGGTTTTAATTACTTTGCCACATTTGAACTAAAGCATGACATGGCGGAATACTTTGACTAGATTGATTATAGTTGGTACTTTGCGATGTTCATTGAAAATGATTAGCTTGATTGTGAATCTTATTTTAAATATTGGATATGAAGCTCGTATGTTTCTTATTGCAATCTTTTTATGTTCACTCAATTTGGCATGTTATAAAAAAAAAATAGAAAGAGACAATTGAAAAAATATATGCTTCAAGCATACCACACACACACACACACACACACACACACACACATATATATATATATATATATATATATATATAATGAAAAGTGCTCAAATGAAAAGAAGTATGCTACAAGCATGCCACCATTGACAAGAAGTATGCTACAAGCATACCACATGTAAAATTGAAAATAGAGCAATAGGTTGTTACATGAGACTGCTAGCTCGTCTAGCTTTAAAGTTTGCTTCAATTTTTAGGCTTTAACTTTTCATTGTGATATCTCATTGTGCTCCTTATAATCGGTTTGGTCATTGTTGAGATGCATGTCATTAATTTAAATTGCTTAATCATTTTAAAGACTTGTTCTTACATTGCTATATGGTATATAACTTTATATGATCTAGATAGCTCTACTCAAAAAGATGGCTTGGTTAATTTACTAAATGAATGCAAAGTGACTTGGATAATCTACAAAGCTCCTTGATTTTTACTCTCCTTGCTCCCTTGTTTTAGAATTATTCCTTCTCTGAAGTTCTTGATTGTTTCATTGCCAAAGGAGGAGAAAAATAAGAGAATTTGAAAAAATTGGAGAAATTTGCTTCCCTTGTGTTGAGGGGGACTTTTTTTTCAGCTCCTTGTGTTGAGGGGGAGTTTTTCAGCTGTGGTTTTGAAGTGTTTGCTTTGCAGCTTTGAAATTATCTTTTCACAAATTTCTTTTCTTTCAAAATTCAACTCACAATTTTGAAGTATTGTCAATGTATTCATCAGGGGAGATTGTTAGACCACGCGGCTAGGTCTAGTATATTTTAGTTGATGAATAATTGACAATGTTGGGTATCTTGATGTTCTTTGAGATGTGTGGTGTGTCGTGGACTCATGTCGGTCAAGTTAGGAAGAACTTGTGTCGGGAAAAGATGGTGTTTTGGTCTTTGCATGTGAAGGGTAATTCGGAGGCGATCGTGGTCTCTGACGGTGATCGGAAATGGCTTGGTGCAAAGTCATGGTCGGAGGGTCGAGGATCTTTGGAGGAGACGATCGGGCTCAAGTTGGGGCGTGTGGAGATCAAAGATGGATGATGCGTGTTGGAGCTACGAAGGTGCGGTCTGGAGGCTATGACATGTGACAATTTTGGGGTGTCCAAAATTGGTTGTGTAATCTGATGTAAAAACCGACGTATTAGGCCCTAAGACTATTAGGTCGTATATGGGTGTTTAGGTGACCATGTGTAGACGTATAGGGTTCGAGGGCTATTTATGTTGGACAGGGTTAGAGCTGGGGCGTATGAGCTGTTAAGCTGATCTCCAGAAAACTGCTGGCGGCGGCTAGAGTTCTCTCCGGGGAGGGCAATAGGGCCGGCGGCTTGCCTCTTTTCTTGGGCGTGGTTTTTGGCTGGCGTGACTTGATGTAATTGGTTCTTGTTGGTGCCATCAATGGCGTGAAGGTAAAAGGTGCTAGCATTGGATTGATTTTGGGCGTGATGTCTTGTAGGCCAAGCAAAGAAATCAGGGGCATGAGGAAGGGCTAGCGGGGCTTGGTGTTTTGGTAGGTGATAAAGTGCTTGTCGGCTGTTGGTGGCGACTGTTGGTGGCGTCTGTACAGGATTTTTGGCCGACGTGATGTGCTAGTTCGGCCGTGACTTGTTGCTGTGTGTTGCGGCTGTACAAATATAGATTTTGGGCATTACGTGATTTGCTAGTTGCTGCTGTGCATTGTTGCTGTTTGTTTTTGCTGTGCGTGCGTGAGAACAGAGAATTTATAAAAAAAGATCTTCTACAATCATTCACCCTTCTGATTGTCATTAACGATCCTACAAAACTGTTTTGGGTATATATCCCATGCATGAATTATTGGTTGTCACTTCTTGAATCATGCATGCATATTGCTGAGCCTGAGATTGCGACCACCAAGATGAGATTGATAGTAACTGGAAAATTTGCCAGCATGAAAACTTAGACCAAACTGAAAGAAAATGGGAGCCGCTGGTCATGTGGTGAGAAGAGAAGAGATGATACATAGTTATTCCCCTTAATATTTATCTAATCTTCGTGCATGGCGCTTGCATAGATTGGCCACAACATTCCTGCTAGTTAGCGCGGAAAACTACATATACAATGGCACAAGGCACCAAAGCCTGACTTTCTATGGAAGGAACGAACGGATGAATAAACAAGAGGCTCGGAGGAAACCAAGGGGCAGGTGTGAGAAGGATATACTAATACTAGGATTCTTTCTCTTGACCTGTAATTAAGCAAGCAAGTAAAGGTGAAGCTAGTCTAGTGAGTCGTTGTTATTGTTGGATGGTAACACTAACACGCCATAAAGATAAAGCACTACTGCAGAGCATGCATTAGCAAGCACAACAAGAAGGGCCTATATATCTAGCCAATTAAGTTAGCTAGCTAGCTCCATTTTATATCCAATTATTACCCATGGACTCCATGCACAGCACTAGCCTTCCAATCAGGGGCAGGCCGCCCCATGTGGCAAGGTCGGGTGGCCGTCCCGCTCCCCGTTGGTTGGACCACCCCCTCCCCAGCTTCCTAGACCTCGGCATCCATTGGCCACCGTCGTGTTAGTGACATGCCCTCAGAACATCATAGAGAAGATTGTATCACGTCTATGTTTAAAGTTGTTGAATAAATATTATTTTGTTCCTTGATTGAATCACTGGTTAGAAAGATTAACAAGTATGTGACTTGTTGGTGAAGCTCTTTAACTTATATGATGTCATTCTAAAAGTATCTCTGGTTGGATGCCACAGGTCGGAACACTAGTGACTTATCGACCAGCACATGTATTGATTGATGACCATGTTTCACCGGTAATGGATATAGAGATATCGAATCAATAATGTGAACACATGTTAGAGAACATGGGGTTGGATTGACCCACCTTTGAACACTGTTGAGATTGTTATGATTTTATGTGTCGTCGTTGGTCTCAAGCAATAATTATGTATAATCCTTAGACCTGAGATCAGTATGGTTTCCTACATGTATAATAGTGCATTTAGGGGTTGCCAAACGCTACTCCGTAACTAGGTATTTATAAAGGTAGCTTTCGGGTATGCTATGAAACATGCGGAGGAATGTGACTGGTCGGATATAGGATTTGCCCCTCCTAACATAACAGAAGAGATATCTCTGGCCTTTGATGTCGTCGGATAAGGAAAGTGCATGGCCATACCATTGGCGGTTGAAGAGTTCGACCACATAAAGTGTTCGAAATATGCCATAGAGGCAATCATAAAGATGATTATATTTCGTTATGTTCATAATATTGGATAATATGTTATCTTGTTCCCAGAATAGTATCGTTAATATTTATTATCAAGTATATGACTGATTGTGAAACTCTATTTCTGCGATGATTATTCTTAAACGTTCTCTAGTCGAAAACATATGAGAACATATATGAATAGACTAGCATATGTATTGGTTAATGACTATGTTTCACGAGTCATAGATATGGAGATATCAAACCAATAATTTGGACACATGTTATCGAACATGGTGTTGGTTTGACCCACCTTGAGATACTACAGATATGGAGATATCAAACCAATGTCATTAGTTGGTCTCAAGCAATGATGATAGAGAATCCTTAGATCTGAGATTAGCATGGTTTTCTACATGTGTAAAAGCACTCTTAGGGGTTGCTAAACGCTACTCGTAACTGGGTAGTTATAAAGGTAGCTTTCGGGTATGCTATGAAACATGCGGAGGAATGTCTATGGATGGCAAATTATCTCACCTAGAGTTCAACCAGATGTTGTGAGGCAAAGGGCGAATACACAAACAGGTCGTTCAGTTTGACTAGATACGAGCTGGTCGTATGGAGATACGAGTTGGTCGTAGACTGGTCGAACATAGTCACAAACTAGTCATATAGAGATATGAGCTGGTCATAGACTGGTCGAACATAGTCACGAACTAGTCGTATGGAGATACGAACTGGTCGTAGACTGATCAAACATAGTCACGAACTAGTCGTATAGAGATACAAGTTGGTCGTAGACTGTTCGAACATAATCAGTACCTAGTCGTAAGGAGTTACGAACTGGTCGTAATTAAGTATTAACTGGTCATAAGTAGTTACGAACTGGTTGTAACTAAATATGGACTGGATGTGACTCTTCGTCCGATATATTCTACGTGTGTTCAGGAATCGTTATGTCATGCTAGGAGCCGCTAATGACTCGTGATCGGAAAGGGTTTCAAGTCTGGCCGATTACTCACGAACCTAACAGGTCACACACTTAGCGGGTTGGAATAAAACTTGTTCGATAGGATCCATCATGGGCACTATATAAGAAGTTGCTTGAGGCTATTTGGATAGGTCTAACGAGCGTGAGTTGCTTCACGAAACCCTAGCCGCCATCTTCTCGAGAGAGCCCTACCGTGCGACTTGGTGCAAGCACACCGGCGTACGGTGTTCCTTTCCTGAACATGTGGATACCGTAGAGGCGCTCTTGAAGTTCTTTGTTGCGCTTGAGGACAACCCACAACCTTGGTGAGGAACGCGATTGGCTGCTAGAGAAGACGATCGGCGCCGAGGACGTTGGACGATCGACTACGCTAGACGATCGACTACAGAGGACGATCGACTACGACCAATACATCGACGCGCTCTTCGTTGGACCAGGCTGCTCCAACTCTTCTTCCGCTGCTCTGCTCGTCTGGTGGTAACGATATGTGATCTCTTGCTTGCATGATGTCCTAGTTTACGTGGTAGATTTTTGAATTGCTAGCTAGTGTAGCCTACCCGTATCCCTTCATAAATGTTATAGAAATTAATCTTGCCACTTTTCCGACCAGTTCTTGGGTATTGAATCTTGGATCGGTTGCTCATCTTTGCAATTCGATCGAGGACCGATAAGTAGTAGAAGCTAGCCAAGAGGAGATGTTGATCTTCGTGTGGGCAATGGAGTAAGAGTTGCTGCATTAGCTATTGGCACTTTACCATTAGCATTATCCTCGGGATTAGTTATGAAACTAAATGATTGTTATTATGTTCCACCTTAAGCAAAAACATTATTTACGCTTCTTGTTTAGGAGCGAAGGTCATGAGTTCAGAATAAAGAACAATTGTAGTTCAATTTATTTTAAAGATATGCTTTATGGCCATGCTCCATTGGTGAATGGTTGGTATGTTTTGAATTTTAAAGATATGTCTGTCTATAACGTAAATGCTAATACGTGACAATATTAGGGTGTTTAAAATTGGAAAACCGAGAGCAATTGAAAACCAGAATTTTGAGGTGTCCAAAATTAGAAATCTTAGAGGATCACTCGTTTGTTGGGATGGGATCGAATTGTATTTTGTGACCGGGTGTTGAGACCACGTAGTGGGCCCAGGACTATTGCCGCGTGAGTACGTTTGGTGCTGGCCGCTGCGCATAGAAGGGTGCCACGGTTCTGGGTTTTAGTTTCTGAGAGTTATTTGGTGAAAAGTTTTGGCTGTGGCGGCTTGACTGGAGTTTGACGTGAGATGTTGGGGGATTCGGTGAGGTGGGTTTTGTTCTTGGCGCGGATTGAAGAACACAGCTGCTGTTCTTTAATCGAGGCTGATCCTGGTGGTCTCTCTTTTCGTACTGGTTCTTGAGTATATCTATCCTTGGATTGCATCTGTTCAACGACTAGTTGCTCTTCTTGTAAACCTAGGAATCCATCAAGTTGCTGCTGTTTTACTGAATTACCGATATTGAGATGAAGAGCTTTGTACTGCTGTTCTTTTCGGCCGCATTGGTGATTGTTGCTCAGCCAAGTACTAGCTCCCACCTACTGATTATTCAGAGTTGCAATTTCCGAGACTCCACTGCAGCAGTTTTGCTGTTGTGTCATCAAGAGAGTGGATGAGATAAACTGTTGTGCATTGAGTAAAAACAGATTCTGGTCGTTAGGGCTTTTGCTCTGGCGGCATTTGATACCCACGCTGAGTAAAACCCACGTTGCAAGGATGACATCTCAGATTGGATCTCACAGGGACGAAACAATATTTGGCCGCCAATCCCAGGCGATTTTCTCGGTTATATTACTTCTTAACGCAAAACCTAATCTCCTAAAAGTCTATAGCAAACTTAACAAACCAAGACTCTTGATCCTGTTTTGGCATGGCATCAAGGATTAGAACGATACTCACTGGTAGAAATAACGGAGACGCGTCGGCCGGTTTCCAAACTTGACGTGTGCAAACAACCGAAATCAATTCGATCTCTCTTTGGAACGCGGCATGCAACTTCTTTATTTCTGGCTTTATTTGTTCCTGGCTCAAGCCACCATCGGTTCCTGGCCTTTCTTCCGGCTCCATGCACAGCCGCTCAAGCACACCATCGGTTCCTGGCCCAGCTCCTTCCGGCTCCATGCACAGCCGTTCAAGCACACCATGCATCAAATCTTCCTTATTAGCTTGAAAATTTCCTAGTTCAGGTGCAAGTGCAAACGTGACGTAATGGCATGCATGCATGTGCTCTTCTTTGCTCACATAATGGCAAGCATGCATGTAGTATTTCTTTGCTGAATGCATACGTGCATGTGTTGCTATGCACGCACACAACCCTTTGCACTAGGCCAGCATACTGATTTCCACACGCCGCCGTTTCCTCGTGTGAAGCCTAGTCCGACCCTTCCTCGTGCGCATCAGGATACTCGCACGCACACAGCAGCTCTTGCCCACGTGCCGCCTTCCCTAGTTCTGGTTCCATGCACGCATACGCCAAACCAACTAAAGCAATAATTAAGTAGTCAACAGTACAGGAATAGGGAGCTCATGAATAGTATTTTCTTTTCTTCAATCAATGTGAGTAGCAGCCAAACCAATTAAAGCAATAATTGAGTAGTCAACAGTGAAGGAATATGGAGCTCTCGGCTGGACAAAAAGAAATCAGCACTATGTAATTAATGCACTTCTGTTGAGAGGCAGCACGTTCGGCCGGCAAACAGTGACAACAATTTGACCCCTGATGTCAATTTCAGTAGCACTCAAGAGACAACAGAAACTATGTGAGTAGCAGCCAACACCAACCAATTGAAGCAATAATTAAGTAGTCAATAGTAAAGGAATATGGAGCTGTCGGCTGAATAAACGAAGTCAGCACCAAGTAATTAATTCACTTCTGTTCAGAGACAATAAACAATTCAGCAACTGAGAAATCGGTATTGAAAATGACCAGCACGTTCGGCCGGCAAACAGTGACAACAACTTGACCCTTGATGCCAATTTCAGTAGCACTCAAGAGAACAGAAACTCACTCTGTTCTCACGTAGGAAATCAGCAGCAGCAATTAAGAGACCACAGTCGGCGGCTTGACTTCCCACGCAACAATCAGAGGCAGCAAGATTGGATCTTTAACGCACAAACACGGGACACAGAGACTAAGCAGAATTTTCTAGGAACCAATAGCAATTCTTTCACCCGTCAGAACACAAGTCACGATCGGAAAAAATAGATCACTTCGATCAGCGTCGCAAGAATAGATCCACGGGATCAAAACCCACGTTGCAAGGATGACATCTCAGATTGGCACTACCAGAAACAGGATGTTTCCCGAGTGCCAAAAACACTCGGGAAACAGGGCCAAACACTCAGGAAACAGCTTTCCCGAGTGTCACACTCGGGAAAAAACACTTGGGATAGATTAGTCGGGACAAAAACAGTTTCCCAAGTGTTACACTCGAGAAATATTACTTTACCGAGTGTATATGTATACACTCGGGAAACTCACACACTGGAAAAAAACCCTGCTGAACGGCTTCTCCGCTCGTAACGGGAATTTTTCCCGAGGGTTAACACTCGGTAACATGCTCAAAAAACACTCGGGAATGTTTCGACCGTTTGACCGACGAAATCAGGAAAATTGACACTTGGCCGTGTTTCCCGAGTGCATGGCGAAAACGACACTCGGGAAAGCTTCCGACCAATCCGACAAGAAAATGGCATTTGTCAAGTGTTCTCGAGTGTCGACACTCGGGAAACTTTTGGTCGGTTTCCCGAGTGTCAACACTCGGGAAATGTTTGGTCACTTTCCTGAGTGCCAGAACACTCGGGAAAGCCAAAAACACTCGGGAAATCGACAATCCAGCAGAACCCCATTTTCCACAAATTCATTTAAAATTCATTCCACAGCAATCAAATAATCCATCCATCCATTCCACAGCAATCAAATAATCCATCCATCCATTGCACAGCAATCAAATAATCCATCCATCCATCCATCCATCCATCCATTCCACAAAAGACATCATAACGGTTCAGAGCTCACAACATTCAAGTTCAAGTTGAAAAATGTAAGCATAAGGCATTATACATATGACAGTTCCAAATAGTAATTTCATAGTCTTATATACATAAAACAAAAGCAAGTATCACTACAACCATTTGCATGCACAGAATTTCCTGCTTCAATCTTCTGTGCACAAAAGCATCATTTTGGGAGTTCTACAGATAGAGCAAAACTTAATATTAGTGCCATCTTACAACAAAAGTTAGGAATTGATATTACATCAAAAAATAATTAACCCAAGTATTGACAAAGCAAGGGAAATGACGGTAAGCAAGGGAAATGAGTAATGACTATTGAGTAGTGACCAAGAAAATGCTATGTCGTGAGCAACACAACATCATGAATCGAACATAGGTGATTGACCATCATTAAGAAATATAATGACATGACTGTGGTTTTAGAAGTCAAACCCAAGTACCCAACATCCAGGAAAAGGATCTATGACATGTCTGGCTTCATTACATTCAAATTGATAGTAAATATGTTGTTGGAAGACAGGAATTGATGCTGTACAATAGGTCCTAAAAGCATCTCAATATTTTTAATATGTATCTCCACTCCCCCCTCCACCATAAGTAACATGTAGATATGACAGGGCAACTTAGGTTTCAATTATTTACCACATCATCCAAAAACAATAAGCAGACATGTAGGGGAGAAATTACTTAGTCAAGGTGCTATTGCAGGCATTACCGCAATACATTTTCATATTTAGCCATCCCTCATAGCTTGCTTACGTCAGGTGATGAGAAATTTAATTTGTAGTTATTAAAATGGTAAAAATGTCAAAACAGTAGATCATGAAAATAGCAAGAACCTGGTGGTGGCCTCTCAGCGATGGACGTATTCACATGATCTTCAACATTAGCACCGACATCTTGACATGAGCGGTAGAAAGCAAGCGATCCCGCCGTTCCTACATTTTCATAAGAAATCGCATTATAAGAAATTTGCGATAGCGACCAATAATTACATTGCATGTTATTTCAATGTCTTCTCAATCAGCGGTCATAAGAGAATAACAATATAATAATCGATGCACGATTACTAACCGGAGCAAATAAGTGAGGCGATGGTTCCCAAGACGGAGGGACATTAAGTCGAGTCCGGTCGAGTGCTGCATATTTGTTTGCACATTGCCATACATATGAATATATATATATATATATATATATATATATATATATATATATATATATATATATATATATATATATATTGCATTTTACTTTGTTATTGTACTACCACGCTCCAACTAACTGCGCAGAACATTTGCTCCAACATTGCCTAGCCTCAATTTCTGTCATGACTCGCTTTGAAGGTCGAAACACGAGGCCGGAAATCATGTGATGGTCATTGTCGACTTTGAAGGTGTACTTCATCCGTTGATCAAACACTCGTGGATCGGACCTCAGAGAGGGTTGTCGGTGTGCTAATGTAGCGGCACCCATGAAGAAAGCGACCATGTTTCTTCCCTTTCGACCTTGTACACAAGACTTTTCGCGTCTAGTGGTGAATTCATGGCGTCGTAGTCCGGACCATGAATCTCCTTAGCGACATCGATATATATGCACTGTTGGACAAAATCATTAGTGGCGAAAATCATCGGGGACAAAATGATCGAAATCGTACCAAGTTCTCTCGTCGCGTTGGCTACACAAGGTGCCCTCGATCACCCTCCTAGCTTCCACATATGCCTCCATATCGGAGCAGGCCTCTGCTTCTTCTTTTCACGCACCCAAAAAACCACGGCGGTCAATAAATATGTATCGCAACATACAATCAATATGAACATGTTGACCTACCAGGTTCTTCTTGTTACGAGCCATGGAGGAGCTGCCTTGACGATGTGCTGTCCCGTACATCAAC
Organism: Phyllostachys edulis; assembly: GCA_036346405.1. Lineage (NCBI taxonomy): Eukaryota > Viridiplantae > Streptophyta > Magnoliopsida > Poales > Poaceae > Phyllostachys > Phyllostachys edulis. The sequence goes on along the minus strand of JAYEVD010000764.1, from coordinate 468,248 downwards.
AATCTCCGCTCCCTGGCTGCACGAGAGTCCTGTAACCATCGTTCGTTGCACCACCTGTCACGGGCGATTTGCCGCCATGCATCTTCACACTTAAGGGCCCACCAAGGTATTGCTTAAATTAACTAAGTGTTAAATATGAATAAACTAGAATTGATTGTAATCAAGGACATCGTTTGTTCAGTTGGTTACCTGCATGTACTCGTCCAAAGTGATATGCGTTTGGCAAGCGTCGGCCCTACAAATTTGCTGTCCAAGGACTTGTGTGTGGTAACAGATCACCGCTTGGATCGTGCTTCAGAGAACATCTGTGGGATCGACTTCTTAACACAATTACGCACACTCTCCTAGAATCGACTTCACGTCCCTCATTTCATCGAAACCACCACTACAATCCAAGAATAAAGAATTGATAAAGAATAACATGATTAAGTTAGTTGATGAAAGCGAAAAGGAATTGATAAAGAATAAGATGATTAAGTTAGTTGACATTTATTACTTGGCTACTAAACATCCAAAAGAGGTAAATTAAACATGTCGGACTACTTGAAGTTTTAGTACCAAACAAGTGAGATTAGCGAGTTAGGTTTGCATAAAAACACACAATTAAGATAACTATCCGAACATGAATAGATTGAGCAAAACTAGCCTAATCTACCGTAAGTTAAGTATGGTTGTTTAATGATCTAGTTTGTATTAATACCTTTGGAAAATATTAATCTTTGAGTTAAATAGTGGTTGCGTTAGGTGATTGAACATTGGGGCCATTATTTTACCCAAACATTTATGCCTCATCTAGTCATCTAGTCACAAAGTAGAAAATATATTTCAATTGTTGGCCGCGCCTGCCCCTCTGCCTCGTCGAGTGGCCGCGGCTGCCCCTGTGCCTCCTGGAGGGGCCGAGGCTAACTGCATGCTTTTCATGGGCTACAGTTTGTACATTCCACCCCTAATTCAGTGCTGTAATATCAGTAAGCTAGCAGGCTAGCACTAGTGAAAGCTAACTACTTAATTCCTTCATTAAAAGAAAACTGTCATTTTGGACATTGCATTGCATGACATGGCCTTCAATCATAACTTTCACTTAACCTTTTAATACTATAATATGTCAATAAAAACAATTGTAAAAACATTTATATTACGAAAGTACTTGATTTTTTAATAAAAAACCTAATGGTATCATTTTTCCAAACTATTATTCTAAATAAATTTATATATGTGTGTTTTTAGTGCTCAAAGATGGAGAAATTACTACTATATGTTTCACATATTTTTTACTGAGGAGCGGCGATTGCTAATGCAATAAGATGTACAGATTAATCGAGTTCAACATGCAGTTTACTTCTATGCATTATACATTGAAAAGCACCTTTCGCCATCATTACAACGATCTGTTCTTGTTCACCTCTGACCTCTGAGGATACTACTAATAAAATGACACGCTGCTTGTAATTAGGGATTACGCAAGTGCAAAATAAGTGATCGATTACATGTACCGATCTACTCTTGATGGATATATTGCCTTTACTCTATACATTTTACAACTGTTGCTTCTTACAATTGCATGCATGCATGCCTTGCCTAGTTAAAAGGACAGATCGACAACATGCATGAGATTGCACCAAACCATTACTGTCATTAACAATATTTATTTTAAAGTTTTTAGTTTGGTATAGTTTTTCTTGATGAAAAGCATAGGACTCCAAAACCGAATCTCCAATAAATTTTTTTTAGTATAAATGGTGGCGTATCTTCATATATCGCCAATAGTATGAGGAGAATTACAAAACATGGCACTGCCTGAGCGCGTGGCTAAACTATATAATAAATAGGCTTTGCAACTTTGACAGAAATGAGTGTATGTACATGCGCTTGCATTCATACTCTACTTTTCTACATGCACACCATGTTATGCAGGTCCATGGTTTCATACCACCCCTTCTTTGCATGCCATGATGTTTGCTATGACACGCATTTACATAATTAGAGAACCCATTTAATAGAACTAATCCTGATGAAGCAAGCAAGCACTAGCATTACACATGATGCATCATTCAGAGTTGGTCTAGTGGATTCTGGCTTCTACACCCCTCTCACATGCGCTCTGAATATATACATGCAGGGCATCAATACCCTTCCTCAGGGATAAGCAAAGCAAAGCAAATCAAGCAAACCAAAGCACTACACACCTTGCATCCCATCATGCCTCTCTTTTCAGATGCAAAACTCTTTAGGTGCAACAATCATTCAATATCACTAAAAGATATGACTTTAGCAAGAGAACAAGCACAGGCAGATCAATCTCCTTAACATCACCACACATCCAAGTACACTATATATAATTAAGAGTTTGTACCTCAGATGGAATTAGTGCATGTGGTATGCCAAACGATGTAGACGGCGGAAGAGGGGCGGGATGTCGATGCCGGGTGTAGCGGCGGCAGACGAGGAGGCCAGCAGCGTTGGCGTTGGCTGAGATGGAGGCAGAGGCGGTGGGGGAGGGGGGCGGCGGGGTCCGGATCTGAGAGGGAGGTGGAGGGGGGCGGCGGAGCCGGCGGAGGAGGAAGAGGAGGACGGGGAGGCGGCTTTCTTCCGGCTTCATGCACAGCCGCTCAAGCACACCATCGGTTCCTGGCCCAGCTCCTTCCGGCTCCATGCACAGCCGTTCAAGCACACCATGCATCAAATCTTCCTTATTAGCTTGAAAATTTCCTAGTTCAGGTGCAAGTGCAAACGTGACGTAATGGCATGCATGCATGTGCTCTTCTTTGCTCACATAATGGCAAGCATGCATGTAGTATTTCTTTGCTGAATGCATACGTGCATGTGTTGCTATGCACGCACACAACCCTTTGCACTAGGCCAGCATACTGATTTCCACACGACGCCGTTTCCTCGTGTGAAGCCTAGTCCGACCCTTCCTCGTGCGCATCAGCATGCTCGCACGCACGCACCAGCTCTTGCCCACGTGCCGCCTTCCCTAGTTCTGGTTCCATGCACGCATACGCCAAACCAACTAAAGCAATAATTAAGTAGTCAACAGTACAGGAATAGGGAGCTCATGAATAGTATTTTCTTTCCTTCAATCAATGTGAGTAGCAGCCAAACCAATTAAAGCAATAATTAAGTAGTCATCAGTGAAGGAATATGGAGCTCTCGGCTGGACAAAAAGAAATCAGCACTATGTAATTAATGCACTTCTGTTGAGAGGCAGCACGTTCGGCCGGCAAACAGTGACAACAATTTGACCCCTGATGTCAATTTCAGTAGCACTCAAGAGACAACAGAAACTATGTGAGTAGCTGCCAACACCAACCAATTGAAGCAATAATTAAGTAGTCAATACTAAAGGATTATGGAGCTGTCGGCTGGACCAAACGAAGTCAGCACCAAGTAATTAATGCACTTCTGTTCAGAGACAATAAACAATTCAGCAACTGAGAAATCGGTATTGAAAATGACCAGCACGTTCGGCCGGCAAACAGTGACAACAACTTGACCCTTGATGCCAATTTCAGTAGCACTCAAGAGAACAGAAACTCACTCTGTTCTCACGTAGGAAATCAGCAGCAGCAAGTAAGAGACCACAGTCGGCGGCTTGACTTCCCACGCAACAATCAGAGGCAGCAAGATTGGATCTTTAACGCACAAACACGAGACAGAGAGACTAAGCAGAATTTTCTAGGAACCAGTAGCAATTCTTTCACCCGTGAGAACACAACTCACGATCGGAAAAAATAGATCACTTCGATCAGCGTCGCAAGAATAGATCCACGAGATCAAAACCCACGTTGCAAGGATGACATCTCAGATTGGCACTACCAGAAACAGGATGTTTCCCGAGTGCCAAAAACACTCGAAACACAGAGCCAAACACTCGGGAAAAACACTTGGGATAGATTAGTCGGGATAAAACAGTTTCCCAAGTGTTACACTCGAAATATTACTTTACCGAGTGTATATGTATACACTCGAAACTCACACACTCGGAAAAAAACCCTCTGAGCGGCTTCTCCGCGTAGAAGGAATTTTTCCCGTGGGTTAACACTCGGTAACATGCTCAAAAAACACTCGGGAATGTTTCGACCGTTTGACTGACGAAATCAGGAAAATTGACACTTGGCCGTGTTTCCCGAGTGCATGGCGAAAACGACACTCGGGAAAGCTTCCGACGAATCCGACAAGAAAATGGCATTTGTCAAGTGTTCCCGAGTGTCGACACTCGGGAAACTTTTGGTCGGTTTCCCGAGTGTCAACACTTGGGAAATGTTTGGTCACTTTCCCGAGTGCCAGAACACTCGGGAAATCGACAATCCAGCAGAACCCTATTTTCCACAAATTCATTTAAAATTCATTCCACAGCAATCAAATAATCCATCCATCCATTCCACAGCAATCAAATAATCCATCCATCCATTGCACAGCAATCAAATAATCCATCCATCCATTCCACAGCAATCAAATAATCCATCCATCCATTGCACAGCAATCAAATAATCCATCCATCCATCCATCCATTCCACAAAGAATCAAATAATCCATCCATCCATCCATTGCACAAAAGACATCATAACAGTTCAGAGCTCACAACATTCAAGTTCAAGTTGGAAAATGTAAGCATAAGGCATTATACATATGCGAGTTCCAAATAGTAATTTCATAGTCTTATATACATAAAACAAAAGCAAGTATCACTACAACCATTTGCATGCATGAATTTCTGCTTCAATCTTACGTGCACAAAAGCATCATTTTGGGAGTTCTGCAGATAGAGCAAAACTTAATATTGGTGCCATCTTACAACAAAAGTTTGGAATTGATATTACATCAAAAATAATTAACCCAAGTATTGACAAAGCAAGGAAATGACGGTAAGCAAGGGAAATGAGTAATGACTATTGAGTAGTGACCAAGAAAATGCTATGTCTGACAGAGCAACACAACATCATGAATCTGAACATAGACTGATTGACCATCATTAAGAAATATAATGACATGACTGTGGTTTTAGAAGTCAAACCCAAGTACCCAACATCCAGGAAAAGGATCTATGACATGTCTGGCTTCATTACATTCAAATTGATAGTAAATATGTTGTTGGAAGACAGGAATTGATGCTGTACAATAGGTCCTAAAAGCATCTCAATATTTTTAATATGTATCTCCACACCCCCCCTCCACCATAAGTAACATGTGGATATGACGGGGCAACTTAGGTTTCAATTATTTACCACATCATCCAAAAAAAAATAAGCAGACATGTAGGGTAGAAATTACTTAGTCAAGGTGCTATTGCGGGCATTACATAATACATTTTCATATTTAGCCATCCCTCATAGCTTGCTTACGTCAGGTGATGAGAAATTTAATTTGTAGTTATTAAAAAGGTAAAAATGTCAAAACAGTAGATCATGAAAATAGCAAGCACCTGGTGGTGGCCTCTCAGCGATGGACGTATTCACATGATCTTCAACATTAGCACCAGCATCTTCAGCATGAGCAGTAGAAGCAACTGATCCCGCCGTTTCCTACATTTTCATAAGAAATCGCATTATAAGAAATTTGCGATGGCGACCAATAATTACATTGCATGTTATTTTAATGTCTTACGAATCAGCGGTCATAAGAGAATAACAATATAATAATCGATATCGATTACTAACCGGAGCGAGATAAGTGAGGCGATGGTTCCCCGTCGGAGGACATTAAGTCGAGTCCGGTCCAGAGTGCCTACATATTTGTTTGCACATTGCCATACATTAGCCAAGTATGAATATATATATATATATATATATATATATATATATATATATATATATATATATATTGCATTTTACTTTGTTATTGTACTACCACGCTCCAACTAACTGCGGGAACATTTGCTCCAACATTGCCTAGCCTCAATTTCTGTCATGCCTCGCTGAAGGCGAAACACGAGGCTGGAAATCATGTGATGGTCATTGTCGACTTTGAAGGTGTACTTCATCCGTTGATGCAACACTCGTGGATCGGACCTCAGAGGGTTGTCGGTGTGCTAATGTGGCGGCACCCATGAAGAAGCGACCATGTTTCTTCCCTTTCCGACCTTGTACACAAGACTCGCGTCTAGTGGTGAATTCATGGCGTCGTAGTCGGGCCATGAATCTCCTTAGCGACATCGATATATGTAGCTTGTTGGACAAAATCATCAGGGAGCGAAAATCATCAAGGACAAAATGATCAGAAATCGTACCAAGTTCTTTGTCACGCGTTGGCTGCACAAGGTGCCCTCCTGATCACTCCTCCTAGCTTCTACATATACCTCCATATCGGAGACAGGCCTCTGCTTCTTCTTTTCCTACACCCAAAAAAACCACGGCGATCAATAAATATGTATCTGCAACATACAATCAATATGAACATGTGGACCTACTAGGTTCTTCTTGTAACGAGCCATGGAGGAGCTGCCTTGACGATGTGCTGTCCCGTCCATCAACAATCTCCGCTCCCTAGCTGCACGAGAGTCTTGTAACCATCGTTCGTTGCACCACCTGTCATGGGCAATCTGCCGCCATGCATCTTCACACTTAAGGGCCCACCAAGGTATTGCCTAAATTAACCAAGTGTTAAATATGAATAAACTAGAATTGATTGTAATCAAGGACATCGTTTGTTCGAGTTGGTTACTGTATGTACTCGTCCAAAGTGATATCGTTTGTAGCGTCGACCCTCTGAATTCTTTGTCAAGGACTTGTGTGTGGTAACAGATCACCGCTTGGATGCGTGCTTCGTAGAACATCTGTGGGATCAGCTTCTTAACACAATTACGCAGCACTCTCCTCGAATCAGCTTCCTGTCCCTCAGCCCATCGAAACCACCACTACAATCCAAGAATAAAGAATTGATAAAGAATAAGATGATTAAGTTTGTTGACATTTATTACTTGGCTACTAAACATCCAAAAGAGGTAAATTAAACATGTCAGACTACTTGAAGTTTTAGTACCAAACAAGTGAGATTAGCCAGGTTAGGTTTGCATAAAAACACACAATTAAGATAACTATCCGAACATGAATAGATTGAGCAAAACTAGCCTAATCTACCATAAGTTAAGTATGGTTGTTTAATGATCTAGTTTGTATTAATACACTGGAAAATATTAATCTTTGAGTTAAATAGCTGGTTGCCGTTAGGTGATTGAACATTGGGGCCATTATTTTACCCAAACATTTATGCCTCATCTAGTCATCTAGTCACAAAGTAGAAAATATATTTCAATTGTTGGCCGCGGCTGCCCCTGTGCCTCGTCGAGTGGTCGCGGCTGCCCCTCTGCCTCCTGGAGGGGCCGAGGCTAACTGTATGCTTTTCATGGGCTATAGTTTGAACATTCCACCCCTAATTCAGTGCTGTCATATCAGTAAGCTGGCAGGCTAGCACTAGTGAAAGCTAACTACTTAATTCCTTCATTAAAAGAAAACTGTCATTTTGGACATTGCATTGCATGACATGGCCTTCAATACGTAACTTTCACTTAATCTTTTAATACTATAATATGTCAGCAAAAACAATTGTAAAAACATTTATATTCTAAAAGTACTTGATTTTTTTAATAAAAAAACCTAATGGTATCATTTTTCCAAACTATTATTCTAAATAAATTTATATATGTGTGTTTTTAGTGCTCAAAGATGGAGAAATTACTACTATATGTTTCACATATTTTTTACAGAGGAGCAGCGATTGCTAATGCAGTAAGATGTACAGTTAATCAGTTCACTTTACCAGTTTACTTCTATGCATTATACATTGAAAAGCACCTTTCGGCCATCATTACAACGATCTGGTTACTGTTCACCTACAGCCTACAGGATACTACTAATAAAATGACATGCACACTGTAATTAGGCATTCTGCAAGTGCAAAATAAGTGATCAGTTACATGTACCAGTCTACTCTTGATGGATATATTGCACTGTACTCTATACATTTTACAACTGTTGCTTCTTACGATTGCATGCATGCATGCCTTGCCTAGTTAAAAGGACAGATCGACAACATGCATGAGATTGCACCAAACCATTCTTGTCATTAACAATATTTATTTTAAAGTTTTTAGTTTGGTATAGTTTTTCTTGATGAAAAGCATAGGACTCCAAAACCGAATCTCCAATAAATTTTTATTAGTATAAATGGTGGCGTATCTTCATATATCGCCAATAGTATGAGAGAATTACAAAACATGGCCTTTGCTGAGCGAGTGGCTAAACTATATAATAAATAGGCTTTGCAACTTTGACAGAAATGAATGTATGTACATACGCTTGCATTCATACTCTACTTTTCAACATGCACACCATGTTATGCAGGTCCATGGTTTCATACCACCCCTTCTTTGCATGCCATGATGTATGCTATGACACGCATTTACATAATTAGAGAACCCATTTAATAGAACTAATCCTGATGAAGCAAGTAAGCACTAGCATTACGCATGATGCATCATTCAGAGTTGGTCTAGTGGATTCTGGCTTCTACACCCCTCTCACATGCGCTCTGAATATATACATGCAGGGCATCAATACCCTTCCTCTGAGGATAAGCAAAGCAAAGCAAATCAAGCAAACCAGCGACTACACACTTGCATCCCATCATGCCTCTCTTTTGGATGCAAAACTCTTTAGGTGCAACAATCATTCAATATCACTAAAAGAGATTACTTTAGCAAGAGAACAAGCACATGCAGATCAATCTCCTTAACATCACCACACATCCAAGTACACTATATATAATTAAGAGTTTGTACCTCAGATGTAATTAGTGCATGTGGTATGCCAAATGGCGCAGACGGCGGAAGAGGGGCGGGACATCGATGCCGGGTGCAGCGGCGGCAGACGAGGAGGCCAACAGCGTCGGCGTTGGCTGAGATGGAGGCAGGCGGTGGGGAGGGGCGGCGGGATCCGGATCTGAGAGGAGGTGGAGGGGGCAGCGGAGGCGGAGGAGGAAGAGGAGGAGCGGGAGGCGGCGCCGTCGCGAGAGGTGGGGAGGCGGCGCCCGGTCGCGGAGGTGGGGGAGGCGGCGCGATGCGAGGTGGGGAGGAGGCGAGGCGAGGCGGCGATCGCGAGAGGGGAGGAGACGAGGGGAGGCGGCGCCGGTCGCGGTGGGGGAGAGATGAGGGGCGGCGGCTGTGGGCCAGACGAGGGGTGACGGCAGGCGGTGGAGGCGGAGGCGGAGGTGGCGGAGGACAGAGAGCAGGGGGATTGGGAGAGGGATCGAGCGGCCTTGGCAGGGGAGGGTTAGGGAGAGCGGGGTGGGAGTAACTAGAAAATAGGTGCACGGTGTGGGGAAAATTAGGCGCGCCCTTTTTTTAGCTCCAGAGTGTATGCATGTAACGACACTCGGGAAATAATTTTTCCCCGTTGCTCCCGTCAAAGTTTCCCGAGTGTCCGAAATATTAATTTCCCGAGTGTTTTCTTCGTGTCCCGAGTGTTTCGTAAGGCACTCGGGAAGTTCCCGAGTGTATTATTCAAAACACTCGGGAAACTTCTGAGCACTCGGGAAATTAGACGATTCTGGTAGTGTGGGTCTCACAGGGACGAAACAATATTTTGCTGCCAATCCCAGCAATTTTCTCGGTTATATTACTTCTTAATGCAAAACCTAATCTCCTAAAAAGTCTATAGCAAACTTAACAAACCAAGACTCTTGATCCTGTTTTGGCATGGCATCAAGGATTAGAACGATACTCACTGGTAGAAATAACGGAGACGCGTCGGCCGGTTTCCAAACTTGACGTGTGCAAACAACCGAAATCAATTCGATCTCTCTTTGGAACGCGGCATGCAACTTCTTTATTTCTGGCTTTATTTGTTCCTGGCTCAAGCCACCATCGGTTCCTGGCCTTTCTTCCGGCTCCATGCACAGCCGCTCAAGCACACCATCGGTTCCTGGCCTTTCTTCCGGCTCCATGCACAGCCGCTCAAGCACGCCATCGGTTCCTGGCCCAGCTCCTTCCGGCTCCATGCACAGCCGTTCAAGCACACCATGCATCAAATCTTCCTTATTAGCTTGAAAATTTCCTAGTTCGGGTGCAAGTGCAAACGTGACATAATGGCATGCATGCATGTGCTTTTCTTTGCTCACATAATGGCAAGCATGCATGTAGTATTTCTTTGCTGAATGCATACGTGCATGTGTTGCTATGCACGCACATAACCCTTTGCACTAGGCCAGCATACTGATTTCCACACGCCGCCGTTTCCTCCTGTGAAACCTAGTCCGACCCTTCCTCGTGCGCATCAGGATGCTCGCACGCACGCAGCAGCTCTTGCCCACGTGCCGCCTTCCCTAGTTCTGATTCCATGCACGCATACGCCAAACCAGCTAAAGCAATAATTAAGTAGTCAACAGTACAGGAATAGGGAGCTCATGAATAGTATTTTCTTTTCTTCAATCAATGTGAGTAGCAGCCAAACCAATTAAAGCAATAATTGAGTAGTCAACAGTGAAGGAATATGGAGCTCTCGGCTGGACAAAAAGAAATCAGCACTATGTAATTAATGCACTTCTGTTGAGAGGCAGCACGTTCGGCCGGCAAACAGTGACAACAACTTGACCCCTGATGTCAATTTCAGTAGCACTCAAGAGACAACAGAAACTATGTGAGTAGCAGCCAACACCAACCAATTGAAGCAATAATTAAGTAGTCAACAGTAAAGGAATATGGAGCTGTCGGCTAGACCAAACGAAGTCAGCACCAAGTAATTAATGCTCGGCTCCTCTAGGCTCTGTGGGTGTTGGGTGCCGCGGTCATCGCGGCTGCTTCAGATGTCAAGGTCTTGGGTCTGGCCCTCGTTTGGGGGCCATTCTCGGTTTAGTGCTTCGTAGCTTACCTGTCGGTCCCCACGGACGGCGCCAACTGTCGTAGTTGAAAAGACTAGACAACAAATAAGGGGGGGGACCCCTCCGGTACCCGAGGGGTCCACAGGAGAAGGGACTCGGTGTAAGTAAGCCAAAGGACTTGTATTGCCAACTCTTTATCTTCCAAAAAATCTCCCCTTCTATGGGGGGGAGAGTGGCTATTTATAGCCTTTTCACAAGTACACAGGAATTACAAGCTTGCCCCCTCAGGGGCCCTATCTGGTAGGGGCTGCGGACTTTTTCTATCCTAGGCCTAGCTCCCCAGCGTGGTGGACCGGCTGGGCACAGTCCACCTTGTTGGTGCATCTGGTCGAGGGCACAATCGCTCTCTGGGTTCCTCGGGTCTCTGGCTCCTCGGGGTTCTTCGGCACCCTTCGGGAGCCCTCCGGAGGTCTCCGGGACCCTCCGGGTTGCTTGGACCGTCTAGATGTTCGGGCCTTCGGGAGCCTCCGGGGAGCCTCCGGGTAGCCTTCGGGAGCCTCCGGGGGCCTTCGGTCCGGCGGGCGCCAGGGCCTTCGCCAGGTCGTGGGGCCGTTGTGCCGCCCCTACGACAGTCCTGTTTCTAACTCTTGCTACTAGAGCGAACCTACTGAGTGCACTGGAGTAAGTTGAACAAATTTTTAAGGAACTCCAAATGTTTATCTAACTCAAGTTGACCGTTCTTGATTTGATTAATCTGGTCGGAGATGGCAACATCACCTAGTCGAAGCATTTCCTCTCTGCACGTGGTCGTGGCCACTAGAAGGAACTTCATAGTGTCAACTCATTCCTACTCTTTCGACCAGTGCATGATAATCGTGATCGAAAAACTACAAGTTAGCTAAACCTCTCTTTTTAAGTAAACCCACTTGGTTTATCTAAATAACCCAAGAAAATAGTCAGGGGCTAGGATAAAGTTATTAACTTGACTTCAATTCTTAGTCTTACTCTCTTTTCCATTCATTATCTTATGAGTTACTAACTACTCGACAAGATGATTTTCAGGAAGAAGGAAGGATTTGATATCAACAGCAACAAAAAATTGTCTTTACAGGATTTAGGACTCTGGTACAGACTACTCTGGCGAAGGAGATCTTATTTGCATGTCCTCCATGGCTGCATCGGCGATCGACTGCATTCCCGCCATTGCTCCATACGCTTGGGGTAGACAAAGTCGTCTATATGACGGAGTTCTGATTAAAATTTGGGGTCATGAGCTTTAAGTTTTGCTAACACAAATCTTATTCCCTCCTTGACCAATCATGTCGATTCAATTGGTTCATCTTGAGTAATCACCAATTCTTGCGAGTTCGACTTGTTCGCCAATGGCACTTGAGTGGCGGATATCGTGTCTTCACGAGGAGTGATCCCCTCGACATAAAGCCCACAGTACATTGTTCAAAAGTGAAACGTTGTCTTGAAGATTGATCTTCAAAGCCTTCATTTCCTCCTGATTGTGAGTCAAAGCCTCGTGGAGTCATTTTATTTGCATTGCTTGTTCTGAAAAGAATAAGACCAGTCAGATAAAATGACCTCGAGAGAAAAACACAATCAATCACAGGTAAAGATTTGCTTACCAACTAGTCGAGAATCTAACTTCTTGACTTCCTCAGCGTGAGAGGCAGCGTTCTTTATGTAGCGCTGCTCTCATGTCTGGACCTCTTGGTCTTTTTCTGAAAAGCAATGAGAATCAAAGAGAGAAATTAAAGAAGGTCATAAGCGGTCTTAAGTTCAGCACTTACCGTTTAATTGTCCCTGCAACCTTTGGATTACAGAGTTTGCCTCCTGAAGCTTATTCAGGAGGTCTTCATTCTTCTCCCTTAGCTTTTTCGTCTCGGCTTTCTCATAGTCGAGAGAATCAATTAAGGTCTTTTCGTCGCTCTTGAACCTACAAAGGGAAAGAGTGGACGTCAACTTAAAACAAGCAGTCGTAAGTTCTTCTACAACTAAGTACCTAGTCGTAAGTTCTTCTATGACAATACTCTGGTCATAAGTTCTCACGCGACCAACACCTAGTCATAAGTTCTTCTACGACAATACTCTGGTCGTAAGTTATCATGCGACCAACACCTAGTCGTAAGTTCTTCTACGATAACCCCTTGGTTGTAAGCTTTTCTATAACCATAACCTGGTCGTAAGTCCTCCTACGATTGGTGCTTAGTCGTAAGCTCTTCTACGACAACCCTCGCAAGTACTATGTAAGTGGTCAAAGCATAAAAGACTACGAAAAGTAGTTACTTACCACCTCTCTACCTGCTCGCAAAGTACCGCTTTTTCTTGTCGTAGTTGGACAAATTGTCTGTTGTATTCAGCAACAATGATAATTTGTTCCAATGCTTTCTGCATAAAGAAAGGCAGTAAGAAGCAAGGAAAGGCATGTATGTAAATACCGAACTTCAGGTACTTACATAGCAACCCGAGCAAACGAAGATACTACCCTCGTGGGGTTTCTCAGCTCATCAATCTCGGCAACTCGGTTCCACCATACCCTTTCAAGACGCTCGTCGTCGAAAACATCCCCTCTATTGGGAATGTATTTAGGGTAGGGAACACGATCACGAGATTTGAATGCACGAGATCCCACGACGGTAGTAGGAGCGAAGAACCCGGAGAAGCGGTCGAAGAATTCTAACCCCTCCTCTTCTTGAATGCTTGGCGTCGACTTGACCTTAGAAATTTGGGAGGGTCATCCGCATCAATCTCCTTCCCAGCACGGTGACCCTGTAATTCACCCCCATGGCCGGACGCCCCTGCCGCTGCCATTTTTTTCGTCGACTCTACGACCACCCTGGTGTTCGTAGACACTTCAACACCAGCGACACCTTCCACCACTTGGGCGGTGGGCGACCCGTCGACCACCGCCATCGTCATTCTCCGTCTGCGGAGAAATAGCGGTGGGTTCCTTGCCAAGAGCATCCTTGATCGTGAGAGGAGCCGGGCTAAGATCATAAAAAGGAAAACATGATTAGGTGGTAAAAAGCAAAAGGTAAATGTTGTCCTTACACTTTTTTTCTTTTACATACCTTCGAGTGTTGAACTTGATCTTGAATTTGGAAAAAGCCTTCCCCAAGGAAGGTTTCTTTGACTTTTTCTCGACCACGTCTGGTCGAGACTCAAGTTGAGGAACAGCCACAACCATGTCTGGTCGTGGGTCTTGATCTAGCGCCATCGCTCCTTGAGCCTCTTATTTGCTGTCTAGTCTTTTCAACTACGACAAGGACGATACTAGGAAGTTCCTTCTAGTGGGCAGGACCACGTGCAGAGAAGAAAGTCTTCAACTAGGTGTTGCAACTTTCTCTGACCAGTTAAAATGAATTGAGTTTACCAAAAGTAGTCGAGCAAATTTGAAAAGTGTACTTGGCTTAATTTATTTTTCAAAAATAAATGAAGAAATAAGCTAAGGTACTATGAGTCGGCTTGACAATATTTCGACCATGTTTTAAACCCAAAACTCTTTGTGTTAGCAGCAAAAAGGGACGAACGAGTCAACACTAGGAAGTTCCTTCCAGTGGGCGGGACCACGTGCAGAGAGGAAAGGCTTCGACTAGGTGATGTTACCATCCTTTCGACCAGTGTAAAGATGTCTTTGAGTCTTGGTGCGTAGAATATCTTATGACCGGTGTATTGTCGTGGAAAAGCTCACGACTAGGAAGCTGGTCATAAGCGAACCTTCAACGGTGTGGTTGAGAAAATGTCAAATTAAGCACTACTCAAAGTAAGACAATAAAGATAGAAAGAACACGATGCTTTATTGAGCGGTTGGTCATTTACACATAGAATTTGCGTGGCGGTCGATATTCGAGAATTAGAGAAATCGGCCGTCTTCCATTGCGATCGCACGAACTTTGTCGCATAACCCGACCATTTGTGTGGACCTTCCCACTTGGGGAAAATTTGTTCGATTAGATTGGGATTGAATTTTCCTCAATACCAAGTCACCTCTGACAAAGGGTCTGCGAGGTTGGACCTTCGATCGTAGTATTTGCGCGAGGCTTCTTTGGTAGACCAGCGAGCGGATTAAAGCTGATTTCTCTTCTCTTGACGAGTTAATGCCATCCGCTCGAAGTTGTTCTTGGGCTGAGTCGTTGAAATTCTCGACCCTTGTAGACCTGATCTTTAGTTCTGGTGGAAGCATGGCTTCGGCACCAAAAACTAGGAAAAAAGGTGTTTCGCCTGTTGCCCGACTAGTAGTCGTGCAAACTGCCCATAATACTGAATGTAATTCTCGTACCCAAGCCCCCGAGCGCTTAACAAGCTGGTCGAAGACTCGAGTTTTAATTCCCTGTATTATTTGGCCATTCGCTCGTTCGACTGCCCTATTGCTTTGGGGGTGGGCGACAGAGGCGTAACACAGCTTGGTACCCAACTCGTCGCAAAATTGTTGAAATTTTGCGCTCAAAAATTGTTTACCATTATATGTGATTATTCTACTTGGGACTCCAAACCGAGTAATCACGCTTCTCATCATGAACCGTTTTGCAGCTTTCATTGTTATACCAGTCATAGGTTCGGCTTCGATCCATTTTGTGAACGTATCAATAGCCAGAAAAAGGAACTCGAAGCCCCTTGGAGCTTTTGGGAATGGTCCTAGGATATCGTAACCCCAGGTCACAAAAGGCCAAGATAGAGGAATTGTATTTAATGCCTGAGTTAGTTGGTGTATTTTCCTGCTATCAAACTGGCATTGTAGACATTTCTTAACCAACTCTTTGGCATCGTAGAGAGCTGTTGGCCAGTAAAATCTTTGTCGAAAGGCTTTTCTGACCAACGTTCTGTAGGAAGCGTGAGTTCCACAGATGTCCCGTGTATGTCGTGAAGGAGGTTTAGTCCTCTCTGCAGTATGCATCGCATGATTACCCCTTGAGTACCTCGTTTATAGAGGACTCCTTCGACCAAAGTATACATTTTGGCCTTTCGAGATAAACGATCTGCCTCAAGATCATCGTCGGGTACGGAACTCGTCTGAAGACCACACACAACCACACACCCCACAATCACACCAACAACCATGTGCCCAAATCTAAATCCTTTTCATTTTCAGTTTTAGTTTTTCCAAATATGATATAAACATGAGTACCCTGACTCAGATATTAAAGTGATGTTGTAATGACCATCGCCGAAGCGATGATTCCCAGACTACCGTGCTAAGCATGGCTAAGCGACAACAACCTGAATATTACAATATAAAGTGACTAGAGTTCATCCATTTACCCCTAAATCACAGCGAGCATAACCTAGGCTCAGTAGTAAAGGATGGATATTTTGCCTACAGCTCAATTTAACTATTCAGGTGAACTATCGTAACTAATAAAATACTTGACAACATAGCATGCATACATATAGTTGAAACATTTGAAATATTAAGATGTGAAAATAATGGGATTAACGTGCATAAATGGAAAAACTGCTTGCCTTGCTGGAGATATTTGTCTAACTGCTAAGGATCACTCTCGAGAATACCTGAATCGTCATAATCTATCGATTGATAAAAAGGTGAATGAGAACGAATAAAAGCAGATAACACCAAAGATAAGCAGTAAGCAAAACCAACAGCAAGCACTCTCAACAAGTAGAGTTTGAGTAACAAAGATCTAAGGTTCGGTCAAAGATAAAATTTATAAGAGTTTTTCTAAGTATTTCGCAAGTAAAAGACATAACTTCACAATTTATATAGTTAGCAAAATTTTTTGGAACAGCAGCATACTTGATAGCTAAACCATAAAATAGTACACTAAAAATGAAAACTAACAAAATTGGTTTCACTCAATTTGGAGCAAAATTGAATTAGTTATGAATTTTCTAAGTTAATAGAAATTCCACTGCAAAACTAATTCAATTCGGACATTCAAAAAGGAATTAATCCTTTAGACACTCAGGCTGAGCCGACCCATGGTCTCTGACCAGTGGGGTCTAAAAGAGGCGTTGACTGGGTTAGCTTGACCTAGCCACAGCTGACAGTGATGTCGAAGGCGCATTCCTAGAATCGTCTTGACTTCTGAAAATACCAACTCGAAATTAAGCGCAAACACTTAACCAGCCAAGGGCCCACATGTCAGAGGCTCAGGGATACAAGGTTCATTCAAAACTTTAATTACACTTAACCTGGGAAGGTCCACATGTCATACAAGGGTTAGAGAAATGGTTAACCCTAATGACTTCAACCTTTACCCTAACACGCCGACGACTTGACGGCGGCGAGGTGGAGGATCTGGCAATTTAGTGGGCCTCTGGGCTTGAGGAAGACACACATGGGTGCGCAAAGACTTGGCGAAGCTGGTGACACTAGCCCGGGTGCTCCAGGAGGACGGCGGCGAGCTGGCAGCGGCCAAAGGCGGAGACGATGACGGGTTCTTCGCGTAAAGGGCGCTACAGATGTCTAGAAGCTTTGGGAGAGCGCACCTCGAGTACGCCTCAGCTCCAGGAACAAAACCCCCCAAGTCCCGTCGCCAATGGAGGTCAGAGGCGGCGAAATTGACGGCGGCAGCGGAGGACCGAGTTTGGAGAAAAATGGTGATTGTGGGCGAAAGAGAACGAAAGGAACCAAATGGATGAGCGGAGAAGGTTAAGTAAGGTCCGGCGAAGCTTCCCGCACTAACACGCGTGCTCCAGGTGGCGTGTAAGAGCTTCATGGCCACCATGCACAGTGCCAGCGCACGGGCTTGAGCGGCAATGGAGACGATGGCGGTGCTAACCAGTGGGGCCCGCCCGTCAGCGACTCAAAGAAAACGAGGGCGGTGAGGCAAGTTCAAATGGATGGTCCAGATTACTTTGATAAAAAATGCACGGTCCAGATGAGGCACATGTTCAGACGGTCCGAGCGTCACAACCAATTTGGTGCATTCAAATTCAATCGGATGGTTCATAAGAAGAAGCGCGT
Source organism: Phyllostachys edulis (assembly GCA_036346405.1). Taxonomy (NCBI): domain Eukaryota; kingdom Viridiplantae; phylum Streptophyta; class Magnoliopsida; order Poales; family Poaceae; genus Phyllostachys; species Phyllostachys edulis. The sequence continues at coordinate 450,499 of JAYEVD010000764.1, read as the reverse complement.
TGAGCGGTGCGAATGACCAAATCAATCCAGTCCGTTGAAGTTAAATCGGATGGTTAAAAAGCTTACGCGCTTCAACGATCTGAACTGTTGAGATCAAATCGGATGACTCATATGAAGAGGCACATTCGGATGGTCCTAACGGCCCACTCGATCAAGTCTGTTCAAATCAAATCGGACGGTTCACATGAAGAGGCACGTTCGGATGGTCTATACGGCGCATTCAATCCCGTCCGTTGATCTAAAAATTGGATGGTTCGCTAGAGTTCGCGTTGGTTGAACTAAGCGCTAGGGTTAGGTTTTGAAATTAATTTTGACCGAAACAAAGAAGGTTTGACGGGGTTGTTTAAAATAGAAATAAATTTCTAAAAATTCTAAAACTTTTTGTGGGTACTCCCAAGTTCAAATAGGACTTAGGAAAAATAAAAGCGGTCACTGTTGACTTACCATTTGGCTAAAATAAATTTGTTTTCAAATCAGCCTTTTTGATTCGGTTAGAATTTTGAAAGGGTCAAAATAATTTTGAAAAATTCCAGAACAATTATAATAATCTGTGATAAATAATCTAGCATTTTAAAAAATTGTTTCCAAAGATTTTGATACACAAATGTTTCCAAAATAAACTAGAATCTTGGTTCCAAGTCAAAAGTTTGAATTTCTAGAACAAAAATTTGAAACCAAGTACAAACTTGCGAGTTTCAACAAAAGTTTTTGAAACTCTCATACTTTTATACATTTGAAACACAAACCAAAATACGAGATGTTACAGTTCAGGAGAAACACAGTCTACTTCATCGATCCTGACACACTGGAGTATACAATTTGCTTCATACCTACGATTTGCTACATGCCGTGGAGGATTGGCATGAAGCAAATCGTACCTCAATAATGTCGTGCTCGATGAAGTAGGCTGCGGTTCACCTGCACGTTTAGAATGAACAGCCAAGGAGCGAGCTAGCTAGCTGAATTTAGGAATCGAGTTAGCTTAGAAGGGACTACAAACTATATATGTATATATATGTATATACATGTATGTATGTATATATATGTGTATATATATGTATATACATATGTGTGTGTGTGTGTGTATATATATATATATATATATATATATATATATATATATATATTAAGAGAAGAGGCTATCACATACGGTTCCAAATACCAACAAATGCATAATATGTACTATCATAGGCGGTTTTATATATAAACCGTCGTGAAACGTAAGCTATCACAGAAGGTTTTATCTATAAATAAATGCATGATAGTCAGCTATCATAGACGGTTCTGAGTTAATAACCATCTGTGATAGTATGCATTACAGATGGTTCGAAAACCGTCTATGATGACCTCATATCATCACTGACCCATAAACTCAGACGACTCATGAAACCGTCTATGATGACGTTTTTAAACCGTTTGTGAAGACCTTTTCTGTAGTAGTGTACTTTGCTTGGCTTCTTGGTTTACGTGGTAGAAATTTTGAATTGCCAGCTAGTGTAGCCTACGTGTATCCCTTCACGACGAGCATGCCGATCCGAGGTAGACGAAGAACAAGACAACACCATCCCTTTGTTAATTTTGTCCTGGCCTGGCCAGCCTAGCAGAAGCATGACTAGAGAAAGCAGCCATCACACCACCAATTGGGACATCGAGTCTAACTCTCATTTTTATGTTTTTTTGCGATCTTTTTTGTAAAGAGTGATGACATGCGTTGAAATGAGATTACTAAGGAAGATCATATATACCATGTCAGACTGAAAGAGAAGCTCCTCAGATATGATAATTGACTTTGTAATTTCAAGAGCGGCATCGCTCACACCTATATTTTTAAAAGCTAGAATTCCTCTCCCAGTTCCTTTGGGTTTTTATTTTTTGGAATCAGGGAAAAAATATGTATAACTATGACAACAAATATCTATGAAAAAATAAATAGATATTTAATTCAAATGAGGTTATGATGAACCAAAAACTAAGGTACAATAACTGATAATCCTAGTATATTGCAAACAAAATTCTCTCTAGCATTTATGCGATATCCATCACTAGTTTTGCTAGCTCAATTACCTGATTGTTTGTCAATGCAACATATAGTGTTGTAGTATGTTTAATATTAATATAAACATTATCTTTTTTTTTCCTAAATAGGATGAACATCTGTAAAACCTATTATAAATTGTTGATTACATAAACACAATTACGAGCGAAAAGAGAAAACTTTAGTAAACACAAAAACACTATATTTTAAATCGGTAGAACACAACACAGAGCACTCATGATTCATAGCATCAAATATTTGATTGTGTTGTGCTATATGAAAAGAGTTTGAATAGTCGCTTTCCGTCAAACATAAATGCAAGTAATCACTACCTCCTTCAAATAGATATCTGAGAGGGCTTTTTTAAGCAACGGTACTGTCTGAAAAAATGTATTCAATAAAGGTAGAAAAATCAAGTTTAGGAAAAGTAATGGTTAACACGTAGCATAAGCTAGAAAAGCAAACACCAAGGAAGCGCTAGCATGTACTATGAATTACAAAATATAAATTACAAACCTACGGGATAAGATTTATTGTATCGATATATCAGACATGGCAATAATCTATAGTATTTTGAGGAAGATTACATGTAACGAAAAGTGTAAAAGGGGAGGACTTGATAAAGCCATCATAAGATTAGATGTAAGAGCAAAATACCTCTGTAGGGATATGTAAGTAGAAAAGATCTGTTGTCAATGGGACATATTACAATAGTGCAGCCTGGATTTTGTGGGTGTCACTAAACAATAAACTATAATAAGGAAAGACTAACGGCATCAGAAAATTGTACACAAGATTAGTGTAGAGCTATTACAATCTAGTTTAGTGAAGTAGTTTTAAAAAAAAAAACAGTATGTCGACAACTTCGCATCTGCACACAACTATTAAGATTTTTTTTGTCTAAATTAAGGTGTAGAAAATAGATATAGTTATTCCACTCCACAATGAATGATGAAATTGAAGAAAAACCATGTCATTCCCATCAAACATGGATGTCAAGAAAATGAACAAATTCGAAGAAAACAGAGTGTTATGCACCAGTTTCATGTTCTAGGAACTTTATATATAATTTTTTCTATGCGTACAAATATGAAAACGTCCCTAATAAGAATAGCTAGAAATAGAGAACGAAGATGACAAAATTTAAATGTACTTGTAGATTAATCTAACTGGTCAGTGAAAATTCAAAGAACACATAGTGTTATCGCAGACCCGAGGAGCTGGTACCGCAAGGGAAAAAATGCAAACAAAATATCAAACCAGAACCTCAGAAAAAACATATCATGCAGTAGAATGATGGCAAGACGATTCGTACTACTGCTCAGCACTAACATTTAGAAGACAAATAGGTTGATACTGTTGTATTTGTTTAGCATCCGTTTTTTTTGGGAAGCAGTGTAATGATCCCAAAATTCAAGCTAAAAAGAGGCATTGAACTAGTATGAAACTCATGAAACATGGCTATCATGTTGTTTTTAATGACTTCCCAAAACACTTGATAAAAATCAGTAGAGAAACCATCTGGTCTAGGTGCTTTGTTGTGTTCCATTTGAAAAATAGCTTCTTTCATCTCCTTCTCCATGAAAGGTTCTATAAGGAATTTATTTTCAGCATCCGAAACTTGAGGTATATCCTTCCTAAAAGTATCAATCATGGAGAAATGATTAACTTCAGATGGTCCAAATAGACCTTTATAATACTTGGTGATATACTTTTTTAATTGTATATTCCCCCGAATTACCCCCTCCTCTTGTTCCAATTGAAAAATTATTTGTCTTCTATGCTTACCATTGGCAATCATATGATAATACCATGTATTTCTATCTCCCTCCAGAAGAAATTTCGCTTTGGACCTTTGGTACCATTTAATTTCTTCTTCTCTTAACAGATATGCCAATCTCTCATTAGCAAATTGATTAAGAGAAAGGTCATCTTTAGACAATCTCAAAAGCTCAGCTTTTTTTATCTAGCTTATCAATTATCGAGCTGAGTTCTAACTTTTCCTTTTTATAAGTTCCACTGATATTTTTAGCCCATCCTCAAAGATATTATCTAAGAGATCTAACCTTACATTGCCAAATTTGTAAAGCGGTGACCTCTAATTTCCTTCTTCCACACCTCGGTCACCATCTCCTAAATCCTTCCCTACACAACCAAATTTAATTCAAATTTAAATAAAGGCTAACTCCCTCTAGAAAAGGCCGCTCTTGTATTTAAAAAGCAGCGGCGTGTGATCGGACAAAGACCTTTCAAGAGCGATGCTTGTGACCAAAGGAAATTTATGATCCCAATCTGTACTCATTAAAACTCTATCCAGCTTTTCAAAGGTTGGATTATCTAATGAATTGGCCCAAGTAAACTGTCTCCCAAATAAATCGATTTCCCTTAAATCCAAATTATTAATTGCATCATTAAACAAAAAATACCATATATACTCGAAGTTATCATTGCTTTTTTTTGCCTACATGCCTCATAATATTAAAGTCATCCCCAATTAAAATGGGAAGTGAATCTTTCCTACATACATGAACAAGTTCAGTAAGGAATTTCTCCTTGAATTGGATTTGAGCTGCACCGTAAACAGCCGCAAGAATCCATTGAAAGTCATCTTTTCTATTTTTCAGGTGAAACTTTACGTAAAAATCACCAGCATCAACAGAACCAATATCAAAAACCCGAAGATCCACCCTAAAGGATGCCCCAAACCGACCTTGTGGTGGAGAACAATGCCACAAAATTCTGTCCACCACAAAGATGATTAATCTGAGGCATAGAAAAGTCTTTTCTACCAGTTTCAAGGATAGCCATAAAATCTAAATGATGCTCCTTAACCACTTCACAAATGTAGCAATGTTTAGCCAAGTCTCTCAGACCTCTGCTATTCCAAAAAAGGCCTTTCATTTTAACTTTAATTTGATTGGCCTATTATAAGATTTTTTTTCCCTTTTGACCTCTTTTTATTTGCTACCAGTGTAAAATTAGAATTGTCGTCCTCCAACAAATCATCATCTAAATCATAACAAAAGTGAGTAAGGGCTGAGATATCATTGCAATCCATATTCTTATCCGCCAACTCCTCACCATCTACAATTCATTTATTTTTTTAATCGTCCTAGTTCAAGATCCTTGATATTTTTAATAGAGCTAGCAACCTCAACATTATCAACTCCTAAAGAAATGCCAATGCTAGTAACCTTTTCCATTACTTGCTCATCAGAAAAAGACAAAAATGAAAATCTATTACCATATTTACCTGAATCAAGTTCGAGATTACGAACTCTAGCCCACAGCGTAGCCTTCTGAACCGAGTCATACTCACCAGATTTCTGCATCTTGATGCGTTCACTCTGCCTAGGCTCCACCAATTCAACCGAAAAATAAATGTCCACCATACTGTGTACTGTAGCAGATTTAAGGACCGATTCCTCTGCTTCCACTCCTTTGTTACCTACCGAACAGGCAACCAAGGGGGCATGCCAACAGTCTCCACTGCAGCACTTTTGCTGTTGTGTCGTCAAGAGAGTAGATGAGAAAAACTGTTGTGCATTGAGTAGAAACAGATTCTGGCCGTGAGGGCTTTTGGTGGCCGTGGTTTTTGATGGAACATGAGTTTTTTTTTTGTGCCATGTGTTGAGAGCTCTGGCGGCTGAAGAAATCAGGGCTTGCGGCTGTTCTCTCGTGAGGGTTTTGGTTTTGTTCTTGGCGCGGATTGAAGAACACAGCGCTGTTCTTTAATCGAGGCTGATCCTGGTGGTCTCTCTTTTCGTACTGGCTCGCGAGTATATCTATCCTTGGATTGCATCTGTGCATCGACCTAGTTGCTCTTCTTGTAAACCAAGGAATCCATCTTGCTAGTTGCTGTTGTTTTACTGAATTACCGAGATTGAGAAGAAGAGCTTTGTACTGCTGTTCTTTTCGGCCGCATTGGTGATTGTTGATCAGCCAAGTACTAGCTCCTACCTACTGATAATTCAGAGTTGCAGTTTCCGAGACTTATTAGCAAAGAGGGCGCTGCGTGTACGAGGACGGGTGCACGTTTGCGCACAGCAGCGCGGGGCTGGTGTCTGGCATTTGGTAGTGACCGGCGTGTGTGTGCTGCTGTGCCGGCGTTGAATTAATCCAGAAAAGTCGCTAAAGGTATTTGGTGATTCATCTATTATCAATTATTAATTGTTCGGGTGCGAAAAATCTTTCACAATCATTCACCCCTCTTATTATCGTTATCGATCCTACAACTTCAAAGCTAAATTAGCAGCAGCTTATGATATGGTCCACAAAACATACCCATTTCGCTCCCTTCTCGGAACCACCACCAGCAGCAACGGCCGCCGTCTCTACTCGATCAAGTGCAGTGTATGTACTGCTGTCCACCTCTCTCTCTCTCTCTCTCTCTCCCCGTCGGTGACAGCAACTGATCAGCAAGAAATAATTTGCAGCCTCGATCAGCAGCTAGTCTCACAGCTCATTTTGCTCGCGAAACAGACGAAGAGATGACGAGGTTTTGAGTGTAAGCATCGATCACCAAGCTAACGTGACACATTTTTTTTAGGGAAAACAGTTAGATTTCTAGCCTTACAAATTTGTTTGAAGATTCATGCTTCGGTGGGATGAGCTTGGGTTATGATTGGGTTGGGGATGAAAATAGTTAGTATAGGATGGGGGTGATATCTGGGGCATTGGATCTCCATCTAATGGCTCAAAAATCTAACTGTTTTTCAAAAGAAAACAGTCAACGTATCTAGTGCTAATGGGTAATTGAGTGCTAAGGTGCTAATGCCAATCTTGACCGTTGGATCATGCAGATTGTTTAATGCAGGGCATTAGAGGTGGGAGCATGTAGGGTGTTTAATGCAGACGCATTAATGAAGGCGCATTGGAGGTGGGAGCATGTAGAGTGATTAAATGGTTTAGAGGTGGGAGCCCACATTAATCTTGGCTTTTTAATCTAGATCCAACGGTCAAGATTGGCATTAGCACTAGATATGTTCCCATATATATATAGTGCTAATGGCTATTTGAGTGATAAGGTGCTAATGCAGACATCGGCCGTCTAATCTAGCTCGTGTGGCTGGGATCTACATGGGTGGAAAGCCTCCAAATCACTTAAAACCGTTTTGCGTAAAACCCACTAAATTCCCCTAACTCTTGCGAATTTGCCCTTACCACTAAACCCCGGCTGTTCGCTCCAACAAATCCATTTGGGGCCGATGGAGCTCCCCATCCGAGCCGCCCTCCCTCCCCCTGGCCCCTGGCACCGCCACCCTCCTTCCCCCTGGCCCCTAGCGCCGCCCTCCTTCCCCCTCCCGGCTGCGTCCGCCACCTGCGTCAAGGACCAGCCGCCGCCGCCCTCGTCCACCTCCTCGACGGTTCCCCGCCACCTTCCTCTCTCCTTCTCCCCCCTCGGTTCCGCTGCCACTTACACGCCAAGGAACCATGTAAGTCCCTTAGCCCAAGTCTACCTCATGTTCTTGAACATGTTATGTTCGATGTGTAGTACTAACTTTTTTTTGTTTAATTTGGTTCATGAGTTTTTCAGTAGCACATTTGTCTCCTACGCAAAAGATGGTGACAAGAAGTTGATTGGAAGAAAGTGCTCTGTAACTGACAATGGATGACATTTTTTGTTTTCAATGGATGAACTCAGAATGAAAATGCTATGCATCGGTTTGGCAAATGGACAGCCTGACCTTGTTATTTTGCTTGTTCTCTGTAATTTTGCATCAGATATGTAATGGCTTTGTATGAATGAAGTATGAACTTTGAGAAAATGAAGTCTTTTGCTGGCACTTGTGTTCCTATGTGTATTGATGGATAAAATGAAGTATTTGCATGCTGCCATTGCAGAACATTTGCCATTTGAGGAAATGAATTGTTGTCCTGTGAATGTGAATGCTTGTGGCTACTGACTATTACAGAACATTTGCCATTTGAGGAAATGAATTGTTGTCCTGTGAATGCTTATGCTTGTGGCTACTGACTATTGTTTTATGCCAGAAGGCATTTTAGAAGAACCAGAATATTATGAAGGCATAATGTTTTTCCCCTTTGCTACTACATCATCATTTTTTGTCAGTTGTCAATAGTCTGGACATCTATCCACTAAGCAGCATGCTGCCATTACTGAACATTTGCCATTTGAGGAAATGAATTCTTGTCCTGTGAATGCTTATGCTTGTGGCTACTAACTATTGTTTTATGCCAGAAGGCATTTTAGAAGAACCAGAATATTATGAAGGCATAATTTTTGTTCCCTTTGCTACTACAGCATCATTTTTGTCAGTTGTCAATAGTCTGGACATCTATCCACTAAGCGACATCTTGCCATTCTGAACATTCGCGATACATCAACATAACTGGAAACTTTGCATTGAGAAGAAGTTATGATATAAAACAATATAACTGGCTTCCAACAAAATTCGCAGTGACAATTTGCACAAGTTTGCTGCTGCTAGTGGACAATAGAACAAGTTTGCCATTCAATTTAGCAGAAACGCCCTTACTAGTAACATCCATTGTTTTGCCACGCACACATTAGGTTCCCGAAATTATAGATACTCATAAACCGATTTCATTTGAAATTTGAGGTAGTATCCTTGGTGTCGATTTCTTGGTTCTCTTTTTCTTTGGAGATGGTGTGGCATCCCTACTGCATCCTTGCAACCAACTCCTTTACTTCATAGAACATAGAACAATGAAACAATCAAGATAGTTAGTAACAAAATAAATTGACAAATTCTGAGAACAATTTTATTGACGTACCTTGCTCAATTTGCTGTCATCCTCAAAGGGCAATTGCGGCTATCATGGTATGCCATCTCCTTGCATGACCTACACATGCGTAGCACCTTTGTTTTGTTCTCCACATTCTCGTCTTTCTTCGCATCTGTCTTTACCTTCTGTCCTGGTTTTATTCTCTTGCACCTACCCTTGAAGTTAACATCGTTTGGTGCCTTTATGCTGACTTCCTTAGGGATGGGACAACCTGCAAATGCTTCAATCTCTTCAGCTCCACTTACCACATTCTCATGAATAAGAGGAGTGACTTCTTCCCCAAATGTGACAAACCAATCCCTAAGAAATTTCAAGCCTTCATATGTTCCTCCAGCACGGTGAATTAATTCCTCCATCTTGCTGCGTATTTCTGATGCCAACTTGTCTTTAGATGTTTCTATTGCACTCCTTGATTTTTCTTGCAACAAATTGCCCTCTCCATCGAAGACGTCATCCTTACTTACCATTTTGGTCCACCTCTTTAACACAAATGGGATTGGTAGCTCCTTAAGTGATGGACTCTACAACAGACAAACAATATGGCGGCAAGGAACTCCAAATGACTCAAAGAACATGTAGGAGCATTTGGCATCTTTTGTTGTAAGGTTGCAGCGTACCTCTCTTACCTTGTTTGAGTTATCGCTAACTATATATTGAGATTTTGTACTCTCCTGCGCTTTCCATGTTCTCCACATTGCAATGCTCCCGCGACAAACACTTCTTCTGAAACTTCGGTGAAGGCAATGACGTGAAGACCTCACTAGCATGCTTCTCTATTGCCCGGTGATGCGCAACACGGGCATTGTGTGTAATGTGGCATTGTCAGCTTCCAACTCATTATGACGTTGTTCTTCCACTACATTAACAAATCTGATCCAAAACTCCACTAAAGTATTTTTGAATCCAATAAACTGATTGAAGAAAGAGTTAGAACTCTTTGACCTAAAAGTGGTTTTAAGGATTCCCGCCAAGAATACATCTTTGAAGTAAGCGGGTACCCATGATGAGCGGATTCGGTACCGAGTAGCCAACCACTCATTGGATTCCAAACCAAAATCAGTAATAATGGAAGAAAATTGCTCCTCGAATTCCTCCGCAGTTTCTGAGGCCCATACAGATGAGTTAACACGTTGGTACAATAAAGGGTTTTCCCTCAAATGTGGCGGTACCTTTACTAGAAGCTTTTGCAAAATGTGCCATATGCATAACCTATGCGTGCTAGTAGGGAAAACAGTGGAAATAGCAATCTTCATGCCAGTATCTTCATCGGTTATGATAAGCCTAGGTGCAACTCCTCCCATTGCTTTCAAGAATGTACGAAACAACCATACGTATGTCTCAGACTTCTCATTGCTTAATAATGCAGCCCCAAGCAAGACACATACCTTATGGTGATTTACTCCAGTGAATGGTGTGAAGATCATGTTATAATGGTTGGTGTTATATGTAGAATCAAATGACACAAGATCTCCAAAATGGACAAAACTTTTTCGACATGTACTATCCGCCCAAAATGCATGTACCAACCTACCCTTGTCATCAACAACATAATCAAAGTAAAAGGAAGGATTTATGTCATTCTTCCTACAAAGGTTGTCAACAAACATCTGAGCATCTGATGACTTAATACAGCTTCTTAGCTCTTTATGATAATTCTGCAAGTCTCTCCTCGTGCATCCTACATTCTCAAATCCACCCTCACTAATACAAAGATATCTATATGCACCGCTTGTGCCAATGCCTCCTTTATGTCATGTGATTAATGCATGCTTGGCCTTCTCATTTACTTTTCTATTCACTACTACAGAAATGCTAATACTGGACACCTGATCACAAATGGTTCATTGAAACCGTCTGTATTAAACACAATCTCAGACGGTTTTTGTTTACCCACCGTCTGTGTTATTCTCCGCGCTAAAAACTGTCTGTGAAGAGGTCATATCACAGACGGTTCATGTTTAGAACCATCTGTGAAGTATCACAAACGGTTTTAACCAAAAACCATCTGTGATATTACCCAATATCACAGACGGTTTTTGGTCAGAATCGTCTGTGATACTTCACAGACGGTTCTTAACATGAACCGTCTGTAATATGACCTCTTCACAGATGGTTTTTGTTAAAACCGTCCGTGATAATTAACTCATCACGGGCGGTGCGATTATACATATATAGCTCCCGACCAACGAGTCTTCTTGATCTCCATCTCTGGCGCTTCGGTAACCACGGGAGATCTCAAGCCGGTGAGTCCATCGCCACTCATGCGGTTTGAGTATCACCTCACCTTACTGAGCTCGCTCGTGTGGTCCATTTTAGCTATTGTCGCCGAGGATCTTGCCGCCGTCGCCTTTGTTCACCGATCGACGACCAGCCGCCTTGGACCTTCCCTGACTTCATTGACACCTTCCTCATGATCGAGGTGAGCTACTAGAGCATAAACATCCTTTAATTTGAGTAGTTTTAGGCGCCGCCATGGGACATCACCGTCGGTTCGCCTCAAGCGACCTTAGGGCCCCGAGCCATGACTATTAGCAATGCGATGTCACCCTAAGCCCAATTTGAGCTTCAAATCCTACTGTTTTTAATCATTTAGTTAATAAACTAATGAGTCTATGACATGTGGGACCGCCATAGATTTTATAAATAAAATCATGAAATAAAAAATGAGTCACTGACAAGTAGGGCCCACATGTAAGTTAATAAAATCCGGAAAAATGAAAAAATGAAAAAAGCGTAATTAAGCCTCAGAAAATACGCTTTCGAAGTCACCCTTTTATTTATTTTTAGGGTTTTCAATACGAACCGTGTGATGGACCGAAGCTGGATGTACGCTGAGAACCGTGTGAGTGAAGAGTACATTAATGGCGTGTCTGCTTTTACAAGAGCTGCCGAGGAGGATTTGTTGAATAAGGGGGCGGAATATATGTACTGTCCATGCATTGACTGCAAGAATCTGAAGATGTTTAACAACTAAGCGCAGATCGAAGCACATTTGATTCGAAGGGTTTTCAAAAGGGTTATACATGTTGAACCATCCGATGAAGAGCATATTATCTGAAGTCAACGATATGCATATTATCTGAAGTCAACGATATGCGCGGATGATGTCGATTGTGGTTCCGGTTCGGATAAATTTGCGATGACAATCTAGATCGAGATGCTTAGCGATGCGAAGGAAGCTGTGATGAGAGGAGTATGTTCAATTCGAGGCTTGATGGAGGACTCGGAGAAACCTTTGTTCGGGCTGCAAGCGGAATACACAAGGTTGTCATCCGTGCTTAAACTGTTGAAATTGAAGGCAAGCAGCGGTTGGTCCGACAAAGAGTTTCACGGGGTGTTAGGTCTCTTAGCGGACATGCTTCGAAGAAGCGAGTTGCCCAAAACCACCTACAAAGCCAAGAAGGTTCTTTGTCCATTGGGAATGGAAGTAGAAAGAATACATGCATGTTCAAACGACTGTATCTTCTACCGTAACGAGTATACAAACATGCATGTATGTCCGGTGTGCAACGCATCCCGATACAAGCATAAGAATCAATCAGATGACGACGAGGGAATCAAGGTGAAGAAAGGACCTCCTGCTAAGGTGGCGTGGTATCTTCTTGTAATTCCCCATTTGAAGTGGTTTTTTACAAACCCAAAGAATGCAATACTGCTGTATTGGCACTCAGAGGAGCGTAAGAATGACAGAAAGCTAAGACACCCTGCTGATTCTACCCAATGGAGAAACATCGATAGGAGGTTTGCAGACTTCGGTGCGGAACCGAGGAATATAAGGTTTGGATTGGGTACAGATGGAATGAATCCTTTCGGTAACATGAGCAGCCGACATAGCACTTGGCCTGTGACGCTCTGTATCTACAACCTTCCTCCCTGGTTGTGTATGAAGCGAAAGTATATTTTATTGTCGATACTTATCCAAGAGCCGAAGTAACCTGGGAATGATATTGATGTGTACCTAGCACCATTGATGGAAGATCTAAAAATCTTGTGGATTGAAGGGGTACAAGTATGGGATGCATACAAGCGAGAGAACTTCACTTTCGTTCCTTGTTGTTACGCACCATAAATGATTATCCTGCCCTTGCTAATCTGTCGGGCGAGTACAAAGGGGCCAAAGCTTGTACTCCTTTGTTTAGATGATCCGAGAGTGTGTGGCTGAATCACTTTCGCGCAAAACCGTGTACATGCGTCATCGTAGGTTCCTTCGGAGGGCTCACCCATACCGCAGGATGAAGAAATAATTCGACGAAGAGAAGGAGGACAATTCAGCTCCAAGGCATTTAAGCGAAAAAGAGGTCTATGATATGGTTAAGGATTTAGATGTTGTGCTCGGAAAGGGATGAAATCGAGGACCCGTAAGAAGAACATGTGGAAGAAGAGATCAATATTTTAGGACTTACCTTATTGGGAGCACCTAGAAGTTCGCCACTTCATTAACGTCATGCACGTAGAGAAGAATGTATGTGACAGCTTGATTGAGCTCTTATTGAACATTCGTGGCAAAACAAAGGATGGTGTCAATGCATGGCTTGACTTGGTTGATATGGACATCAGACCTGAGTTAGCACCAACAAAGACCAATAAAGGATGAATGTACCTTCCCCCTGCTTATTACACTCTGTCCAAGGCCGAGAGAACCGAACTGTGCTGGTGCTTGCATGGTGTGAAAGTTCCGTCCGGTTACTCCGCCAACATGAAGAAACTTGTTTCGATGGAAGATTTGAAGTTAATTGGCATGAAGTCTCATGATTGTCATGTGTTGATGACACAAATGCTCCCTGTTGTAATTAGAAGTATTTTGCCGATCAAGGTCAGAGAGCGATCATGAGGCGTGTTATTTCTTTAACACAATTGCTCGAAGGTCATCGATCGAAGGACTAGATGCTCTGCGGGGCGAGGTGATGGCGACTCTATGTGATCTTGAGATGTATTTCCCTCCGTCGTTTTTCGATATCATGGTCCATCTCATTGTTCATATTGTGAGGGAGATAAAGATGTGCGGGCCTGTGTTCCTACATAGCATGTACCCATTCGAGAGGTTCATGGGAATTCTCAAGTCCTATGTACGGAATCGATCTCAGCCAGAGGGTAGCATCGTCGAAGGTTATGCAACCGAAGAGGTCATTGAGTTCTGCATCGATTACATGGCTCAGGTCGAACCGATAGGTGTGCCTCGATCTCGCCATGAGGGAGGCTCAAGGGTATCGGGACCATCGGAAGGAAAGCAATCACTCGAGATATGGATCGTATGCTCAAGCCCATTTCACGGTCTTGCAACACATGGTGAAGTGTCCCGTATATCGACCGGCACAAGGGCGTGCTTGACAATGCGAGAATCCGGTGCGGCGGATGTTTGGATCACGAGACAAGACAGATGGTTCAACCAATGGTTGAAGGAGTGACTTCGCTAGGAGCTCGTCAAGTGATATCTTGACATGGTTGGCAAAAGGGCCAACATTCTGGTTGTAACATGGCGAGGATCGACATAAATGGGTACACATTCTATACTCATGCTCGGGATATAAAAGCACTAACGAGCGGTGGTGTCGCATAGATGCATTCAAGATCCGATGGGGTGAGGAGCTCCTACTATGGGCAAATAGAGGAGATATGGGAGCTCGACTACGTGCTTTTCAAGATCCCCTATGTCGGTGCCATTGGGTCCATCTCCCACGGTGAAGGTCGACAAATGCGGCATCACTACCATGGACCTTGAGCGTGTGGGATACAAAGGCGAACCATTACGTCTTGGCTAACCAAGTTGTTCAAGTCTTCTATGTTACCGACCCGGCAAATAAGAAGCGCCACGTAGTTCTTCATGGAAAAAGGAGGATTATCGGAGTTGAGAATGTAGTGGGCGAGGAAGAATACAATCAATTTGACGAGTTGCCTCATTTGGAAACGACATAAGGGTCGAGGAAGAAGAACGTGTGAAACTAGCTACATACTGCGTCGATCATCATGAAGGGCTAATTTTTAAAGATTAATTGAACAATGTGTGTATATATATATGCGTTACGATGAATGGTTAATTTTAGTTCATTTGAGTTAATTAATTGATTTGTCTTGTGAAATGGATGTGATTGTTTCTCAAATGAATGTGAATTGGATGTATATACATGTACTTGTTGTCTTTTCTGCTTGTTTCAGAGGGCATGGCTAGCATTTCCTAAGGCTAGCCAATAAACAGAACTAGATTAACCATTACAAAATAATATCACAGACGGTTTGAGCTACAAACCGTCTGTGATACACACATATCACAGACGGTTGTTTATTGGAACCGTCTGTGATACATCACATATCACAGACAGTTCTAAGTTAGAACCGTTTGTGATACATCACATATCACAGACAGTTCTACGTTAGAACCGTCTGTGATATTATGTATCACAGATGGTTCTAATTTAGAACCGTTTGTGATGTCCATCCCTATTTATATTCGTACTCTAGGGTTTGCCGCGCTCGCCACTCTCAAACGATTAAGTTTCTCAACTCCTCGCTCCCTCCTCCCCGAGCCGTCGCCCGCCGTCCTCGGCGCCGCCTCCTCGAGCCAGCGCGACTCCTCCCGATCCGTCGCGCCGCCTCCTCCTCCAGCCAGCGCCCCCCAGCCCACCGCGCCTCACCCCGAGCCCGCCGCGCCTCCTGCCTGAGCCCGCCACCTCCTCCCCTCCCAGGAGCAGTGGCGCCTCCCCTTCGATCTTGCCCATACTCGCTCACTACTCCTGCTCGTCCTTCTCCTCGACGCCCAAAGGTAACCAATGCCGAGTTGCCGACCACGACACCCCTTTCCCTAACTATTTCTATCAATAATCTGTCATGGTCCCTCATGATAATTGTACTTGTTTTAGGAATTTGTATTTGTTCTAGTCAGTTATTCATATGGCATTTGTTTTGATACTGCTACTGGAATATATTGCAATGTGGTGTGGTGGGCTTGAGATGAATGCTCTGTGATGATAATAGTCTTGTACTGAAATTGTTTTGATAATCGGGTTTCAACTTGAGCTCTAATTAGAATGCTTACTCTACATCTGATAGCAATATCAAAATGTTAAATCTTAGCTTTATGCTGATTTCATTTGTTCACATGATGTTCTATTTCTTGTGAAGATGTCTTCCGCTCATTCTTCGTCATCGCCGCCTCATGTGTCTGATGATGCACCAATATCCTCTGGAATATCCAACCGCGGTAGAAGAAGAGGAATATCGAAAAGGCCCACGGGCCGATTTACCATCACGGAGGTCGATTAGTCTGGGGCCCCTGTCAATCCTCGCCATGCAGTGTCCGTATTTCGGAGAATGGTCAGAATAGTTGCACAGGAACGGATCAGCGTCACCTACGATTCGTGGAAGGAGGTGCCCGATATACTGAAAACTGATGTGCTGACGGATATTCTCAAATTGTTTGAGATCGTGAGAACACCTAGACTCCGTCTTGACGACACGGCGTTACTCTGGCGTGCAAAGCATGGAAGAACTTCAAACACACTTGTCAAGAACTACGTGGAGAAGGATCCGAGGCCCTTCCACAAGTATCCATTCTTGGAAGAGTCTGGGCGAGTTTGTGGCAAAGAAGGCGACAGATGAATTTAGGAGTGAAAGTGTGGCGCTACGGCCCTCGGGCAAAAACAAGCACCCCCACGGACTCGGCACGGCTGGGTATGCGGGTAAAATCTGATATGGAGGATCGGGACCCGATAAGCAAGTTGTTCGTTGTCTCCCGCCATTTCGAGATCACTAATGTGCTTGCCCCGACGGTGGTTATTTGGGAGGTTACGTCTTTGGGCCTCTGAAGTCTCCTTTCCAAACCCCTTGAGACGAAGTGTCGGCGCTGGTAAGATATCGAACTACCTAGTTCGTAATTACTTCCTAGTTCGCAGGAAGTGAAATGACATATCGGGCTATTGCAGGTAACACTGAGTGCACAATCTTCCCAAGGCTCATTTTAGGTAGACAGGGAGAAAGATATACTCTTTGCGGTCCTAGGAAACAATGAGCATCCGGGTCGCAAGCAAACTCCGGATCGTACCAGAGTAGGAAGAGAGCCAAAGCCGAGCGCGATGCAAAGCTACGAGAGGAGATTCGTGCATCCCTCAGAGATGAGCTCACTGAAAAAAATCAGAGATGAGGTCACTGAATCCCTTAGAGAGGAGATTCGTGCATCCCAACAAAAGCAGATGGAGACCTTTGAGGAAAGGATTAGGGGATTGCAACTCCCAAATCAGTTGCAAGCCCCTGCCCCTACTGTGCTAGCCAGCCCTCCCAAACTTCCAAGTAGCTGCGCGTCCAACCCTAACCCTACCCCAATAGGTGATGGCAGATTTCTCGTCGATGACATCCAGGTAATAATTATTATCTCTGGAATGCTCAATCCATTGATAGGCCTGTTGGAGTAGCTAATTTTGTGTTGTTATGTACGTAGGTGGCTATGAAGTGCAAGCTCCAAGTGAGATATGTCTCTGTTGCCCTAGATCTTTGCTTGGGGCAGTGTATCCATCGATGTCGGGGCTTTGGTGCACAGTGCAAATCTAGCGTCGGGTTTACGCAAAAGTGAATGTGGGCGGTGTTTGTGCCAATTTGAGGCCGTCCCGCTGAAAATTCTCCCAAACGATGAGGTCATGACTCTAGGGAAGCCGTTGGAACATTCATCCAGTGGCCCAAGGAGGACATCTGCCTGGAGCTACCTGCTCTGGTGTCAACTTCACGGGAATGTCCTGCAACGGTATCAAGTCCACGGGACCTGACTGCACCGAAGCTACCTGCAGTGACACGGCAAGGGCCTGCTGCATCACATGCATCTACACCTCGTGCTTAGTCGACTCT
The DNA here is from genome assembly GCA_036346405.1 of Phyllostachys edulis. Taxonomy (NCBI): domain Eukaryota; kingdom Viridiplantae; phylum Streptophyta; class Magnoliopsida; order Poales; family Poaceae; genus Phyllostachys; species Phyllostachys edulis. The sequence continues at coordinate 432,864 of JAYEVD010000764.1, read as the reverse complement.
TGTGAAGTCAACCTATACAAAGCGAGGCAGCAAGGGCAAATCGAAGACGATCAACTCCTGTCCTGACATCCCCTTCTTGCCGTTGGCCCAGAAATTCGTGTTAGGCGAGCCGTTGGTCGAGAGGTTAGACAGCCCTACCCTAGGACCGGATTGCACGGCATTGCATACATGGTACATGGAACAATCCAACAAGCCGGTTGATCAACGACGCTCGAGTTTCACCGTCAAGTTCAAGGAGGATCATTTTAACCATGTGCATCAAGACACTGTCTTCATGGTGACCTTCGATGACTTGTTCTGTCTCTTCAACCTCGATGAGCTCGACGTCTCACTCATACGATGCTGGACACTGTAAGTGTGTACAATCACGGTCAATGTTCGTGTAATACCGATAGATGTTATATATAACTCCTTGCTTTTGTATATAGATACATGATCTTTGAAGCCGAAAGAAGGAAATCACTGGTAGGTTTCCTCGACCCACACATTGTCTCCGAGCAAAGCATCACGGCGAATGCAAGATTCGTCGAGAATTACGTTATAGATTTTTTCATGGCTCGCCGCAACAAGGAATTCATACTTTTACCCTACAACCAGAAGTAAGTGTTGCACTACTAGCTATACTTGTTGATTTGTACTTTATAAGCAACACGAACTTAGGTTTAATGACCATGCTGACATACCTGTGTAGCTTCCTTTGGATTCTAATTGTAATTATACCAAAATGCAAATGGGTAATATACCTAGATTCCCTCTGAGAGGGCCACTCATAACTTCACAGTTATCCAGAATTTAATCATCAGGTAAACACATTTCCTCTATAGAAACTCTATTGTAGTCTTTCCTTCCTTTGCAATGGCTAAGGCGAACTTCTTGGAGTCACGTAGGGTGTTCGACGTGTTACATGCTAGAGGATGGAATATCAGGGGAAAGACGCTGTCACATGATCAAAAATTCCTGGTACTCTCTAGCTAGTACACATTAATCCTATATAACACTTCGTAGTAATGCCTCTCGAACTAACCAATTCTATTTTTGCGATTGCCACCGGCGTGGCCAAGACATAGCGTTTGTGGATACTATGTTTGCCACAACATGCAACTACTCATCGGTTCCGTGATCACCAATGATCCTCAGGTTTGTCAATCTTGCAACAATTATTTCATATATACTTACCAATTTATATAAGCACGAATTTAATCTTCCTATCGACAGGTTGCGACCATCGACAAAACTACGTTGGAATAGAGCGAGCTCATAAAAGTTCGATCACACCTTGTGTCATTCCTGAATAATCAGGTCATAAATCCAAATGGGAGTTTCCACAGTGTAGATTGAACTTGATTGGGATAGATTGAGGTAATGGTACATGTGTGTAAAATGTACATTAATGGTTAATTTTAGTTAACTGATTTGTGAATTGGATGTGCTTGTTTCTAAAATGAATCACGAATTTGATGTGCTTATACGAAATGAATGCTAATTGAATGTGCTTGTTTGAGAGGGCATGGCTAGCATTTCTGAGGCTAGCCAATAAGCGAAATAGATTTAGCAATGCAAAGAATATCACAGACGGTGCAGTAGATGCAGCAAATGCATGATAGTCGACTATCACAGACGGTTGCATCTACAGACCGTCTGTGATACTCGACTATCACAAACAGTTTGTAGATGAAACCGTCTGGGATATTATGTATTACAGATGGTTCGAAAACCATCTGTGATGACCTCATCCATTACTGACCCATAAACTCAGACGGCTCACGAAACCATCTGTGATGGCGTTTTTGAACCGTTTATGAAGGCCTTTTCTATAGTAGTGATTAGACCTTATCAATTGTTGTTTGCTAGGTGATACCAATTCATGTGTATGTGACTCAACAAATGTCTCCACCCTAAACTTCTTTATGCATAAGTCGTTTCTGACTAAAATTGCCTCATGACCACACCTAGTTAACTTCTTGACATATTTCCTTTTCTTTGACTCAACGTTGTCCTTATCTTTCTCAGACCGGAAGCCTTCTCTTGAGCACATCCATCACTTCCATCTCGTAACACCATTGACATCCGTATGCGAACCAACACGGACTCCAAACACGTTTGAATGTGCATCGTCTTGTAGAATTCCTCGTGACATCAAGTCATCAAAAACCATCCCTTCAAATGGGTTGATAGCTGGGTCAACACAAGGTGTATAAGAAGAACCCTGCAATGCAAATGATTAAGTGTCAAGCGTGATGGAATGACCGATAAAATCAAACACGTGAGCATCAAACGATACTTACTACGAATGGGGTGCTTCCGCTCTTTTTCGGGGTACCAAAATTAATTAATTGTTGGGGAGGTGAACTAATTTGAGTGACACAGTGTGCATCAAGGCTTCCTTGTCTTGGCAAAGCCAATGCCATGCTCTCATTGTCCAGAGATTCCATGGCTGCTACATTATGCCAAAAACACAAAGCTCATGAATTCCCCTCAAGGAGAATTTCACTGCACAACTATGTGGTTGATCTGGTTATGCAGTCATGCATCATGCATGCAGTATATATGCCAGCCTTAGACAAACCGTTCACAACTTGAATGATCTGGCCTTGAGTGGCGTTAAGCGAGGCTGCGGTGGAGGCGGCCGACGGAGCTGAGCGATGGCGGTGCTTTCGGCATAAGTGGTGGGAGAAGCGGTCGAGGAGGCTGGCGCGTCGAGTGGCGGGCAATGGGCAAGGCCGGGAGAGACGGAGGTTAGCGATCAGGGTAGCACTAGCCTGGAATAGTGGGGCAGAGGACTACAGCGGTGGCAGAGGTCCTGATCGCAAGGAGCACTCAACGGTGGCGGCTCCTCGACGTAGGTGGCGGGAAAAAGCGGCGCAGCAGCCGGGAGGGGTAAGGAGGGCAGCGCTAGGGACCTGGGACCCGGGAGGGCGACGACGGGTGGTTCGGCTGGGTGAGAAGGCGGCGGTGGGTGGTTCGACTGGGTGAGGCGGCGCCAGCGAAGCCGATGCGTCGTGGATGGACTGGGTGGAAGGAAGCGCATGCAAGGGGGTGCTAAGGGCAATTCGCAAGAGTTAGGGGAATTTAGAGGGTTTTACACAAAATGGTTTAAGTGATTTGGAGGCTTTCCACGCTTGTAGACCCAGCCACATGAGCCAGATCGAACGGTTGGTGTCTGCATTAGCACCTTATCACTCAAATAGCCATTAGCACTAGATACGTTGCTATATATATATATATATATATATATGACGCCCGTTTGGTACTCTTGGGAGTATGTACTCCCACTTCCAATATATCACTTAAATGCAGATATTATACTTCTTTATCACTTTCAGTATACTTAAATACCAATTATAAGATACTCCAATGCGACTTGATTGAAAAATTTTCATTGGAACCCATTGTTTTTTTTTGTATACCCTTTTTTTCATATATAAAAGAAGTATATACACAAAATTTGCTATAAAAAGTGGACTTTAATTAAAATTTTCAAGGAACTTACTTTGGTGTATCTTATAATTATTATTGGAGTATGGTCAAATAGATAAAGAGGTATCCTCATACGATTTAAGTGGTATATAAGAAGTGGGAGTACGTACTCCTAGGAGTACCATACCATTTTCCTATATATATATATATGAAGCTTTTTTTCCACTCTCGGGAGTAGTTACTCCCTACTCCGTATCTCACAACTTAGAGAGTATCTTGCGCAATCGAGAGGATGTATGCGTAGTATACAAGTATGTAAGACTACTTATGTGGTATTTACACATTTTTATGGGTGGTATATATAATTTTTTAGACATACTCCATTTTATATGCGAATATGAAGGTATTTACAAATATGCTAAAAACTATGGAGTCTCTTGCAAATTTTTCATGTGATTCGCATTGGAGTATCTTATAATTGGTATATGAGTATACCCAAAGTGATAAAGGAGTATGTCAAGTTCTTTTAGGTGGTATATCAGAGGTGGGAGTAACTACTCCCGGGAGTAGAATGTATTATATATATATAAGTAAATTTCATTTTGGACCATATAATTTTACCATGGTTTCATTTTGCACCACCCTTATTGTTGTGTATGGCTTATATATAACAAGGTGAAAGGAAAACTGTGTCGAGCGGGAGTCTGTGTCACGCTCTCTGGACCTGACCCTATAGGGGAGCGCAATTCATGGGGTTCTGAAATATTGTAGGTCAAAAGTGCGGGCGAAGGCCCCTACATGCAGACCATGAGTCTCAGTCGAACATATAATTGGAGTATAAATATATACCGCCGACCTCTTGTAACCCTAATCAGAAGAAAAAAAATATCCTCATACGGACGAAGCCGCCGCGATTTAGCTCCCGGGGATGTAGACTTTGCTGAACCTTGTAAACAAATTCCCGTGTCTCTTGTGTGCTTGCTGTGATTGTTCTCTTGCGCAAAGGGCTGTCACTGATTCCAACACTTAGTAAATCTTTTCATTTTGTACCACATCTTCTTACCATGTGTTGCACTTTATACCAGGGTAAGAATTTGGTCGTCTTCTTTAGTGCTCACCGACGGTGAATGGCGGTGCAGGACGCGGCGGCGAGGCACGGGATGGAGACGGGAGATAGATGGATCAAAAGCAAAGAAGAATAACCAGAGCATTGCTGGCAGCGGCCATAGCAACGACTATGACGGCAAAAATGTCTCTTTCTCTATTTTTCGGGTTGTCGCTACCTCGTCGGCCGTGCATCGCTACCGGCAAGCTCTGTGGACACCTCCCATGTTTCCCTCTTGCCGACGAGACGTTCCTCTGGTGCAAAATAAAACAAAAAGTAAGAAGAAGTGATGCAAAGTAAAATCATGATAAAATTGCATAGTCCAAAGTGGAATTTACTCTATGTATTAATTCCAGCCAGAAGAACATCCGCGCCGACTGATGGAGAACCATTCATAGCTTTCATCCCGTTCTCTAGTAGTTAGCACTTCTGCATTTGTTCTACAGCCCAACTGACTTGGCTGGCTCAAGTAATTAATAAAAGTGCCGTGATATTCTACTTGTCTGACTTGGAACGTACACAGACAGACAGACAGACAGATTCTTTTTCCCATTCAAATTCTCTAAGTGCAATAGTTACCTGTTCTCAATCATTGCTCGTAATTGTTTGACAAGAATCTCTTCATACAAGCAGTCAATCCTTACAAGCTTACAAATACGAACAAAAAAAAACGTTTTACACCTCCGCTCGCACGTGCTAGTGCATCACGCGCGAGAGCTTCGCCACACCCACCGTTTTCCTCGACGCCCATGGTTTTGCCACTGCCCAACCACCCACGTCGCTTCACTGGTCAACGCCATGCCCATTCTTGCCTGGCCGAAGCCATCCCTAAACGTACAATGTAGAAGAACTCCGCCAGTTGCCCGCTGATCTGACCGAGCTCTCCCTCGTTGATCTCCACCCCTCTACCTATATAAAGGCCACCCTGAGCTACATCTCTTCCTTTCCAAGCCAGTGCGCACCTCCTCTCCTCTTCTCCTCCAATGAATCAAGCTCTAGAGCTCAAGGGCCTTGAGCCACTGATTCGACCGTGTCTGCATGACCTTAAATCCCCCGACGCCGTGAAGGGTTTTGTATTGTTAATATTGGGATCCGTATGTGATCCAAATTTCTAATATGGAAGTATCTGGAATATACCATATTAGCGGATTAGTTTCCTACTTGGACTCTAAATCCTTTTACCCCTTTATATACCTCTTGTAAGCCGCACGGCAGAGGGATGCCTCATTGTAATCCCCTGCGTTTTGTAATCGCTCCTCATATAGTGATCATCACCGGTTGGCGCTCATGGTTTTTTCCCACAAGGGTTTTCCACGTAAAAATTCATGTCACCTTTGTCCCTATTTTTCTAACAAGTGGTATCAGAGCACAGGAGAGATTAGGGTTTGAAGAGATACGAGAAAAAAAAGAAATAGATCCGATCGGTGCCGTCGTCATGCACGGCGATTCTTCGTCGCCTTGGTCCTACGACACCATCGCTTCGGTCCTTTCATCGCCGATCAATCCGCTACGTCGGCGCTCGCGCTTGGTCGTCATCTGCTGCGTCCGCCGCGCGCCTTCACTCGATCTGCGTCTCCCGCTTCGCTCCAAGGGTAGAGCTCCCGTGCGCACGCGTCGGCTTCACTTGTGGCCATCGTCTTTTTCATTGCCTCGTGCAGATTGATCTGAAGCCATCGTCCTTCACCACGCGCGTGTCCCGCGTTGCTTCGGTCCTCGGTCCAGGTGGAGGCGTTGCTCCTAGGCGCGTGCACGTCCAACATCACTACCGGGAGAAAAGGACCAGCAGAGCATTGCCCCATCACGTCCCAACAGCACAGGTCAAGAAAGCTTATTTTAATCAATCACCAAATCAAGTTTTCTTGTTGTCACGTGCAGATCCAAATTCCTCAGAGCAACATCTCACGTGAAGGTGTATAACAAACTTTTTCCAATTTCCTTGCTACATCCACTACGAGAATCGTCTAATTTCCCGAGTGCTCAGAAGTTTCCCAAGTGTTTTGAATAATACACTCGGGAACTTCCCGAGTGCCTCATGAAACACTCGGGGAGAGAAGAAAACACTCAGGAAATTAAAATTTCCCGAGTGTCCGATCGGACACTCGGGAAACTTTGACGGGAGCAATGGGGAAAAATGATCTCCCGAGTGTTGTTCGTTATAGACACTCGGGAGCTAAAACAATAGTTCACGCCATTTCCTCCCCCGCGCGCGCCCGTTTCTAACCCCGTTCCCCAAACCCCCCACCCCCCCTGCGCTCCCCTAATCCCCCCGCGCGGTGCTCTTGATCTCCCCACGGCCGGCCCTCCTCCTCCCCATCCTCCGCCGCCTCCCCCCGCCCGCCACCCCGCCGCCTCGACTCCGCCTCCCCGGCTCCCTCGGCTCCCTCCTCACTGGCCGCCCTAAACTCTGCCTCCCGTCTCCGCCTCCCCGCTCCGTCGCTCACTCCTCCTTGGCGCAACCCCGACTCCGCCTCCCGGCTCCCTCCTCCACAGCGCCGCCCCGGCTCCGCCTCCCGGCTCCCTCCTCTGCAGTGCCGCCCCGACTCGCCTCCCGGCTCCCTCCTCGTGGCCTTGCCCCCAACTCCGCCTCCCCGGCTCCCTCCTCCGGCGCGCCGCCCCCTCCGTGAGCATCCAAAAATACTTTATGGGCGAAATCATCCGATGAGACATGACAAACAATATTTGTTCTCCTGCTGCCCCTCCTCCTTTTAAGTAATATTTTCAAAGTTGAATTACCTAAGGTGACATTTGGAGACATATTAGCAGATCCTACCATACGACCAAAGGGTGAGTTTAATCTAGTTAGATGGGAATCAAGATTACCACCTTACAGCTTACACCATGTTTATTCACTATGTGCCAACATGTGTTGATGACAAGTCGGAAACATCCTCGCCAGAGGGGCGAAGCGGCGTCTCTGTAGCTTTATGTCATGATCTTGTTGAAAAATTATTTACTTTAGTTTGAGTCAATTTCTTGGTTTAGTCTGAAAGCTATAACACCATTGTAGTAATTTTAAACCTTTAAGCCTAAGGTTGTGCTTGAACCGTCCAACTACCAAAAGCAGCTTGTCATAGCTATAGTATGCAAGTAACAGATAGCCACATATGGCTAATAGATTATGTAATATGAGAACTTTTACTTCGCTACATGATTTATGTTGGACTATATATAATAATGCATTGAACTATCCCTTTCTCCTCTGTTTTGCATTGATTTTATTGTGGAGTATATAAAGATTGTTTTTAACATCTAGGTACTAATTCTACTTAGGTTATAATTTATAATTTAATTGTAATGTTGTTACAAAATTAGGATTAGAGGATGTCATTTGTTCCCATTTATTACCTTTTCGATTTCTTTGTTGAATTCTGATACAAAGCGATATTAGGAGCAAAAGAATGAAGATACTAATTTTTAAAAATATTTTGTGTAACTGAAAGTTTTGTGATCATATTTTAAACATGTTGAGTGATTACCAAGACTTCTCTATGCATCAACTCTACACTCTCTGAAAGCTTTTATCGGATATTTATAGAGCCACACCGCGATCTGTGTCGATTACCTAATATTGCACTCGCTACTACAAAATGGTTTTATTACACATATTATGTATTAGCATTTAGACAATGATTTGTTAGATCTAAGGACCTAGTTATAGCATAGTTCTTGTAAAAGAATTTACTTATTTCAATTTCTTTTACTATTTGTCGCAAAATTCATGTGATACATGAAATTCCTAAATCTATCTACATCGATCGTGAGAATGGCGATTTTGTAAGTATAGTAATTTGAGTGTGGTGATGTGGGAGCGATTGCCGTGGAGATTGTAGGGATGACTCACCGGTGGAAAAGGTCGCCATTGGCGAGTAGGTCTTGTGCTTGACAATTTAGAAGAAGGTTAGCGAGGGTAGGCAAAGAATTAGAGGATTGGGAGAGAATAGAGATTGAATAAAATAACTAAATTGCATGATTTTCTAAGATGCAATGATGTCCCTTATATAGGAAGAACTTGACTTACACTAATCCTATTTACTGTTAGAACTTCTCCTAACACAACTCTACTCTACTCCTAATTCCTTGTGAGAACTCTACTCAACCTATTCATATTACTTATTCCTCCCGAGTCCCGAACTCTACTACTCTTCCTTCTCGACTTGGACAGCTCTATCCTCTTCTGTGCCCTGCTCTTTGAGTTCTAAAATCTTGTGGCGAGAACCGAAATAGAGGATGAGTGGGGTTGACATGTTATAGATTAAAACTACTATAAAAATTCAGTGGAATTAAATTATAAACAAAAGCATTCAATAGTTGATAGTCCAACATGGACGGTGAAAGATGAGTGCCCTTTTCCAATTATTAACCTATCTTGTGAATGCTTAAGGGCCCATTAATTTGTAACACAAGAATCCAAAAATGCCATAATAAGAAAACACAGAATCGTGTGGCATGTCTAGTTGAATCAATGGTGTGCCATTGCTAAGTAACAAATTTCACATGGATACAAAAGTAGCAAAGATGTGTAGATCATATGCACACACTAAACAAGCTGCATGAACTCCCCATGTGGTTCCATAAATTGGCGGGACATCTCTTTGTGTTCGGACTTCTCTTATTGCATAATAAGGATTTATTATGTCAAACATGAACACAATTGAATGCAACCGTAGATATGAACTGAGCAGTTTATAATTGATTGGTCGATTGAATATATGGACTTCTCTTATTGCATAATAAGGATTTATTTGCATATGAACTATCCATATTCATGGAAATTCTGTTGGCAACAAAAAAGTTGGTTGCAAACTTACATTTTCTTAATTATATATTGTAACATGTTTAATGAACTTGTCTTGCATGCTTCTACAGTTCCATGGATATATCTACCATTTGTTGGCATGTTGCCATGACATTTAAGTTGCTATCCTCTATGGATATTGTTGCTTACTTTGTTTTCAATACGGTCCTAGTCGATTACATACTACAGTTAAACTTGATTGTTTTCTAGTACTTGCCTCACAGTCTTTGCAGATCTCAATTCACTTGGCGCTTCCCTCACGGCCCTTTACCGACACACAATTGCAGCCATCTTCCCCACCGCAGCTCCTTAGCTCCAAGAAGTCTTGTAAGGTAGTGGATAAGTGGATTGATATCTTTGTCATTACAATCTTTGCATTAACATGTTAATAAATAATGGTATTCATATATATTGAAAGAAAGTGTTTTTATGCTCAGTTGATCATGTATATTGTCTTCATGTCAATCATTTGTAGTGTACATATATAGGACATGCATCCTAGGGTAGCTTCTAGCTAGCTCTGTAGTTGTAATTTTTGTTTTGCATTAAAATATGCGTTATGTTTTGCACACTAGGATGGTGAGGATCGTAGTTGGATGTACCTTTGGGCATAGGCGATGGGTGACTGTACCCAAGAATGGATGGAAAATTCGATGATTTTGTGGATCGAGCATTTGCTAGGAGTAATGGGCCGGGGTGTGTTGTGCCCTTGTTCTCGTTGTTCAACACACGGCCACAAATGAGGGCAACAATGATTGCACACTGCAAAATCTGGTTAGGGCAGGCTATACGATGTGGTTGTATCACGGCGAGTCACAACATAGCGGATCGAGATGTGCTAAGGGAAGAAAGCAGACGATGGCGGCCACAATGAGAGTAGGATAGAAGACATGCTAGATGATGTGCGTCATGCATATGGGTCACCTGCTGAGGAAGAACCGGAGCCTGCAACAAGGGCTTTCTTTGATATGTTGTCATGGCGAGTCAACCACTTCATGGGCAAACACAGTGTCCCAACTAGATGCCATCACACGACTACTTGCTTTGTCAAGTCTCGATTCAAGACAAGCATTGCTTGTTTTGATGCATTCTTAAGCGTGTTTAGCACCCTTCTCCCAGATGGTCACAAACTGCCCGCTAACTTGTATGAGGCCAAGAAATTGATAAGCGCACTAAATATGCCATATGAGAAGATAGATGTTTGTCCAAATCATTGCATCCTATTTAGGAATGAGAATGTGGGCAAAGATCACTGTGATAAGTGTGGTGAATCTAGGTTTGTTGAGGTTGACTCCGGTGATGGTCAGAAGAGGCGACTTCTATTGGCGAGAAAAATACTTCGCTATCTACCATTTGTGCCACGAATCCAGCGGTTATACATGTCTAAGGTTTCTGCCAAACAAATGGTATGGCACAAGTATGGTCGTCGGTACCATAATGACAAGATGGTCCACCCATCTGATGGTGAAGCATGGAAGCAATTTGACCGAGACTATGTAGAGTTTGTTTGCGGAGCCTCGAGCGTTCAATTGCAATTGCAATCGATGGGTTTAACCCATTTGGTATGGGGCTGCGCCATACAATTTGTTAGCTGTGTTTGTCATTCCCTTAACCTCCCACCCGGCGTTTGCTTGCAGAAGCAGTACATATTCCTTTCCTTGATAATCCCTAGTCCTGAATACCCAGGGAAGAATATGAGTGTATTCATGGAGCCAGTGGTGGATGAATTGTTACATGCATGGGAACAAGGCATAGTGACATATGATCGGACATTGAAGCAGAACTTCACCATGCGGTCGCGTACCACACATCCATGCATGACTTCGACGTCGTGATATTACGTGGGTGGTGCATACATGGGAAGATGTCATGCCCAATCTGTAGGGAGGCGTTGCGTGGTCATTGGCTAAAGCATGGTCGCAAGCACTCCTTCTTCGATTGTTATCGTCAATTCCTTCCAATTGACCACGAATTGAAGTGACACAAGCTGGATTTAGGGCCAATATTGCTGTCCACAATGGACCACCACGTCGTCTGGCGGTGAGGAGGTTAGTGCACTGGCTAGATGCTTTGAAGCCTCTTGATGATGGTGATGGGTTCGAGAAATATGGTGAGGAGCACAATTGGACTCACATTCCAAGTTTGTGGCGGTGCCATACTTCCATAAGCTCATTCTTCCCCATAACATAGATGTAATGCATAATGAGAAGAATGTTGCAGAGGCCATATTTAGCACACTCTTTGACATTCGAGACAAGGCGAAGGACAATGTGAAGGCTCGCCTTGATCGGGAGGAGCTTTGCAATGAGCCCTCGTGAATATGATCCATAAGCTAGCTCTTGGCAAGTGGGAGAAGCCAAGAGCTAGTTATTGCCTAACTAGGGTTCAGAGGAAGGAGATTTTGGAATTGTTTGAGACCTAAAGTTTCTGATGGGTATCTGACAAATCTAAGGAGAGAAGTGAATTTAGCTATCATGCGCATCAATGGCCTAAAGAGCCATGACTACCACATATTCATGGAACGCCTTTTGCTGTGATGATCCGTGGCTCGTCCCGAGTGTGTTTGGCAAGTGATGGCGGAGTTGAGCTTCTTTTAACGACGACTATGTGCGAAAGAGATAGATCCCATGGTAATGTCAACTATGGGCGTGAAGTACACGTGTTGCTTTGCAAGTTGGAAAAGATCTTTCCACCGCTTCTTCAATCAATGCAACATTTGATTCTCCATCTTCCCTATGAAGCTAGGATGGGGGACGATGCAAAACCGGTGGATGTATCCAATTGAGAGGAACAAAAGGAACTACGAGGCAAAGCAAAAAATCAATCGCGTGTTGAAGCATCCATAGCGAAGGTGTACATAATTGAGGAAATTTCCCATTTCACATCAATATACTTTGCTGATAATGTTACATACGGTGCACAATCAAACCTCACGATACAAATATTGGCATCCTCAAAATAATTGCCAACTTAGCCTCTTCACCGGAAGAGGTGACACTTCAGCGGTGGTACTCCCAAAGTTTTATCGCGGGATGAGTGGTTGACTGTGATGTTGTATGTCTTTACCAACCTCTCAAAGTGGATGATTACATTAGGTATGCAACAATTATTTTTTCCCAATAATTGATGCATGAGTGTTTTAATCTACTTGTCTTGTTACCTACAGGGAATTTGTTAGGAGCGAGTGGAAGCAACATCGAGACCCATCCGAAAAACAAGTTGAGACCCTTCTTAGGAAGGGTCTTTGGGAATTGTAAACCGAATTTTCCGACTTGGTTCTATCGAGCAACTTCTCTATTAGCTAGTCCCCTTGCACATAATATTTACTAAGTAAAGAGGAACTAATACATGAAACCCATTCTATTTATCTTTGTAGAGTTTGAAGGACAAGTCTATGAGCGGCGAATTGAGGCAAGTTGCTCAAGGATGCCACACTCGGTCTTGTCCTATAGTACCTACGATGTGAATGGGTACCGCTTTCAACATCGACACATGGGGAACAGCCTAATGCAATAACAATTAACAGTGGATTGGTGACTATAGGACAAGATGGGAGCGATACACCTGTTGAATACTATGGAGTAATTGAAGAAATAATTGAACTATATTTCCATGGTAGCAAACCTCTCAAACTTATGTTATTCAAATGTCATTGGTTCCATCCGTTTAGAAGTCGGATGGGATACATCACTTGGGCTGGTTGAAGTTGCACATCAATTAATCCTACCAGGCAATGACCCATTTATTGTGGCTCAGCAAGCCACCCAAGTATACTACATCCCGTACCCATGCAAAACTATGAGTAGTCTAGTGGATTGGTGGGTAGTACATAAGGTGCAACCATATGGTAAACTACCTACCCCTAGTGAGCAGGACTACAACATGGAGACCAACAATGGTGTTGACCTATTCTTTCAAGAAGATGGGCTACCAGGGACTTTTCAAATAATAATTGGGGAAGAGGACGATCACATGGATGATATTCAAATCGATGCCGATGAGGTTGTAAACTAAGAGGACTTGGAACTACTTAATCGCTTAGACATTGATGGCATCGAAGGGGATGAGGTTGAGTCAACACCTCATGATAGTGATGATGACTTTTTAGAGGGCCCATCTACGGAGGATCCCATTGTAGACGACTACTTCTAAGCATGATCTTGTATGTCTTCCATTTATTTGCCGCATGTTTTTAATTTTTTGTATGAGCTTACTTGATTACGTTATATTACATTTTCTATGAGCTTACTTGATTACGCTATATTAATTGATTTATTTTATTTCATTTCATTTCATTTCAGGACACCAAAAAATGAGTGGCGTCGAAGAGGTAGCATACTCTAGTCGAGGCAAACGCTTGTTTTCCACTCGAGGAGGCAGAGGGGCAGCCGTGGCCACTCGAGGAGGCAAAGGGGCAGCCGCGGCCCCTCCAGGAGGTAGAGGGGCAGCCACGGCCCCTCCAGGAGGCACAGGGGCAGCCGCGGCCCCTCCAGGAGGCACAGGGGCAGCTGCGGCCCCTCCAGGAGGCAAAGGGGCAGCCGCGGCCACTCGACGAGGCAGAGGGGCAGCCACGGCCCCTCGAGGAGGCAGAGGGGCAGCCGCGGCCCCTCGAGGGGGAGCGGGGGGTCTACCTCTAGTAGATCAGGGCTCAGTGCCCGCATCCCTCGTGTCTTGATGATGTGGAGTATGAGCACCGTGAGGCGGAGGGTGAGGAGGAAGAGCACCCTGAGGCGGAGGGTGAGGAGGATGAGCACCATGAGGCACAAGAATTTTGGATGCGAGGACCTGCGAACCTGCCATGACGACCAACCCGAGAGGAGGAGAAGACTGTCATCATTCCTGTTGGCGACACGTAAGTACCTATTTACACTTTCACTAATTTAGCGCACTTACTTGCATACCTCAAAAAAAACTAATATGCAGGCAATGGCGAGAAGAAGGCGGGGGTGAGAAATGTAGACTTCCGAACGGCATAATTGGCGTGTTGATTCGATAGCACTTCCCTGGCTTGGTCACCTATAGAGGAAGGTGGGAGCCTACATGGACATGGTGCCACTACAAGGCCGCTGAAGATACCGCTGCCGCTGAAGGAGAGGTTCCATTTGACAGCTGTTTGCAGCGGGTGGAGGAAAGTTTTTGGGTAAGTGACTGAATATTCAAATCTGCTTCTATGTGTTCCTATGCATGTTAGGGTTGATTTGGTCACAACTCTCGAGTCTCAATTTAGTTACTATACTAACTTACCACACGAATCCCAAATAATATGTACTTCTACATGATGCAACAGGACAGAGGAAAGCCAACAATTGAAATATGTTTTCTACTTTGTTTCCCATGCAGTTCCTTTCTCATGGAATTTACTTCAAGTAGTCTGACATGTTTAATTTACCTCTTTTGGATGTTTAGTAGCCAAGTAATAAATGTCAACTAACTTAATCATCTTATTCTTTATCAATTCCTTTTCGCTTTCATCAACTAACTTAATCATCTTATTCTTTATCAATTCTTTATTCTTGGATTGTAGTGGTGGTTTCGATGGGCTGAGGGACAAGAAGCTGATTCTAGGAGAGTGCTTCATAATTGTGTTAAGAAGCTAATCCCACAGATGTTCTACGAAGCACGCATCCAAGCGGTGATCTGTTACCACACACAAGTCCTTGGGCAGAAATTAAGAGGGCGAGGCTTGCGAACGCATATCACTTTGGACGAGTGCATGCAGGTAACCAACTGAACAAACGATGTCTTGATTACAATCAATTCTAGTTTATTCATATTTAACACTTGATTAATTTAGGCAATACATTGGTGGGCCCTTAAGTGTGAAGATGCATGGCAACAGATTGCCCGAGAGAGGTGGTGCAACGAACGATGGTTAGAGGACTCTCGTGCTGCTAGGGAGCGGAGATTGTTGATGGACGGGATAGCACATCATCAAGGCAGCTCCTCCATGGCTCGTTACAAGAAGAACCTAGTAGGTCAACATGTTCATATTGATTGTATGTTGCAGATACTAATTTATTGACCGCCGTGGTTTTTTTGGGTGCAGGAAAAGAAGAAGCAGAGGCCTGTCTCCGATATGGAGGCATATTTAGAAGCTAGGAGGGGTGATCAGGAGGGCACCTTGTGCGCCAATGACGAGAGAACTTAGTACGATTTACGATCATTTTGTCCCCGATGATTTTGCTCCCGATGATTTTGTCCAACAGTCTGCATATCTTGATCTTTGCTAAGGAAATTCATGGCCGGACTACGATGTCATGAATTCACCACTAAACGCGAGTCTTTGTGTGCAAAATTTGGAAAGGGAAGAAACATGGTCATTTCTTCATGGGTGCCGCTACATTAGCACACCGACAACCCTCTCGGAGGTCCGATCCACGAGTGCTGCATCAACGGATGAAGTACACCTTCAAAGTCGACAGTGACCATCACATGAGATCCAGATCTAGTCTCAGGTTTCTGAGCTTCACGCAATGCTAATGCGACAGAAATTGAGGCTAGGCGTGGTTGGAGCAAATCTTTGCTGCGGAGTTAGTTGGAGCGTGGTAGTACAATAACAAAGTAATATGCAAAATATATATATATACATATATATATATATATATTCATACTTGGCTAATGTATGGCAATGTGCAGGCACTCGGGACCGGGACTCGACTTAATGTCCCTCCGTCGGGGGAACCACTGCCTCACTTATCTGCTCGGTTAGTAGCGCATCTTGATTATTATATTGTTAGTCTCTTATGACTTCTTGATTCAGAAGACAATGAAATGACATGCAATGTAATTATTGGTCGCTACTGCAAATTTCTTATAATACGATTTCTTATGAAAATGTAGAGAACGGCGGGATCAGTTGCTTCTACTGCTAATGCTGAAGATGCTGGTGCCAATGTTAATGAAGATCATGTGAATGCGTCCATCGCCGAGTGGCCACCATGGTGCTTGCTATTTTCATGATATACTAAAAGGATACCAATATTAGAAAACATTCACAATCGGTGATTGCTAAAAATGGATAAAAATGGCTACATATATAACTAATTCTCTATATCTATATCATAAATTCTTTTGAAATGTGTCAACATATAGTAATTTGTATGTACACTCCTTTCTATGAATTTGATGATAAGTGCTTGAGACATAAATGTTGATCAGTAGTTCATAATGACAAAATATTGAGAGTTGGAGTTTAACATTTTTAGCTTTTGTGCTTTTCATGTTCTATATTGTTAGGTGCTAATAAGCACGTCAACATATGAATTTGCGAGCTTTTAAAAGGTACATCATACAAGTGGATACCATGCATGTAATTATATATCTAACAAAATATCACTCCTCGCACCTCTTAATTAAGTCCATATATAGTTTCACTCATTCCTTTTTACAAGAGTACATCATTATACTAAAATTTCTCTTGCATGTCTTTGTAGATGACATAAGTAAATGATCAATTAGGCCACAAGCTAGTGGCCCACACCCCTGCATGTCCTTAACTGATTTGCCATGTTATTAGGTTGCTCATCATGATTTAAAGGAATTTTCTTGCTTTGTCAATAGTTTGCTTAATTATCTTTTCATGTAATATCAATTCCTAACTTTTGTTGTAAGATGGCACTAATATTAAGTTTTGCTCTATCTGCAGAACTCCCAAAATGATGCTTTTGTGCACAGAAGATTGAAGCAGGAAATTCTGTGCATGCAAATGGTTGTAGTGATACTTGCTTTTGTTTTATGTATATAAGACTATGAAATTACTTGTTGTAAGAATAATTCATTTATCGCACTAACAGGCCCCTCTTTGCAGAAGACTCGCGTACGGGTCCAATTGATGCAGCTATACTCATAGAAGACTGTAATACCCCTCACTTGTACTCATAGTATAGCCAACCCCCAAGGGGTATTTTGGTCATTTGTACAGGCTTGGGAGCCTATAAATACCCAATGTATCCCTCCTTTCAAGGGGGAGCTCTCTTAAGAAATATATGAAGGCAAGACCCCCGGTGAGCCTCTGGGAGAAACCCTCGAGCCCCCGTAGGCCACCGACAGGAGTAGGGCGGTCCTCTCGGACCCTCGAACCTGTATAAACCCCCGTGTCACTCTCACTCTCATGGACGACGGCCCGCAGCACGGCCGACGTCCGCCCCCCCTCACTCGTGTTTGGTTTTACACCATCAACATTGGCGCCGACCGTGGGGAGCATAGCTAATCAACAGAAGGCTATGGCTCCTACCAGGAAGTACTCCAAGTCCACAAGGCCTCCTCCTGCTCCAGAGCATCAGGAGCCCGTGGACGACCGGTCCATTCTCCGAAGAAACCCAAGGCGCGGGTTATCTTCGGAGATCGGGGCTGTTCACCCTGTGGCAGACAATGTCTTGCGCATCTCTGGGATGTCAAGCGTTCCCACATCCATCGCACCAACCGGCGAAGTGTCCGGCCAAGGGCAAGAGTCCCGAAGTGTCATCGACGCTCCAGGACCGTCCACGGCTCCTAGGGAGCTCAACGCCACTAATTGCGAAGCAATGGTGGAGGCAACAGCAAGGCAAGTGGTGGACTACATGATGGCCGTGTATCGTACTCCTACTGGCCTCCAACACATCCCTCCGCTCCTAGCACCACCTTCAATTCAAGTGGCCTCTGACCCGGCCGCGCGGGGAGCTTTCCTCGGAGGGGTGCAAGGAGGACTTCCTTTCAACCTCCCTCCACTCGCCCATGCGGCGGTGATGAACGGGGCTCCTTTCTGGCCGATGCACCCGCCGAGCTCTAGATGGGGAGGAGCTCAGCCCTTTCCATTACAGTTCATCCCGTCGCCTCAACCTCCGAGGCCTCAGTTCGCGCCCTCTGCAATGGGCGCTCCACGGCCCCCTCTTCAAGCTCCTCCGCTTTGGGCAAATCTTTGCAGGAGATGGTGAACCAGCTCCCTCCAATTGATGCACATCTCCACCACCAAGGTGTTACTTGGCCAGGGGCGACTAGAGAGCCCGTGGGGCCAAAAGTTGCTCCCCCGGTGCCCCCTCCAGCACCTTCAGGCGAGCGAACCATTCCGCCCATCATAGCCCAAGGGCACTCGCCAAGTCGCAGGGATTCTCATCGAGGAGGTTGTAGCCAAGGCGGTCAGAAGGGCATGTACTCTATGGGCACTAGGCATGTCCCCGTGCCACCAGTCAGATCCGCTAGGGAGCATGGTCGCCACCGCCGTGAAGAAATGGATATTGAATCACTAATTTCCCGACCAGATCAAGCTGTAAGTCGGCGCGGCCGCTCCAACTCGCCGATGCGCTTGCACCATCGCCGCCACCGGTAGGCATCTAGCTCCTCCAGCTCAGGAGAGCCCCGCCACTGCCGTCGTCGCACCGCGCGATCGCCATCACCGTGCACACAAAGGGACAGAGGTGTCCCAGAGACTGGGAACCCTCTTGCAAGAGATATCTGCAAAACTCCTTTCCAACCGAAGTTCCGCCAGCCTAACCTCGGGCCTTACGATGGGGACTCTGACCCTCTACAATTCCTAGAAGTATACTCCACGGCGATTTGGGCTGGGGGAGGTGGAGAAGTAGAGATGTGCAACTGCCTCCCGCTGTTCCTCTCCGGAACGGCACGTTCCTGGTTCTTCAACCAAAAGAAAGGCTCCATCTATTCTTGGGACCAACTGAGGGAGGAGTTCAGCGCAAATTTCGAAGGAAGCTATAAGCGCCCCATGCTCCCCAACCAGCTCTTTACTGTCAAGCAACAAAGGGGTGAATCCACGAGAGAATTTCTTAAGCGCTTTTCGAAAGTGAGAAGCCAGGTGGCAGATGCCCCGGACTCCACAGTCATCAATGCGTGCAAAGAAGGGCTGCTCCCGGGAGAACTCAATCGCGCGCTTGGGAGAGATCCCCCGAGGACGACCCATGAGCTCTTCGAGGTCGTGGAAAAATATGCAGGAGAAGAAGACGACACAGCTAAGAAGGATTTCTCCCACAGATTTAAAGCATCTCCTCCAGGAAGAAGTCAAAAAGCTCTCCCGGGAGGAAGGGCAATGACCGGAGGGATCACTCTGGCAGGGAATGTGACTCCAAGATTCTTGTCGTAACCGACACTCCTTCGCAGGAGCGCGGGAGCAACTCCACCAGAGGACCCAAGAAGGAATCGAGACCAAAATCCCACTGGAAAGGACATCCTGACGAAGGCCGCAATGAAAGGAGGAGCAACCCAAATCAAGGAGACGGGCGCTGGTGTGCCTACCACAAGATGAACGGGCATGATACAAATGAGTGCCGTCAGTACGCCACTGAAATAGCAAAGCTCCTCGAACACGGCCCCGGGCCACGTCGAGCGTCGCCACCGCATCCCACGGCCGCAGAGGCGATGCCCCTTCGGGCAATTCCACCACCCCAGGCACAGGTCCCTAGGGATCTACCCCTCGGGCAGCACTTGCAAGATGTTGAGCATGAACTCCCTTTCCAAGCGCCGCAAAGACAAGTAAATGTCATAATAGGGGGCTCGTCCTCCGGGCATGCATCAAAACGACAACAGAAGGAGTACGCCCGAGAAATCAATGTCGTGGGGTGGCTCCTCAAGGCGTCCCTCCCAAATGGGCAAGCATTTCTCTTAGCCTCACAGCTGATGATGCACAAGGCTTAAGGTTCCCTCATGATGACGCCCTCGTAGTAACTGCCACAATATCCAATTGCGAGGTCTCCCGCATCCTTGTCGACGGAGGAAGCTCTGCAGATATACTCTACCTAAGTGCGCTCAAGGAACTATGGGAGTCACGGGGGGGCTATCATCCTGGCATCCTGCTGCCATCCAATCGCCCTCTCACCAGTTTCGTGCCAGGAAAATCCATTCAACCCCTTGGGAGGATCGAACTCCTCATGACGTTCGGATCACAGGAGAATCACCGCACGGAAGCCGTCAGGTTCGATGTCGTTGACGTCGAGTCCCCATTCAATGCTATCATGGGAAGGGCAACTCTCAACCGCTTCTGTGCAGCGGTACATCAAAACTACCTGTGCTTAAAGATACCAGGCCCTCGCGGGGTCATCTCCGTGAGGGGTGATCAAGACTTAGCTCGCCGTCTGTACCACAAAGCAGCAGCCAACTCCGGCGACATCAACTTTCTCGAACCCAAGGAATCAAAGGAGGAAATGCCCTTGCCGCCTCTCTCATCAAGGCACACCAAGGATGTACCCCCTCCGATGAGGTGCTCCCTTAAGCCTCATTCGGAGGACCCGCAGGAAGTACGACTCTTCGACCAGGGTGACCCACGGCCTCTTAGAATCGGGGTCGTTATCCCAGGAAAGATGGAGAAGGAGCTAATGGATTTCTTAAAGTCCAATACCGGCATATTCGTGTGGCTGCCGTCAGACATGACACTTCTTTTGGGTGTTCATGAAGGCCTCTGCACCTATCACATCACGCCAAGGGCAACCATAGCAAAAACATTTCGCCAAGGCTTCTATCAGCTCACAATGGCGCAGAATGCCCTCGACGCGCTCAGGAAGCGCGAGGGATGCCAAAAGATGGCAGCCAATCGCAACGATCCTGCTAATCCAGTGCGCACCATACCAATCACCTGGCCTTTTGCCCGATGGGGAATGGACCTACTCAGGCCATTCCCACCGGGCAAGGGGGGCTACAAGCGTGTGGTAGCATCAGTGAATTACATTACCGAGTGGGTAGAGGCGGAGCCCCTAGCCTCCATCACACCTTGCTCCATGATGGCGTTCCTTTGGAAGAATATCCTTTGTTGCTTCAGTGTTCCTAAGGAACTCACAGTGGATAACGATACCCAATTCAACGCTTCAGCCTTCAGAGATTCCTGTAACTCCATCGGGACCACCCTTCGCTTTGAAATGGTGGATTGTCCAAAAACCAGTCTCGGGGCCATGGGAAGAACTAATGGGCTAGTCCTGCAAGGGATATGTTGCCGCCTTGAAACAAGTGCACTCCAAGAGGGGAACCTGGGCAGAGGAGCTCCCCGGCATCATATGGGGCATGCTCACGACCCCAGCTACTCCACCAAAACGACCCCATTCTCACTCATGTACAGGGCTGAAGCTGTCCTCCCTACCGAGATCCGTCACCGCCCTCTCTGATTGGAAACGCTCTCAGCACCACTACCTGCCCACTTCGCTCAAAACAAGGACAATCGTTTTGATTGGTGTGGACTTTGCGAAGGAATTCCACAAGTTTTATGCTTGAGACTCTACTCTATGCCCCCTGTGGCACCTATCGAGATGTAAACACTATCTTACTTAATGCAATGAAGACGTGAAGTTCCTACATGATCGCAACATTTATGCAATTATGGCCTGGATCGAGGGTAGTCCCTTAACACGCTGCTGTTAAGGGATTGACCTGTTTTGTGAATGTTTTCTCAATATTGTGCCGGAGTTGACGATTGAGAGGTCTCCCTTCTGATACGCTGCGATTAGAGGGCTGCTCCTAACACGCTGCTGTTAGGAAGCAGACTCGTCCTACAAGTCTCGCTTGTCTCACACAAGCTCTCACTAACCCTTCCCCTGCAAGGGATGTCACCTCCATGGTGCCTAGGGCGCACGACCCCCGTGGTCTCCCCTAATAAAAGACCAAAGCGGCTTGGTCGTCCGTCGACTCCGCCTTGGCGGCTTATGTTCACTGACCCGAGTATGCAAGTGACGGCTCGGGCCTAGTGCCCGAGCCTATGGATGTGCTAAGGATTAGTCCCCCTTCAGCCTCCAGGCTATACGCCGAACGACCTCCGGGTCACTCATTGCCCTATTCTAATACAGGCAAAGGCCAACCATGCCTAACACATTCGCATCCCCTCAGGAACGTCCATATGTAAGGGGCACACGTCCAAGGTGCCCATGACTTAGCCTCATGGGCACCTCCAAGCCCACTGGGGGGCTATAACCCCTAGTGGCCATCTAGTGCACCACGACTTAGTCTCGTGGGCGCCCCTCTGGTGCCCCACGGCTTAACCTTGTGGGCACCCCTCCGATATGTCCATGACTCAGTCTTATAGCTCGGATCATCTACCATCGACCTAGCTCGAATATTGATCAAGGACTATCATGCTCGCATAAGGCTATCACCTCGGAAACCTTAGTATCTAAAGTGATGGGACTCTACTCGTCCCACGGCAACGACTTTGATAATCCGTCGTGTCGAGCGAATGTTAACTTGCTACAAGAAATAAGTGTTGATCATTCTCTCTTTCCCGCAGAGATGCTCGTGTTCTCTACCTATCCCTGCAACGTTTCTAGATCGAACTGCGATGATCCTGAGGAGTTCTACTTTGACAACTCCCATCAAGCCACGGAGCAAGAGAAGGCTATGCCTCGGCTCGGCGGCCTCGCATCCACGACTTCGCCTACAAAGGCCTTGCTCTGACGCACTGCCCGCCTCAAAGGCTATGCCTCGGCTCGGTGGCCTCGTGTCCACGACTTCACCTATAGAGGCTTCGCTCTGAGGCGCTGCTCGCCTTGAAGGTTGTGCCTCGAAGGGATGGCCCTGCATTCAGTACTTCACCTTCAGCACTAGAAAAATGAAAACCATGCGACACGAAGGGCCCACCCAGCCGAAATTGGATATTCTCGTAGGTGGCCTTGCTGGTATTCGTCAACCCTCGTGCCTCGCGCTGCATCGAGTCAGAATTCGGCTAAGTCTCGAGCGTCTGCACTCCTGTCAAGCTGGAATTTGGCCAAGTCTTTGGCACCCAAAAAAAAAAACCATGCTAAGTGCATGCCAAAAATGTTGCCAACATACCGCAGCAAGTATATCCATCAACAGGATACAAGACATCATCATTCTTCTTTGCCCCTTGGGCACCTTTGCAAGCGCCCAAGAGACAGGGGGGCTAGTAGTGTTGAGGATTCCTACCACCTCCCGTCTAAAATGCTCTATACTTCAACAAGTATATCCGCCCTCGCGCCCTGTGCCTGTGGCAGCCTCGCACCTGGTCGACGCCGTAGGCCCAAGAGCGGTCGTGGCCCTTGATGAAGGTGAAGTCGACACCCACGGTGCCGTACAAGCATGAGTGTGTACGTAGCTGTGTACAAGGATGCATGGGTCATGCAAGCACGTACCAGTGCTAGTACGCGCGCATGTTACGCGCCTACATCTGTTAGCTCCCGACCAAGCAAGAAAAAGGTGCACGCAAGGCGCCTCGCTCCTGCACGCCCTTTCTTCTCCAGCGCCTTCTGCACGAGCCTAGCGCCCCGGTGACCAGCACCCCCGCGCGTCCACGGCGCCTCGGCACATCCTCGTCGCCCGATGCCCTGGCGACCACCGCCCCGGCACGTCTGTGATGTGACACGTCCATGGCGCCCCGCGTATACTACCAACTCAGCAAACCAACAATGGAGCGGGCCGCATAAGCCAGCTGAACCACGACCCGCGCCCGCGCCCTGCTCTCGCGCCCCGCGGTGCCCTGCGCCCGTGCCTTGCGACGGCCTGCGGCGCCCTACGGTGTCCTACGGCGCCCACGCACTCACGGTCGCCCACGCCCTGTGACGCCCCGCTCCTGCCACCTCGACGACCAGCAGCGCCCCGGGAGCACAGCGCCTTGCAAACCGCCTCCATGCATGCTCAGAACTAGCACGCTAACTCACACGTCCATGTACCGTGTGCGTTGCTTGCTAGCAGGACGTGTGAGACGTACGAGCTAAAGAGCATGCATGGTAACATGCCGACATGCCATGAGAAGCGGCTGTATTCACATTTGTTGCGAAGTGCAACGGGTTTGGAGCCAGACCAAAAGAATCGGTCAAGTTGGTTGCTCGCTGCGTCGAGTACACATGAACAGTCCAGATTATATTCAACAGCGTCCTGTGCGCCCGTCGCGACCCCGCGGCATCAAACCCTCGCATCTCAGGACCTCGAGCCCTCGCGGCCTCGCCCCTCGGAGACTCACGCCCTCGTGGTGCCCTCGTGCCCTCGGAGCCTTGGAGCCTCGCGCCCTTGCGCGCCTTCGTGGTGTCCTCGCGTGCCCTCGTACCCTCGAGGCCTCGCGCCCTCGCGCGCCTTCGTGGTGCTCTTGCACACTCGGTGCCCTCGGGGCCTCAGAGACTCACGCCCTCATAGTGCCCTCGTGGTGCCCTCGGGGCCTCACGCCCTTAGGGCCTCGGATCCTCGCGCGCTCAGGGCGCCCTCGTGCCCTTGCGCGCTTTCGTGGTGTCCTCGAAGCCTCGCACCCTCATTGGTTTTTACGCCCTCTTACACCCGACACACTAAACTTTGGTCAAGCCATGACACTCCCTGAGTAAGAAAGCTACTCTCTTGGGCATGCATGCATGAGAAATTGAGATCAATGAAGGGTGTTTCCATGTAGCAATCCATAAAGAGAGACCATCCTACATCCTGGTCCTCGGCTGGTTCCTGCCCTCTAGGTCATGCACAAATTTCCTCCCCACATGGCATTGTCACCCTCTCACTGTGCTAGACTGCTCGGTTAGGAAACATGTCGCTGGTTGGCTCCTGGTGCCATGCCATCCTCCACACGGGTAAGTGGTCACTGGTCAAGGAAGCTGCTGTGCATGCCCCTAGAGTGGCCAGGCAAGGCTGAGCGCTGAGGACATGGACTGGGACGAAACAAAACGTCCTAGGCACTCTCACACTCTTCAACTAAAGCTGGCGGCAGTTGTCACTCTACACTCTTACACCAACGCTCCAGATAACCATCAACCAGTGAAGAGATATTATTTGGACTAGTACTGCCAATAAGTTCTACTTCTACAGCACGACTTCTGCAAAGATTTATGTCGAAGCAACAAACCGTTGCACAATAACATGCTGATAACATAAACTCCAACACCGCCTTTTGGTTAATAACATCATTTACTTGTTTTGTTCCTCTCAAAAAATTAAAAGAAAGAATAGGGGTCCTTGTATTGAAGATGCTCTAAATAGCGGAACTGCAGGACACATCTAACCATTCAGAATTTTTCATATCGTACCCTTTAGCCTAAACTGATAACAGGACAATCAAATCTTCTCTTATGTTATCAAGGACATTTAGACATCCAAGATAACAAGGATCATGCTACATTTGGAGAACAAATAGCAGATGCCATGCTGAATTTCAGAAATTCAACTTTCTCAATTGTTCAGGAAAGTATTCATAGATCAGTGTTTGACAGTTCTTCAAATCCAAAACAGAAACAAGAGCAATCGTTGCCAATCTGCTCTAGCTATCCAATACAAAATTACTTACATTCTTTTCCTCCTTGACATCTCTGCTTTGGTCATGATTTTCCGGATTATCATCCAACTGAGAAGGGTGGGAAAGGCACAGGTTAACAGCTCAAAGGCGCCCTGGCAAAAGCCAGCAACCAGCGGCTTGCACTTGGTGCTTGCACCAACTCACAAGACGCCCTGGCAAAGCTCACAACGCCCTGACAAAAGGAAAAAGGGGGAGACAGCCCCCTGGCAGTTTTGTTACAAACCCAACAAAGGCAAGCAGTCATACACACTACATACAACCGCCCTGGCAGCACCACGCCTTGCGCCCTGGCAAAGTGGGCAGCAGCGCCCTGCACACAGCGCCCTGGCACTCCAAAGCGCCCTGGCACTCTGAAGCGCCCTGGCACCCGACGCCCTAGCACCCGACGCCCTGGCACCCGACCGGCTCCCAAGCACGCGACCAGCGCCGCACCCACCCTGTGTGTGTGCTCGCCAGGGGCTTCCACGGCATCTCCGACGACCACGAGGTTTTCCTTAGCCTCCCCGCCTGCCTCGGCTGCGCCGGCGCCCTCAGCGTTGCGGAGATGGAGCTCACAGAGGAGGAGGCCAGGAGCCTCTGGCGCTCCGCGAAGACGCTTTGGGAGAACTGCCGATCAGCGGGGAGCCAGGTCCGCCGTAGCGCGTGGCACCGCCCGACGAAGCTGAACCCGGTGAAAGATCCCGACGGAGGCCATCACCCTGTACCTCCCGCGCGATCCGGTGGCGAGCAACGCCAGCAGCTCGGCGGTAGAGGCGTCTGCAACATCCCCGGGGCGCCGGTCCCACGCGACGGAGACGGAGAGCAGACGCAAGGACTCGGGGCAGGGCCGCGCGGCGCGACGCCTGTCGACCCCCGAATAATGGCAGCGTCGGCGGCGATGAACCCGGCGAGGCCGAAAAGGAGGCAGACGACGGAGAAGGCCGGCGAGGAGGAGCCGGCGGAACCCCGAGCGCTTGGGAGATTGGGATGGATCGGAGAACACCCTGAGCGGGTTGGCATGGCTGCGGCAAGACAGCTAGCTCCCATGGCGCCATCCTTTGGTCAAGGGCATGAGCCAGGAATAGAATGAGAAAGCAGGAAGGAGATAAAGAAGAAAGGCACTGCCTTGGATTCCCACAGTTGAAAGGATAAGTGAAAGGAGATAAAGAAAAAGTATGTAGCATCCCAATCGATCCCGTGCGAGCGCAGGTCCCATAGCCTTGGATGCCTGGCCTCACACAGAGATGCTACATCAAAAGTGGAGACTCAACGTGAATAAAGAAAAACATAGAGATGCTACATCAAAAGTGGAGACTTAACGTGAATAAAGAAAAACATAGAGATGCTACATAGTCTGCATAAAGTCAGGGGTGTGAACGCAATAAATACAGTTCACATGTGAGACTTGCACCATATGCGAGTCACCCGGCGCCTGAGCACTGGCGCCCTGCTCCCGACACCCCGCGGCGCTCCTCTCGCATGCGCCCAGTGCCCAACAACACTGCGTGCCATGTGGCATCTTGCTCGTGTGGCTCTTGAGCGCCCAATGACACCGCGTGCCTTGCGACGCCCTCTCACATGTGCTCTGCTCCCAAGCACCCTGCGACGCTGTGCGCCCTGCGGAGCCCCACTCGTGTGCATGCTACTCCCAAGCACCCTGCAGCCTTAGCACCCTCGAGCGCTTGGAGACCCTAGCGCCTTCGTGACCGAGCACCCGGCAATGCTGCACGCCCTGCGGTGTCCCGCTCGGTCACGCCCTGCTCATCGAAGCACATCCTTACGCGTCGTACCCGAAACCGCGCAACCCACGGCCCAACTCGAGTCGACATGCTCGTGAAGAATCGAGAGGATGGAAGAGAAGGGAGACCGAAAGCTCACATTTCCCGGACCTCCGGCAGAGGCTCGCTATCGCAATGCAGCTACTATTCAAAACCACCAGGACAGATTGCCCGTACCCCAGTTCTGGGCCAAGCATCAATCATAGCACAGCAAGAGGAGTGGCCCGTTTCAAGACTGCCCCTTTTGCGTTTCCCCTGAAACGCCAAGGGGCAGGGGGGCTAGTGTTGTAAGAATAATTCATTTATCGCAATGACAGGCCCCTCTTTGCAGAAGATTCGCGTACGGGTCCAATTGATGCAGCTATACTCATAGAAGACTGTAATACCCCTCACTTGTACTCATAGTATAGCCAACCCCCAAGGGGTATTTCAGTCATTTGTACAGGCTTGGGAGCCTATAAATACCCAATGTATCCCTCCTTTCAAGGGGGAGCTCTCTTAAGAAATATATGAAGGCAAGACCCCCGGTGAGCCTCCGGGAGGAACCCTCGAGCCCCCGTAGGCCACCGACAGGAGTAGGGCGGTCCTCTCGGACCCCCGAACCTGTATAAACCCCCGTGTCACTCTCACTCTTGTGGACGACGACCCGTAGAATGGCCGACGTCCGCCCCCCTCACTCGTGTTTGGTTTTACACCATCAACATTACTATTTGGAACTGTCATATGAATAATGCCTTATGCTTACATTTTCCAACTTGAACTTGAATGTTGTGAGCTCGAATATATATATATATGTCTTTTATTATATATATATATATATATATATATATATATATATATATATATATATATATATATATATATATATATATATATATATATATATATATATATATATATATATATATGGAATGGATGGATTATTTGATTGCTATGGAATGGATGGATTATTTGATTCTGTGGAATGAATTTTAAATGAATTTGTGGAAAATGGGGTTCTGCTGGATTGTCGATTTCCCGAGTGTTTTTCTCTTTCCCAAGTGTTTGTGGCACTCGGGAAAGTGACCAAATATTTCCCGAGTGTCGACACTCGGGAAAACTTGACCCGTGGCATTTTCCTGTTGGATTCGTTGGAAGCTTTCCCGAGTGTCATTTTCGCCATGCACTTGGGAAACACGGCCAGGTGTCAATTTTCCCTGGTTTCGTCGGTCAAACGTTGGAAACATTCCCGAGTGTTTTTTCAGCATATTACCAAGTGTCAACACTCGGGAAAGATTCCCGTTACGGGCGGAGAAGCCGTTCAGCAAGGTTTTCTCCCGAGTGTGTGAGTTTCCCGAGTGTATACATATACACTCGGGAAAGTAATATTTCCCGAGTGTAACACTCGGGAAACTGTTTTTATCCCGGCTAATCTATCCCGAGTGTTTTTTTCTCGAGTGCGGCACTCGGGAAAGATGTTTCCTGAGTGTTTGGCCCCATTTCCCGAGTGTTTTTGGCACTTGGGAAACATCCTGTTTCTGGTAGTGATCTACCCGAGATCAGTACCAGGAATCTTGAAGATCTTTGATTCGCGTACACAGAACGTGTACCAAGAGGTCGCGATTTTTGCTAGGTTTACACAGATCAGTACTAGCAATTTTTAGGATTTATTCCTCATTGTGACTTTGAAGTATGATGTTCCACTCCTGGGTCGAGACACAAGATTCTCGCTATGGCAAGTTAAGATGAGGACTGTGTTGGCACAGATGGATTTGGATGATGCGTTGGAAGGGTTTGAGAAACAACCTATCACATGGACTGCAGATGAGAAGCGTAAAGACCGTAAGGCTTTATCTCACATTCACCTTCATTTATCAAATAATATTTTGCAGGAGGTTTTGAATGAGAAGACAGCTGCTACATTATGAGTGAAGCTGGAACAAATTTGCATGACAAAGGATCTCATCAGCAAGATACATCTCAAGCAGAAGTTGTATTCTCACAAATTGCAAAAAGGTAAACTAGATGATGAAGGTAAAGCCTCCCTTACTGCTGATGATAGTTCTGATGGAGGAGTTCATGTTGCTTTTACTGGATGTGCTAAGACTAATGATGAATGGATTCTTGATTTTGCCTGTACCTTTCATATGTGTCCTAATAGGACCGGTTTGCCACCTATGAACTGTTGAATGTGGTAATTGTGTTGATGGGTGATAACTCATCTTGTAAGGTTGCGTGAATTGGTTCAATTCAGATCAAGATGTTTGATGGCATTGTCGAACTTTGACAGATGTGAGGCACATTCCAGATTTAAAAAGAAACCTTATCTCTTTGAGTACTCTTGATGGTAAAGGATACAAGTATTCTGGTGAAGGTGGAGTTTTGAAGGTATCAAAAGGCTCTCTTGTTGTGATGAAAGCTGAAATTAAATCTGCCAATCAGTACCATCTGCGAGGTACTACATTATTAGGTAATGTTGCTGTAATTTCAAGTTCATTATCTGATTCTAATGCTACTAATCTTTGGCATATGCGTCTTGGGCATATGAGTGAAATTGGTTTGGCAGAATTGAGCAAGAGAGGACTCCTTGATGGACATAGCATCGGTAAGCTAAAATTTTGTGAGCAATGTGTGTTTGACAAACACAAGAGGGTGAGGTTCAATACCTCAGTTTATACCACAGAAGGTATTTTGGATTATGTGCATTCTGATTTATGGGGGCCATCTCGGAAGACATCTCTAGGAGGTGCTCGTTATATGTTAACAATTATTGATAATTACTCTAGAAGAGTGTGGCCTTATTTCTTGAAGCATAAATCAGAAGCATTTTCAGCATTTAAAGAGTGGAAGACTACGGTTGAAAGGCAAACTGAAAAGAAGGTAAAGAAACTTCACACTGATAATGGGATGGAATTCTGTTATGATGAATTTGAATCATATTGCAAGACTGAAGGCATTGTTAGGCACTACACCGTTCCTAGTACTCCTCAACAAAATGGTGTAGCTTAGCGTATGAGTAGGACCATTATTTCTAAGGCCCGTTGCATGTTGTCAAATGCAGGTTTGCATTGGCGTTTTTGGGCTGAAGTCGCTTCCACTACTTGCTACCTTATTAATCGGTCACCCTCTCTTGCAATTGCATTGGCGTTTTTGGGCTGAAGTCGCTTCCACTACTTGCTACCTTATTAATCGGTCACCCTCTCTTGCAATTGAAAAGAAGACTCCAATTGAGATATGGTCTGGTTCCCCAGCAAATTATTCAGAATTGAGGGTTTTAACTGCATCTTTTTATGCTCATGTTGATAATGGAAAATTAGAGCCTAGAGCTGTTAAGTGCATCTTTCTTGGTTATAAATCTGGTGTTAAAGGATATAAGTTGTGGAATCCTAAGACAAGTAAGGTTGTGATTAGCAGAAATGTTGTCTTTAATGAATCTACTATGCTTCATGATAAACTGCCTACTAATGTTCCTGTTGAGAGTGAGTAGAATTCAAGTGTTCAAGTGGATCACTTTGTTGGCTCAAATAACACATCAGATAAGGAAAATATTGTTGTTCATGATGCACCTATTGTTGAGGATACTCCTATTGTTTAGTAGCCACCACAACAGTTCATTGCAGTTGACAGGCCTAGGAGGGAGATTAATCTACCCAAGAGGTTGATTGAAGAAGCTAATATTGTTGCTTATGCTTTGAGTGTGGCAGAAGAAATTGAAGGTAATACAGAACCTTCATTATACTCTGAGGCTATTAGCTCCACTAATTGTAATAAGTGGATAACTACTATGCATGATGAGATGGAGTCACTTGAAAGAATAGCACTTGGGAACTAGTGAAATTGCCAAAGGAGAAGAAGCCTGTTCATTGCAAGTGGATTTTCAAAAGAAAGGAAGGTATTTCTTCTACTGAATCAGCAAGGTATAAAGCAAGATTGGTTGCTAAAGGTTATAGTCAGATTCCAGGTATTGATTTTAATGATGTCTTTTCCCCAGTTGTGAAGCATAGTTCTATTCGCACTTTACTCAGTATTGTTGCTATGCATGATTATGAACTTGAGTAATTAGATGTTAAAACTGCATTCTTACATGGGGAGTTAGAAGAAGACATTTATATGGACCAACCTGAGTGTTTTGTTACTCCTGGAAAAGAACACCTTGTTTGTAGATTAAAGAAATCTCTTTATGGTTTGAAACAATCTCCTAGGCAATGGTACAAGAGATTTGACTCATTTATGCTCTCTCGTGACTTTAAGTGGTCTGATTATGATAGCTGTGTTTATTTAAAGACTGTTAATGGTTCAGCTATTTATTTGCTTCTCTATGTTGATGATATGTTGATTGCTGCAAAAGATAAGTCAGAAATAGCAAAACTGAAAGAACAATTGAGTAATGAATTTGAGATGAAGGACTTAGGTGCAGCAAAGAAAATTCTTAGCATGGAGATTATTAGAGAGAGGCAATCTGGCAAGTTATACCTTAGTCAAAAAGGTTATATTGAGAAAGTCCTTCGTCGTTTTAATATGCATGATGCAAAACCAGTGAGTACTCCATTAACCGCATTTGATTATCTTGACCTTATGTCCTGAGTCAGATTATGATATTGAGTACATGTCTAGAGTTCCATATTCCAGTGCAGTTGGTTCCCTTATGTATGCTATGGTTTGTTCTCATCCCTAATTTATCTAATGCATTGAGTGTTGTCAGTATATACATGGCTAATCCTGGAAAAGAGCATTGGAAAGTAGTTCAGTGGATTTTCATATATTTGCGTGGCACTTCTAATGCTTGTTTGCAGTTTACGAATTCTAGAGATGAACTTGTTGGTTATGTTGACTCTGATTATGCTGGTGATTTGGACAAGAGAAGGCCTCTAACAGGTTATGTTTTCACCATTGGTGGTTGTGCTGTTAGTTGGAAGGCAACTTTGCAAGCTACTGTTGCCTTATCAATCACTGAAGCAGAATATATGGCTATTTCTGAAGCTTGTAAAGAATCTATTTGGTTGAGAGGTTTGTACACTGAGCTTTGTGGAGATAATTCTTGCACTACTATTTTTTGTGATAGTCAGAGTGCTATATGCCTTACAAAGGATCAGATGTTCCATGAGAGAACAAAGCACATTGATGTGAGATATCACTTTATTCGAGGTGTTATTGCTGAAGGTGATGTCAAGGTGTGCAAGATAAGTACTCATGATAATCCAGCTGATATGATGACAAAGCCAGTTCCTGTTACTAAGTTTGAGCTTTGCTCAAGCTTAGTTGGTATTACAGTTTAGTCCTAGAGACTAGTTGGCGCACGGTGATTTTTATCTTATTGGGGGATCATTTGGTGATTTATGATTCTTTATTTTGCTACAAGAGGAAATTCGTCTCAAGGTGGAGATTGTTAATATTTGGATCCGTATGTGATCCGAATTTCTAATATGGAAGTATCTGGAATATACCATATTAGCGGATTAGTTTCCTACTTGGACTCTAAATCCTTTTACCCCTTTATATACCTCTTGTAAGCCGCACGGGAGAGGGACGCCTCATTGTAATCCCCTATGTTTTGTAATCGCTCCTCATATAATGATCATCGCCGGTTGGCGCCCGTGGTTTTTTCCCACAAGGGTTTTCCACGTAAAAATTTGTGTCTCCTTTGTCCCTATTTTTCTAACATGTATCACCCTTGCCGTGTCATTTCGTGTTCCAGCACGCTGTGAACCTTCTCCCTCATTCAATTTCATCTTTGTTTCACAGAAGCTCCCGGATCGCTTCTTCTTCCTCATCTCCGACCAGGACCACCGCCTCGAGCACTGCTAGAGCTACAAGGCATCCCAAGTTGATTCCTCTCGCCTGGAGCATCGCAGGACCATCACCAAGCTTCTTCGACCATTAGAGGATCCTTCTCATCAGCCGAGCTTCTTCTCCGTGTACGACCAGCCTCGCCGCCTCAGCTCACCGTTGACCCGTCATCTCCGATCATCTCGGACCACCTTCTCGCTTGTGGTATGCTCCTAGTAGACCATAGGAGCTCATGTGTGCATTAGTTTGGCAAGGGCGTAGCTCAATCGAGCTCCTGCTCATTGCTGTAGCAGCTCCGCCACTCAACGCTAGCGAGACACGTGGGCGTTCACGCTGCCGCATAGCACAATAGTGACGAGCACTGTAGCTCGTCATCAGTGTGTCTAATCACGTTCATTAAAGGCTAATCAATGCTTAGTTGTTGGTTTAGCCCTAAGGTTTCACTAACATGCGGGCCCATAGCTTAAGTGCACAGTCAGGCTCCTTCCGACCATGTAGTCGAAATCCCTATGACCACATGTAGTCTAAACCCCTATGACCACATGTAGTCCAAACATCCTACAACCATATGTAGTCTAAACCCCTACGACCACATGTTGTCCAAACATCCTACGACCACATGTTGTCTAAACCCCAACGACCACATGTAGTCCAAACCTCCTACGACAACATGTAGTCGAACCCTCTTACGACCACATGTAGTTGAACCTCCCTACGACCACGTGTAGTTGAACCTATGAACAGTACTCAAAACTGGATTTATCAAACCGAATCAAAATGAGACCTTAATAACTTTTGCTACAAAACTCCAAATTAAATGAAATTTGTCTCTAAATTTGTATAAAATCATAATCTACCAAAATATGTAAAA
Source organism: Phyllostachys edulis (assembly GCA_036346405.1). Taxonomy (NCBI): domain Eukaryota; kingdom Viridiplantae; phylum Streptophyta; class Magnoliopsida; order Poales; family Poaceae; genus Phyllostachys; species Phyllostachys edulis. Next base: position 398,964 of record JAYEVD010000764.1, on the reverse strand, counting down.
ATATTTAATTTTGCTCTCTGTTGATTTTATTGGATGTTATTTAATTCATTTTCGGCTCTTTTTAGACGTTGATTATTTGGGTTATTCTTGAGACGATCAATCAACCTTACCTGTAGAACAGCAAGAGCAAGGCAAGCACCCCCTTTGATCATATTGATCCCAGTATTTTACTTATTGTACTTTGTTTTGCAAATCCTATTATGCATGTGTGTATGTTTGTATGAAATTGCTATGTCTGGGAAAGTAGTAGTTGTAAATCCTATTAGCTGCATATATATCCTTGAAAAAAATTGATGTGTTGTTGTTGTAGTCATTAGACATGGGTTAGACAATATATAATCTCACTTGGGGAAATTTTGAGTGCGATTTATCGCACAAATGCTTACTAGAACGATAGTTATCTGAAAAAAGATATAAAAGGACAATATGATAAATGTGAATTTGGGAGATTTTGAAAAATGTCTAGAGGAGGTATCTCTGTTAATTTTTATAAAAATAAAAATGAAAACATAGTTTTCGACGCGGGCGAGTTATATTATATTCTGAGAAAGTGGGAGAGGAGTCTCACTAGTAGATAGGGGAAGATTCTCGCCCAGGTCAATTAAGGACAGGACGCTAGTATTTACAACCTAAGTGTAAGTGTACAACCATAGTGCTATTGTGGGATGGCCTTAGCTAATTATGTTGTCCAGATCTAGCCTTGCATGAGGAGTAGGCAGGAGACGTGCGAGCATCGAGTTATGATTGCTGACATAACGGCAAATGCCTCACTGAGATGGGTGTACTGAGAAGGGTTTCCATATACTGAGAAGGGTACATTCGGGCGAAGTGAGGAACAACATTCGATGGGATAAGTGCAATGTTAGTGCTAGATAATGTAAAGACTTCGACAGGTGCTCTAGACTGCTTACCTAAGGTAGTGAGCAGTGGCATAGATATATGTCAAACAAACTAGAGAATTCGTGTACTATGGGTAAAGTTGTACCCCTCTGCAGAGTGTAAATCTATTATAATAGCCGTGCTCACGGTGATGAGCATTCTAGGTGTAGTATTGCTGGGTATAGTCTTCATTTTTCCAAAAACCGTCTTATCAGGAAAACATGGGAAATTGTTTGTGATTTATTTGAGATAACTGCCATGTTATGGCTGAACATGAAAATGTTGCTCGCAGCCGAGGAGGGTGGTGAGTTGTAGTTATTATTTGTGGTGAATCATTCAATTACTTACTTACTATCATGTTATATATTTAAATGCTCTTTCAAATGTTGTTGCAAAGTACAACTTATGAATATTGCAGATAAAATCTGCTTAATGCAAAATAACTTGTAGCATAGAGCCTTATCCTTGATTAGCCTTGCATTTAATATAACTTTTGTGATACACTACAAGACTTGCTGAGTACACAACTACTCAATCTTGCTATTGTTGTTGGTTTAGAGTTTGCAGAGGAGCCGACGTCAAACGACAAGTTCATTGCTTCCGGCACCGAGGGATTCAGTGACGGGTCTAACTAGACCTTGTTCCTTGTTGGTTGCCTGTGGGATCGGATGGGCATGCCGTTGGACTTTTGCTACTATTATTATATATTCCACTGCTATTTATTTTGCTTACTTTGATGACTGCTTTTATTTGGCCGGTCAGCCGTTGTTGAAATAACTGTTGTAATAGCTTAAGTAGAATACCCCTCTTGCTTTACTTTAGTGTGTGTTTATATGGATGTGAATGCCAACTGTTATGAATGTGTGTGCTAGCCATTAATCCTGGGGCTAGCACGGTATACACATAGGGTCTTCAGGTATTCCACACCTGGGTGTCCCACAGTTGTGTGTGATGATGTGTGCATATTACCTATATTGTGCTTAGCCATTGAAGTCTAGTTGATACATTAGAATGGTTGATGGGATTAGCTCGTTTATCGTGGGAAACACCATCACTCTTTTCTTTTATTGATTTTTGTCCAGATCCTCGTATCTCGTTATTTGAGTCTAAACTTTGTTATCTAAAAGGATTTTGGGTTTGGACAAGTGGTTGTTAGTGAGGGTGCCTTCGTGCACAAGACTCGGGTACGTGGTTGTCTTGTCCGAACCATCCAGGACCAAACTTTGGGCTGTTAATTCCAAGTACCAATCATACTTCCACATGCGGTGAAATGGGCACCGTTTGGTCAAGTATGGGGAAGGTTTTATTGGGTTAGGTCTCAGGTACTGTGAGGACACTTGTGTTCGATCATTTGTCCATGGGAGCCGATGCAATTTTCTATAAGTGCATGGAAGCGCTATTTTTCTTTATTTACATTGTATCGGTATTTCCAATACAACTTGCAAGCCCGCTTAGCAAGCTTTATCCGTAGCTTGTACTAAGTTTAGGGTTCATCTTTCAAGGAGGACTAATCTCAATAGGGCTTTCTTGCTAAAAAGTACTGAATATCGATTTCCCCGGCCGGCATACCTTTGGAAGTGTGTCATTATCCGGAGGCTTATAGGCTAATCGAGTCATGTGGGTAAAGTTGTACTCCCCTATAGGGATTAATCTATTCGAATAGTCATGTCCACGGTTACAGGCAACACTTGGTTTTGAATGACATCATCGTTAGACTCTAATTAAAATTTGATGTGGTTACAACTTGCTATCAGCATGAATGGGATGTTCATGCATTTTAGTTTATCAAAGTGGGCTGCCACTTTGGTATTGTTTGTTATATATATCTATTACTGGTTTTTGTACTTCTTTTACTAAACAAATGTTTGCATATTGGCAATATCAAATTAAACTAGATGGTCTAGGGATGAAAAATTGTGCGATTTATGCAAAACTAAACCACTAAAGCCTCACTTTGGACATTCACTAGCATATATAATTTTTAATTTGTGTAAGACATGCGAGTACATTTGTACTTAACCCGTTGCTGCTTTCAGGTCAGGATGACCTTACGCTTGATACGCTCATTAGCACCGATTTTGGTGATGCTAACTAATAGTGCTGTTTCTAGCTCCCAGTTGGTTCCCATGGGTTGTGGGCTACACTTGCTGGACCTTTTGGTTTATTTATATTACTTCCGCTGCTACTTGATGTGTTATTTTGAATTTGGCCAGTCGGCCGCTTTGTAATAGTTGTAAACTACTTTGTTGTATGTCTTTTGGATTGTTAATGTATGAATGTTGTATGATTGTGATTAACTTTGAATGAGAGTATGAGCGTGTTGGTCGCTGATCTTGGGAGCCAACATGAGACTCATACCCCGTTGTTTGAAATGCAATTTATTCCTTTAAGTGTTGGTTTGGGTTGTTGAAGAACCGGTCACCATATAGTACTCGTAGAGGAGCAGTATGTATGGTCACCATCGCTCTAACTCGGCAAAGTCCTCTCACTTGAATGGAATTAAGTTGGATTTCATTCCCTAAGGCCCAGAGTTATTTTTCTAAGGCCTGGAATGCCTCGATCTTACGAAAATAACCTGGGGGTCCTCACACCCTAACGGGTGGGTCCCGGTGTCAGGGGTGTAGCAAAGCAATGCGAGCCAGAGTGTGGCTCAACCGGTTTCAAGTGGGTTTGGTTGAGTCAAGTCGCATTGGTTTGGTTTTGGTCGGAATAGTTGACTGGTTTAGAATTTCAAACCCTCTACTTTGACCAGGGGTTTAAAAATAGCAAATAAATTTCCAAAATTTTGAAAGTTAACAGAGAGGTTCCTAGGATGACATAGAACCCACATAAATTTTCCAAACACACTGTTCATGATTTAATTGCTCCATTTAAAGTCCTTTACAGCAGATGTTTATGACTTGAACATGGATTTTTCTCAAGATTAAATTAGATTGTAAAATTTTGAGAAAAATCATATTTATTCATCATAATTATTCTAGTATTTAAATAAATTATTTTCCAGAGATCTTTATAAGCATTATTTCAGGTTTCTTTTGGAGTATCATTTTGAGTTGTAGGTTTTCCTTTGATTTGAAATTTTAAAATGCAACAATTTGTGCACATGCTCCAAAATAGCATGCATGCTCATGAGATGCACCTAATTTCCATAAAATGCAAATGGGGCTGTGACATGATCCTTCGTGACCGCGTCACATTGGAGCGATTCGCGGGCGGCCGGGTTGCGTATGGGCCCCGTGCAGCATGGGAGACGGTGTTAAGGAGGTAGTGCGGTGCTCTGGTCGAAGGTGGACAGATCCGGGCATGGGCGAGGAAGCCGAGACTGAGGGTGGTTCCTTGCGGGCGTGGCGGCCTGTAGGGAGGTAGCGGCACGGTGGCCGGTGAAGAGGAAGGAAAGAAGAAAGCGGAGGCTTGCTCTCGAGAGGAAGGAGAAGAGATAAAACTCTTGGCGGAATCGGATCTGGGGGAGAAGAAGGTGTCTCGAGAGGAAGAAGCGCTCGGGAGAAGGAGGATCCGGTGAGGAGGCACTCAGGAGAAGGAGGATCCAGTAGGGAGGAGCTCAGGAGAAGGAGGATCCGATGAGGAGGAAGGAGCTTGGGGAGTCAGTGGCAGCTTCAGGAGGAGAAGGGATCCAAATGGATCGATTCGAATCTAGTAGTGGAGATGCCATAGGTGGTGCGGCGGTGGAGAGGAGAAGGGAGGAGCTTCGGTGGGGAAGAGGAGAAGAAGAGGCGAGACAGGCGTGCGGGAGACAGGCGGTGCTTGGGGGAGGATCTGGTGCTTGGAGGAGAACACGAAGGGAATGTGGAGATATGAGGTGTCGGTGGGAAGAAGGAAGGCTTGGGGTCTGAGCTGCGGCGGCTGAGGAAGAAGAAGGGACTTGCAAAGGAGGAAGAGGGTTTGTGCTTGGGGAAGGAGGGAGAAGGTTTGGGCTCGGGGAAGGAGGAAGAAGGTTTGTACTACAGCTGCAGTTTGACGTTAAGGAGGAAGAAGTTTTGGCCTTCGGGATTTGCTGTTGCCAACGAATCGAGTTGGAAGAAGGAGAGGTGTGGCCTTGGGGATTTGTTGTGTGGCCAACAAATCGGGGAGGAAGGAGAGGTGTGGTGGTGCTTTCGCTGTGGAGGATCGGGTTTGCAAGAGGTTCGCTTAGGAGATCCGGTGTGGTGATCTGGTGTGGCGCTATGATTCGGCGTGTCAGATCTGATCTGGTGTGGAGGATCTGATCTGGTTTGTATGCATCGAGGGTGAAGGATCCAGTAGAGGTGTGGAAGATTGATTTTTTAGGAGGATCTGGTGTGGTTGAGGGGAATTTGGTGTGGCTGTGTGTGTTGTGTTGAGGAAAGGAGAGAGTGGATGGTCTATTTGCTGAGAGTTCTAGCTGCTGTGTTGCTCACCACATCGGTGGAGGATCTGGTGTGGCTGTGTGTGTTTTGTTGGGGAAAGGAGAGAGAAGATGGTGTATTTGCTAAGAGTTCTAGCTGCCGTGTTGCTTGGTTGTGACAGTATCAGAGGTTACGACGGAAGGTATGGAAAATAGGGGGAGAAGACTGTTCAGGTGGTGCTTTGGTGGTTGTGCTAATAGTGGAATTGGATGATGGTGATGAGCTCAACGATGTTGAGGACGAAGTAGGAGCTAGTGGTAGCTCCAGTAGAGGCTACGTCGATCGGCGGTGATGGTATTGGTGTCATGCGGTGGTGTTAATATGTGTGCCGGAGATAGTGTTCTTGGAAAGGATTGGGACTAGAGTCAAGCGTTATGGGCTATGGTGGAGGCCGATGTAACATCCCAATTTTCTGAGCTTTAAAAATCTTTTAAATAGTTAGTAGGAGAAAATTCACCATTGGGATTTTATTTGAATTTAAATCCAAAGCTTAACATGGACTTTGTACATCAAAATAATTTAATATGATTAAAGTCAACATGAACAATGGTCAAAACTATTTTATTTGGGTTCCTTGAGCTTGATATATTTTCTAGAATTTTTCCAAGTTCATTTGCTATTTTCTATTGCTTATTGGAATTATGATATTTTCTAAAAGGAAAAGTATTAAAATCTCGAAAGCTCTGGGTCAATTCCTCCGGCCCGATCTGTGTAGCCCACCATTGCACTCGCTTTCGGCCCGTCATGGCTCTTGGTCTCCGTCCCTACTGGTCGGATCAGCAGACGGTTGGATCAACGCCCGCTTGCGCTCTCGTCTCCATGTCCTCTCGACCGGGGGGCCTGCTTGAGTCGCTGCTCCGACTCGGGTTCTACCATGAGCTCCGTCGCGCCGCCATTGAGCTCTCCGAGCTCGACACGACAATGGAGTTTCCAACCGCTCTCTTCTAGAAACCGTGTCAAAATCATGTCTCTATCTCCCCCGCAATCGTTTCGGTTGAAATCTTATCCCGATTCGCTTCTTATCTCCAAGATTTCCTCGGTTGGTTTTCGTGTTCATCTCGGACGCGATTTGGGCGTTTCCATATCCGCGCCACCCCGGACCCTATAAAGGGCGCCCCGGGATCGCCGTCGCCCCCGCACCCCAAACCCTCAAACCACCGCCCCTCTCGAGCCCTAGCGCTGCCGGAATTCGAAGTTTTAAGGTTGTGAAGCCGCTTGCTCCGACGAGTGATTTCGTCGCACCCAAAGCTGCCGGAGCCTCGCCGCTCGCACCATCAACATCGCACGAGCAGGAGGAACCCTGGGGTCACCTTCGTTTCACCGAAGGAGCTCTCTAACGCCGTCGCCGTCAAGCCCGAAGCCCCGCCGCTGCTTCTACCTCACCGCCGGCCGCCTCAATCGTCCTCGAGCACCCGTGAGCCCACCCCGGAGTTCCCCGCGTCCTCCTCTACCTCCCTGTAGCACCCACCGCCGTTGAGCCGCCGCCGTTCGCCGGAGCCATCAGGATCCGAGCGCCACCAGCCCACCGTCGAGGCCGCGTCAGAGTTCTTTCAGAACACCTACACCAACGTCAGCACCTTGTCCAGTTGCTCAGAACTCTCGCAACCCCGCGCCAACCAATCCCAATCCAGGGAGCAATTAGCAGAATTCTCAGAGAGTTTGTTATTCTTGTCGTCAACCAGGTCACTTCGCCAATCAGTGTCCGCAGAAGGGGACAATCACCCCAGTCCGTTTTAACCTTGGAGCTACACCCGCCAAGACCCCAGCGCCAAACAACCAAGGAGTTTCTCAACGCACTACCAACCAGAGGAGCGCCTCGATGCAGGGTCGAGGTCGTGTCAACCACGCCACTCGAAGGAGCTCAAGAAGCACCGGATGTCATATTGTAAGTTTCTAGTAAACTCAAGACTGCATCGATTACTTTGATTACGAGCTTCGCATTCCTTTGTTTCCGGAGTTTTTGTCACTAAGAATAACTTGGAAGTTATGCGCCTTAAGCATACTCTGTTAGTCCAAATACCGAGCAGAGCTAAGTTCTAAAGTAGGATGTTTAGGAGCTAAGTTACTCATAGCTGGAGTTGAGTTTCTAGCCAACCTAATCGTTCTAGACGCCCAGACCTTAGATGTCATCCTTGACATGGATTGGTTAACCAAGCATAAAGCCATGTTAGATTGTGGCCGAAGAGCCGTTACCATTGAAGATACTAAGGGAAACAAGGTAGAGTTTCAAGCTACCTCGGTGCGCGATGGACACCTGATAGTCAATAGTCTGAAGGCAGTTACTTTGGAAGATGTGCCTATTGTCAGGGAGTATCCAGATGTGTTCCCAGAAGAATTACCCGGAATGCCACCAAACCGTGACATCGAATTTGTCATCGATCTAGTGCCCAGAACAGCACCTATTTCTAAGAGACCCTATCGGATGCCAGCCGATGAGTTAGTGGAAATGAAGAAGCAAATAGAAGAACTTCTGGAGAAAGGATTTATAAGACCTAGTTTGTCGCCATGGGGAGCGCCGGTTTTGTTCGTCAGGAAGAAAGATGGAAGCATGAGGATGTGCATCGATTATCGATCTCTCAATGAAGTCACCATCAAGAACAAGTACCCATTACCTCGGATTGATGATCTGTTTGATCAGATGAAAGGAGCCAGAGTGTTCTCAAAGATCGATTTGCGATCGGGATATCATCAGTTGAAGATTTGTCCTAAGGATATACCTAAGACCGCTTTCTCAACGCGGTACGGACATTATGAGTTCTTAGTCATGTCCTTTGGTTTGACTAATGCCCCTGCCTATTTCATGAATATGATGAATAAAGTGTTCATGGAATATTTGGATAAGTTTGTAGTGGTGTTTATCGATGATATTTTGGTCTACTCCAAGTCAGAAGAAGAGCATGCTGAACATTTGAGATTAATCCTAGAGAAACTCAGGGAGCATCAGTTGTATGCAAAGTTTAGTAAGTGTGAGTTCTGGAAAAGGGAGGTTGATTTCCTTGGTCATGTGATGACAGCCAAGGGAGTAGCCATCGACCCCAGTAAAGTCAAGGCAGTACTACACTGGGAACAGCCCAAGACTGTCACTCAGATTCGCAGTTTCTTGGGAATGGCAGGATATTATCGCCGTTTCATTGAGGGATTCTCAACAATTGCTAGGCCTCTTACGCAGTTGTTGAAAAAGGAGAAGAAGTTCACTTGGACCCCAGCATGTGAAGAAAGTTTTCAGGAGTTGAAGAAGCGCTTAACATCAGCCCCTGTGCTGGTTTTGCCAGACATCCGCAAAGATTTCGATATCTATTGTGATGCTTCGCGTCAAGGTTTAGGATGTGTCCTGATGCAAGAAGGAAGAGTTGTCGCTTATGCGTCAAGGCAATTAAGGCCTCATGAAGAGAATTACCCTACCCATGATCTGGAATTAGCTGCCGTAGTGCATGCTTTAAAGATTTGACGTCATTACCTTATCGGTAACCGCTGTGAGGTATATATAGATCATAAGAGTCTGAAGTATATTTTCACTCAGTCAGACTTGAACATGAGACAGAGAAGATGGTTAGAGTTGATAAAGAATTATAACCTTGGAATCCATTACCATCCTGGTAAAGCTAATGTAGTTGCAGACGCTTTAAGCCGTAAGAGCTATTGCAATGCTGTGGAAGTAAAAGAGGTTTGTTTGGAACTTCAAGAGGAATTTAAGAAGCTGAAACTAGAAGTGGTAGCCGAAGGATTTATAGCCAGTCTAGAAGTACAGTCTACCTTGGAGAAGCAAATTCGTGAAGCTCAACCAAAGGATTCGGAGTTTTCTGATATCAAGGAGAAGATGGCACAAGGAAAGTTCAAAGACTTCACCATAGATGATCAAGATACGCTGTGGATCAATGGGCGTATCTGCGTACCAGATATTGGTGGTTTGTGATAGCTGATTTTGAAAGAAGCCCATGATTCAAAGTATTCGATTCACCTTGGTGGTACTAAGATGTACGAAGATATTAAGAATAAATTTTGGTGGCCAAATATGAAGCGAGAAGTTGCAGAGTTCGTTGCCCTGTGCGACGTATGTCAGAAGGTAAAAGCAGAACACCAGAGACCAGTAGGTCTGTTGCAACCTTTGAAGATTCCAGAGTGGAAGTGGGAGGAGATCGGAATGGATTTCATTACTGGTTTACCCAAGACTCAATCGGGTTACGATTCGATTTGGGTAATAGTGGATCGCTTGACTAAGGTTGCCCATTTCTTGCCAGTCAAAACCACTTACTCAGGAGACCGCCTTGCAGAATTATACATGTCAAGGATTGTTAGTTTGCATGGTGTGCCTAAGAAGATAGTGTCAGATCGAGGATCCCAGTTTACCTCCCGTTTCTAGCAGAGTCTGCATGATGCATTAGGGACTCATCTGAATTTCAAGATCGCATACCATCCCCTGCATGGATGGATGATGAAAGGGTTAATCAAATATTGGAGGATATGTTGAGAGCTTGTGCTCTAGCCAATGCTACCCGTTGGGATAAGAGTTTGCCGTATGCAGAACTTTTGTACAACAACAGTTATCAGGCCAGTCTGCAAATGTCGCCATTTGAAGCTTTGTATGGTCGTGCCTGCAGAACCCCTTTGAATTGGTCAGAAACAACCGAACGTTTGGTTTTCGAGCCAGACATTATTCAAGAAGCAGAAGAACAAGTGGCTATGATCCGAGAAAGGTTAAATATAGCCCAATCGAGAAAAAGAACTATGCGGATAATCGTCATCATGATCTCAGCTTTGAGCCAGAGGATTTTGTTTATCTTCAAGTTACTCCCCTCAGAGGTGTGAAAAGATTCCATGCCAGAGGAAAGCTTGCCCCTAGATATGTTGGTCCGTTGAAGATATTGGCTCGTCGTGGAGAAGTAGCCTATCAATCGGAGCTGCCACAGTCATTAGCAGGAGTACATGATGTCTTTCATGTCTCTCAGTTGAAGAAGTGTCTTCGTGTGCTAGAAGAACAAGCCCCGTTGGAGTCAATGGAGTTGAAAGAAGACCTCACCTACAAGGAACAGCCAATCAAGATTTTGGACATCGTAGAGCGTCATACCAGAAGCAAGACCGTTCGTTTTTGCAAGGTTCAGTGGAGCAACCACTTAGAAGAAGAAGCCACTAGGAGCGTGAAGACGAACTGAAAGCTGAGTTCCCCAGCCTCTTCTATAGCTAGCCTAAATCTCGGGGACGAGATTCCTTTAAGGAGGGGAGGTTTGTAACATCCCAATTTTCTGAGCTTTAAAAATCTTTTAAATAGTTAGTAGGAGAAAATTCACCATTGGGATTTTATTTGAATTTAAATCCAAAGCTTAACATGGACTTTGTACATCAAAATAATTTAATATGATTAAAGTCAACATGAACAATGGGCAAAACTATTTTATTTGGGTTCCTTGAGCTTGGATATATTTTCTAGAATTTTCTAGAATTTTTTCCAAGTTCATTTGCTATTTTCTATTGCTTATTGGAATTTCTGGTATTTTCTAAAAAGGAAAAAGTATTAAAATCTCGGAAAAGCTCCTAGGCGAATTCCTCCCCGATCTGTCTGGCCCAGCCCAGCCTCGCTTTCGCTTTCGTCCTCATGGCGCCTGTCCCGTCCCCCACCGCCGGATCATGCAGACGGCCGATCAACGCCCTCACGTGCGTCCGTCTCCATGTCCCTCTGACCGGTGGGCCCGTCTTGAGTCGTCGTCTTTGACTCGGGTCCTTCCCCGCGGAGCTCCCGTCGCGGTCGCCATTGGAGCTCTCCGAGCTCGATATGGCAATGGAGTTTCCAACCGTCTCTCTTCTAGAAACCGTGTCAAAATCGTGTCTCTATCTCCCCCGCAATCGTTTCGGTTGAAATCTTGTCCCGATTCGCTTCTTATCTCCAAGATTTCCTCGGTTGGTTTTCGTGTTCATCTCGGATGCGATTTGGGCATTTCCATATCCGCGCCTCCCTGGACCCTATAAAGGGCGCCCCGGGATCGCCGTCGCCCCCGCACCCCAAACCCTCAAACCACCGCCCCTCTCGAGCCCTAGTGCCGCCGGAATTTGAAGTTTTAAGGTTGTGAAGCCGCTTGCTCCGACGAGTGATTTCGTCGCACCCAAAGCCGCCGGAGCCTCGCCGCTCGCACCGTCGACATCGCACGAGCAGGAGGAACCCCGGGGTCACCTTCGTTTCACTGGAGGAGCTCTCTAGCGCCATCGCCGTCAAGCCCAAAGCCCCGTCGCCGCTTCTACCTCGCCGCCGGCCGCCTCGATTGTCCTCGAGCACCCGTGAGCCCACCCCGGAGTTCCCTGCGTCCTCCTCTACGTCCCTCTAGCACCCGCCGCCGTTGAGCCTCCGCTGTTCGCCGGAGCCATCGGGATCTGAGCGCCACCAGCCCACCGTCGAGGCCGCATCAGCGCCACGTAGTCGTCTAGCGCAGCATTTGTGCGTGCGTGCCGACAGCGTCATCGCCTCGTCAGCGCCACGTGGCAGGTCCAGATCCAATCTCCACATCTGGCTCGGTGAACCTGGTTCACCGTGAGCCATCTCACTGACGTGTGTGCCCCACATGTCAGATTTTCTTTTTAATTCTTTAATTCCGAGCGCTGGCGTCATCGTTGCGCAATAATCCGATTTTTCTTTTAAGAAATAATTTGGAAATTCGGAATAATCAGTTTTTAGGGTTTTCTTTAGATTTCCAACTTCCAAAGCCCATATCTTTTGCATCCGAACTCCGATTGAGCCCATTCAAATTTCTAAATTCATTTAAATTCAAGATCTACCTATCTGAGACTTTTATTTAATTTTTGGAGTTTGTTTTGCCTCTATTTTATTTATTTTTGTTTTGTTTGTTTGTTTCGTTTGAGAGTAGACGTTGATACCTCGGGAGGTTTTGAAGAGCAAGGAGCATCTCAAGACCAAGATCAATACCAAGACCTTTTCCAAGGCAAGTTATACCTTTGATCATATTGAACCCAGTTTTCAAAAGTTACATTGGTTCAAATTATTGCATTTACTTTAATTATTTATTTCAATGCTTTTGGGATTAGTTAATATCCAATTTGTTATGACCTCCTTGTCTAAATTGTATGTCGTAATCTTTTGTCACCCTAGTTTGGTTTATTAGGTTGATGCTAGTGTATTACCAACGTGGGTTGGTTAGATGCGATTAGTTTGCTTAGCTATGCTACGAGTCACCATCTCATGTAGTTGCAAATATAAACTTGACTAAGTGATTATGGAACTATGTGATAGAAACTGTAATGCGCTTATGTGCTATTACTCGTTGATGGCATATGTTGCACTTAACCAACAGGTGGGAAAGGATTTAGACGGAGGCAAGTGGACCTGTGGTATTTTGGTGAGCTATGTGCGTGGGCTTAATAACCTGTGTGCATAGGGATTTGTAGTTTAATTGGAAGTCTTGCCTTGGTCGGCTTAAGGACTTAACTTTGTGCGCCATTGATCTGAGCCTTTCGTACAACCACATGCTCGGTATGGGACGGGCCTAACTTAGTAAGTTATGCGATCTTGACATTGATTACTCAGAAGTAGGTTAGGTTTGTGTTGCATGGGTGGAGGTGTGCTACTGTAGTCACATCACGGGCGGTTCGCCGTGTCCCATCCAACGGTGTGTGTCGATCGACTTCTGTGTGGGGTTGTCGACGGTTTGTAAGCACACTGGGAGTGTCAATGTTAAGATGAAGTTTCTGAACTGTTTTGTTACGGCTAGTGCTAGCTACACTAGTTGTATCGTGTGGGTAAAGTGTACAAACTCTGCAGAGTGTTAAACAATCTATTCGAATAGCCACGTCCGCGGTCATGGACATGCTCGGTGATTTCACACGAGGTGTAGATTTTCATGAAAACCATGGGAAGGGAGCTATGTGACCTAAGTCATATAGCTATATGAATAACTTGTTTAGGCTATGTGTCTTTGTGAAATAAAACTGTCAAATTATTATAGTCTATTTGTTTTACTTATGCTTTCAATCTATTACTTGTATTTAAATTGCAAATGCTGCATTTCTGCAAAAGAATTACAGAAGCCATTCCTTTGGAATAAGCCTGCATCTATAATTGCATTTCTGTGGTATGACTTGCGAGTACGGTGTGTACTCATGCTTGTTGTAAAACATGCAACAGAAGAGGAGGAGTCTTCGCTTGCTTTCGAGGAGGAGTTCATCGAAGGTGCTTGATCGTAGGGTCTTGATCCCAGTCAGTTGCCTGTGGTGTATTGATGGGATTCCGCTGAAGTTTCTTCGTTCCGCTGCTATTTTATTTCTTTGCCAGCCTTGCGTGGCTTAATAATTGTAAACTCAACCATAAGGTCAAAACCCCTATTTGTTATCAAATTACTCGTTTATGTTATTAATGAAGGGCCACGGGTAGGCTACACTAGCGCAAATTAATAAAAATTCTACCCGTAAACCAAGATCACTGTGTAGTTATAGATCACGGTCTTACCACTAGACGCGCAGGTGCGGAATTGATGCACAGACGTCGGGCAGAGTAGTCGTATTAAGTTGATGCACAACGTCGGGTAGAGTAGTCGTACTACTTCCTCGTCCTCGTCGCGGCGTCCCACGTACAGCTCCTCTCTTGCGGTTCGTCCAAACGCTCTGATGCAGCGCCCAAAGGTATCCACACGTACGGGAGGAAGCGTCGCACGCCGGACTACTAGATCCGCGCGAGCGACTAGGGCGTGGGAGGGGTGGCGGCCAGGGTTTGATGGTGTCACGAAAAACTCATCATGAAACCTGTGCGCCCCTTGCCCTCCTTTTATAGACGTCCTTACAATGGGCTTCTACTAATAGAGGCCCATTAGGACTCAATGCCCAGTCTAATTCGGATCCAATCCGAATTAGGCTTCAGCCCCTTAAGTGTGTGACCCTATAGGTTCACGTATGTTTAGACATGACGCGAGTATACATACTTGGTCAATAGTTGGTAGCGGTCTCTAGCAAGACGTGCCAACTCCTAAACGTACACAAAGATCATATCGGACGAACCATCACAACGTTATGTACATGCCAATCCCTTTGCCTCACGATATTCGGTCGAGCTCCAAGTGACCACTCTTTCTCGATCCTGTGATTCTAATCCCTTACTAGGTTAACTCTTAACCTTAAGTAGCATGGCCATGCATTTCGATCCGATCACTCGAGGGCCTAGAGATATCTCTCTCGTAGAGAGGGCAAATCCCATCTCGATCGACCATGCCTCGCAAAGATGCTTCATGACAAACCCGAAAGCTACCTTTATAACTACCCTCACATGAGTAGCGTTTGATAGCCCCTAAGTAGGTCGATTCACATCTCAAGTACATGCGACAATCTCGTGTCTAAGGACAAGGCGTACACATTGTGTAGAGAGAACCATAAGTATAATTGTTATGTCTCATGTTGGGTCGGTCCAACCCCATGTTCTAAACATGTGTCCACATTATTGGTTTGACATCTCCATGTCTATGACTGTGAAACATGGTCATCAACCGATACATGTGCTAATCCATCATTCACATGTGTCCTCACATGAACTCTGATTAGGGACAATCTTTAGAATAACCATACAAGTGAAGAGTTTCACAAACAAGTCACATACTTGTTAATCAACACAAAGGCAATATTCAAGGAACATTTATTAAATCATGGATACAACGAAATATCATCATCTCTATGATTGCCTCTAGGGCATATTTCCAACAATTAATCGCTTGTGTGGATCGATATTCACCTGTGTTGACACTGTGTGCACTAGCGTGATCCTGGACTAGTGCATTATTCACAGAGGGTCCAGAATTGCATATTTTGGGTCCCGACAGCCGAGACTAGGGGTGTATGGGCAGAGTGGTGGAGGCCGGGGGTGTAACATCCCAAAATTTGAGCTCATTTTCAAAATATGTGAAAATGTGAACTTTATAAAAAAATTTGATGGATTTTATTGACATTCGCTTTTCTGGATTTTATTGTAAGACTTTTTTGTCTACTTAAGAAAATTGAAGAATCAAATTATAGAAATACAAAATTAATTAAAGATCAAAATGAATTGAAACAAAACATGATAATTAAAAATCCAAACTTGGTATAATTATACTGTCAATAAAATGGGAAATACTTAAAGCATGTCTTGAAACTTTCCTCAAGTCAAACAAATGCATACAAATAGAAACTTTAAATATTTTTTAAAGAAAAATATATTGCAAACAAAACCCTAGAAACATTTCACAATAATTTGCACTATGTCAGGAACCTCCCCTAAAATTTTCATAATTTTTGGAGTTATATTACATATCTGAAAATTCCCTAAGAACTCATCCTTTTTAGAAAAGAAAAAATATATCTGGAAACTCATTTCACTTTTTCCTCTTCTCGCTGACCGGTGGATCCCACCGGTAGGGTCTTTCTTCCACGATGCAGTGCCTTCCTAGCTCGCTGCCATGGCCATGCGGCTGTTGCTCGCACCAGCGCATCAAGCTCGCTGCCGGTTTTGGCCAAGCCGCCCACGATTTTGCCCATGCCCATGCTGCGCCCACGCCTTGCCCATGCTCTGCTGCCGATCAAGGCCCATGCCCCGCTTGCCTCCGTGCACCATCTCCATAACAAATGCCGTCGGTCTCTCTCAGTTTCTCATGAACCCTCCGCCCATATGTATGAGCAGCAAGTTCCCCGGTCTGCCCTCTTCATTCCCCCATCTCCTTACTCCAATTTCTCCCCTCCCCGAGCTCAAACCAAGTTCAGAGCCGAATACCATGCGCCGGCCATGGCCATGCCGCCGCCAAGATACCTGGCCACACCAAAGGGCTTCGAGCCACTTCTTTGTGTTCTTGTATACCTCCTCAATGTCCTCTTGCTATCCCTCACTCTCTTCTTCTCTCTTTGCAACGGCAAGACTGAATGCGCAAGTTCTTCTTCGTGTCTGGCGATGTTCGGTTCACGGCCGACACCTCCACTTGTCATTCCGGACGACACGGTGATCCCCTTCCACTTCTCCTCATGTCAGAATGTGTTCCCAGGATAGCTCCTAAAAACCCCTTTGTCAATTTCAGGGTTCGCGCAAAGGAGAGCGTCGTGCCTTCATCTTCCCCAAATCCGGCAGAAAATCATCGCCACCACCACCATTTCTCCTCGGGTGATCTTCACTCAAATTACTCTCACCCAGAGTATCTCCACACCACCCCCTAACTATCCCCACCACTCGCCTTTGTCCTCTCCCTCCACAGCGACCCCGCCACGATGACCTCACTCCACCACCCATGGCTCAGGTCGTCAGCCCACCTCGGTGCTTCCTCGCCTTCACTGACCACTCCGGTGTGCTCCAGGCACCCCATGAATGCTCGTGCTCTCCCTAACTCACTCCCTATAACCCCTGAGCATCGCCTCACCGTGTCACCCCACGCCCGGCCGCCGCACGTCGGTGCGCTTGCTTTGGTGCACTCCCGGCCACACTCTAGACAACCCATTTTGGGGGTAGCCGTCTCCTCCATGCCGCTCCCTCGCTAGCGATGATCACCTCCCTAAGCCTCCCCTGTTCTCTGTGTGTCCCTCTCTCTGAAAAGTGGGACCCAACTGTAAGGAGACCAAATGCAATTGCTAGTAAGCCTTTTGATTGACTGTTGGATCACTCAAATTTATTTAACAGATGGATATTTGAATTTATGAGGCTTAGTTAAACAACACTTCAACTCAGACAATTTCCTTTAAAAGGAGGTATGAACAGAAAAGCAATTAGGAGTTACATGATAGAGTAATAGTGGACCTCCAACCAACATTGGTTAAACACAAAAAGATGGTTAGTGAATAAATCAATCAAGAGAATACTTCACTTAGACAAATTCTTAATAAAATTTATGAACAGATAGGAGATTGAACAAGGCAGTGAGCTAATGCCATTTCAAATACAAGTAGTTAGAAGTTATGTTGAATTAGTTTGCCATTAGCAATTAATCTAAAAGAGCAAGAACTAAATAAGAGGCAAAGTTCGAATACAATGCCCAAGTAATCGTGAGATAGAGCCATGTGAAATGCCAAAACAAATTAATTAGAAAGTATGATTAGCCATTAACATTTAATCTAAAAGGGTAAAACTAATTAGAAGTCAATGTTTGGAATATGGTTGTCTAAATAACAGCAAACCCGAGGCCATGGTTATGATGATGTCAATAGTAGCAATAGGTCAATGAGATGGTTAATAAAAATGAGTAAAATGGGTAGATATTAATAATCATAAGTATGCACTTAGAATAAATTGATAAGATAGTTACAGTCAACTAGAACCTGCTTAAATAAATGTTTGCCCGAAAACCTAGCATCACATGTTAACTGGGGAAAAACTAGCGCAACATGAAATGATGACACATCATAATACTCTTAAATATCAGGTCAATCTATATAATTACTAGTCCAATTAAAAATAGAGGTCAACTAGAAATGGTGTTAACAATAAAATATTATACCTTCATTAAAATGTAGCCATAGTGAATCCTATAGATGGCCCTTTGTTATGAGATTGATAATCCATCAACTAGGATGGATATTTGCTAGGTGAGAATTAGTAGTCGAATAACATCTAGGCTCCATGAAAAAAAAGAAGTAATTAGCTACTCAACTAAAAATAGTCCTTAGTACGTATTTTACCTGAAGATTAACCTAGGGTAACAAGTGCACCTTAGTATGAGCTTGATCATGATAATAACTAGGAAAAGAACATATTAAGACAATGATGAAAGTTAGATGCATAAGAGCCATTGTCTAGATCGTAAGGACACAACCATGGAACTTCCTCGATACATAGGAAATATTAACAAAAGGGATTATTAAAATGAGCTAGACCTTCTGTGCAAGTCATGGTAAGGTACTCTTAATAGAACAGTAACAATTCAACAACAAATCGAATGCAAGTCAATTTCATCTACCGTACACAGCTGATCACTTCCAATAAGAAGAACAATTCATGAAATGATAAGATCCATTTTCAGTTCAAAGGAAATGCACTCTCTTTAATGGAAAGCATAAATTCCAAAAAATACACTTTTGGTGTCACCTTTAATTATTTTCAGGATTTAACAACCAAAGCAAAATAAAACGTTAATAACTTTTACATACAAACTCCAAATAAAGTGAAACTTTTTTTATAAATTCATATAAAATCATGATATACCATAATATGCAAAAATATTAGCCTAGCATTTATATAAACTTTGTGATACACTATAAGTCTTGCTGAGTACGCATTGTACTCAGTCTTGCTTACATTGTTGTTCAGAGTATGAGGAAGAGCATGTGCCAGACAACGCTTTCTTCATACCCGGAACCGGAGGGTTCGGTGACAGGTCTATATAGACTTTGTTTCTTGTCGGTTGCCTTTGGGTTTTGGATAGGCATACCACTGGAAATTATCTACTTTTATTCTTCCACTGCTACTTTTGTTACTCTATTGATACCTGCATTTATTTGGCCGGTCGGCCATAGATGTAATAACTCTAATCGATTAAGTTAAATACCATTTTTGCTTTACTTTGTATATGTGAATGTCAAATGTTGTGAATGTGTGTACTAGCCACTAATCGTGGGACTAGTACGGTACACACATAAGGCCTTCGGGTATTCCACACCCGGGGGTCTGACAGTGGGTGGCTAGGGGCATAAGGGTAGAGGAAGATGAGGTTGAGGCCAGGGAGCTAGTAGATGGTAAAGATGGATTTGGTGACATCCCTAGTAATATTAGTGGTGAGCAACTTTTAGTCTTTGTGATGGTATTAGTTGTAGAGTCGATGGTAGGTTTGGTAAATTCTAGTAATGGTATTGTAATATACAACAAGATGAATATGATTGTTCTCATGCCCATCTTGAGAGGAAGTATTGGAGATATTAGAGATTAGATAAGAGTCCAGAGTTTAGGTAAGAGTCTAAGTTGTGTGCGAGTAGGACAGTAATATTTAGCACTATAAATAAAAGATATAGAGATTCAAGAGACACAGACAATAATTCCCCGAAATCCTACAAAAGAAAAAGTGGTGGCCCTACCGCCGCCGTCCCGATCGGAGAGCTACAGTTGTGACGGCAAGGGG
Organism: Phyllostachys edulis; assembly: GCA_036346405.1. Classification (NCBI taxonomy): domain Eukaryota; kingdom Viridiplantae; phylum Streptophyta; class Magnoliopsida; order Poales; family Poaceae; genus Phyllostachys; species Phyllostachys edulis. The sequence goes on along the minus strand of JAYEVD010000764.1, from coordinate 379,655 downwards.
TGGGCGGGACTGGTGGCTGAGGGGGCTCTTGCGCGATGGTTTGGAGTCGCTTCCTGAGTCACCCGAGAGCGGCTCAGGAGACGCTTGAAGTTTCGTGAGCCGTCTATTGCACTTTTCGTTTACAATAACTATGAATAGAAAAAGGTGAATAGTGAGTTGGTTGAGGCAAACATGAGCACATTCATATGCATTAATTTGAGCTGACACGCATTGCGACAGCCTTGGGGCACTACTACACAAAAGGTATTCACAGATGGTTCAAAAATGTCATCACAAACGGTTTCGTGAGCCGTCTGAGTTTATGGGTCAGTGATGACATGAGTTCATCACAGATGGTTTTCAAGCCGTCTGTGATGCATACTTTCACAGACAATTATTAACTGAGAACCGTCTATGATAGGAACCTATCACAGACGGTTTGTGGCTGAAACTGTCTGTGATGACTTTTCTCTATAAAGCCCCAAGCAGTGGCTGCTTGTGCCATTAAAACCGGCATCATATATATATTATACGTATATTGTTCGTAGTTTCTCAGCCACTTTGGGGGGATCGTCCACGCAGCATGAGAAGGATGAGATAGTAGCCACGGGCAACCTCATTGAGCCCCTACAAGTTTAGGAAGTATGGATGCAAGGAGACCGTTAGGACATCCAAATACCTAGATGTTGTCGATAGGTAATTGGACGTCGCTATGTTTAGAAAGTGATGTGGACACGCAGGTATTCCGACTGGGAAGTGGCATCATGTATCAGCAACTAACCATTCTTGAGCATGTAATCATCTATAAACCCAACAAGAACACCAAGAGTACATTAATGGCGGAGTAGATGGACCGAAACTGGATGTACGGTGTGAACCGTGTGAGTCAAGAGTACATTAATGGCGTGGTTGCTTTTAGAAGAGCCGTCGAGCAGGATATGTTGAACAAGGGGATAAATTATATGTACTGTCCATGCATTGATTGCAGTAATATGAAGATGTTTAACAACGCGACGCAGATCGAAGCGCACTTGATTTGAAGGGGTTTCAAAAAAGGGTATTGTCGGTGTTTTAGAACCGAACTTACGTAAAGATTGTTTGATTCGGGGGGTCTCCTAGAATGGAATCACGCAGAGAGATTGACACGGGAAGTTTTATATGTGTTCGGCCTTCTCGAGAGAGAATAACAACCCTACTCCTGTGTGTGTATGGTATTGAGTGTATTCTGAACAATCAGGGAAAATACTAAGCCTATTACAAAGAATAGTACTTGTCTTCCTGGTGATTCTTGACAGTGTGTGACTATGTTTGCTACTGTCGCTGTCCTCCTCCTCTCTCTGATCGTTGCCTTTATATACTCGTGAAGAAGTAGCCGTTCTGCCCTGTTGAAGATGCACCTCATCAAGTCCAGTAATGAGCGTGTAATTGGCAGTAATCACCGGTGTAGTGGCTCCTTCACGTCGATTGGCAGTTAATTATCAGAGATAATGGGGTATTAAGCGCTATTGCTACACAGAGTAACAGCGCATACTGACCGTTTGAATTTCTTAATCAATTGGACCCACTTGTCTGTAGGTTTAATTGATCCTAAGGTGGTCGTGGCTGACCTGGTCGTAGAAGAACTTACGACCATAACCTAGTCGTAGAAGAACTTACGACTGGGTGGTGGTGGTCGTAGAAGAACTTACGACCATAAGGTAGTCGTAGAAGAACTTACGACTATGGGGGTGATCGTAGAAGAACTTACGATCACCTGGTAAGCTTCTCCCTTGTAAATATAAGGGGTACTTCTGGGGTCCACATGACATCATATTTACCTATAATAAGAATTATAGATAAAAGATAAAATGAGGATTATTAGATCCTCGTCATCTAGCCCCCCAGCTTCAAGTGAAACTAACTTACTTGGTGAAAGGGTCATGGATGGTCTTATGAGTATAAAAGGATTGTAGAAAAGTGGTCGAAAGAAAAAACTCTTCGATATTTGAATGTTTCTTCGGCCAGAAATATGCTTGGTCAAGAAAATTGCTTACGACTATCAAATAGTCGTAGAAAACTTCTACGACTACGAAGTGGTCGTAGAAAAGGTGATCGAAAGAAAAAACCTTTCCAATCAGTATTTCGTTCGACCAGAAGGACTTTGGCCAAGAAAGTAACTTTCGCTTGAGGTGTAAAAACGAACCTGATTTTCTTGAAACAGACAATCTTGAGAATCGCAACCGACTCGCCAGATCATCTGTTCGTCGGTTCGGCGCGGTGCCAACCTTTGGGCTAACATGCTCTCGGCCCAAGCCAGCGGTTATAAATACTTGTTGGGGGGGTGAAACTTGGTTTTTTACTTTTCCCCCAAATCATTCCCACTGTTCTTCAAGCTCTTGCTTTCTCCGCCGCCGAGTCGTTCTTGCCTTCTCTGCCGCCACCGCAATCACGCCCTCTCTGAAACTCTTTCTCAACTCGAAAACCTCCCCTTTCTGAGAGAAATGGCTGGGAAAGTTTCTGAATGGGCCGAGTCGGAGATGGGTGCAGCGAAGATTCAAGCCCTAGAAGACGCCGGGAAGATTCCAGCGAAGACTCTTGTGAAATGGATTCCGGCGATTGGGCAGCATTGGCCGTCGGGAGAGAATGGGCAAATTCCCGTCTTCCAGGCTTATTGTGAGTGTGGCCTTCATTTGCTGCTCACCCCTTTCTTACCAAGCAGTGCTCGAGCATTTTGGGGTGGAGTTAGTGAACCTTGGTCCTAACTCCATCACCATGTTGAGTGTTTTTGTGTACCTGTGTGAGGCGTACCTGGGAATTCCAGCAGACCTCGAGCTTTTCCAGTATTACTATGGAATGGCCCTTAACTGAATTGCGGAAGTTGTAACTCAAACTCCACGAGGGAAGTCGAAGGAATATATCCAGAGTTTTACTCGATCTTCGTGGCCATCGTGGAGGAAGAGGTGGTTTCTTCGAAAGTCACCTCGGAGGACGATCTTTCTTTAAGTGGGGAAGATCATGAAAAGACATCTTCATGGGATTCGACTCCTGAAGATATCAGCCGGATTGCCCCTTATATTCAAGCTATCAAGGACTTGAAGAAGGAAGGGCTGACCGGATGGCATGTAGTGAAAGATTTCATCACACGCCGAATTAGTCCCTTGAAGAAACGAGCATCTCCTATGTGGAGATACTCGGGGCTAACAAACCCGACCAGGGACTATAACGAGGGTAAGTGAATTTTCTACTTAGCTCTCAGTTTGGTCTTTCTGCAAAGTTGTTTAAAGGATGCCTTTATCTGTTTGAACAGATCTTTCACCAGCGGAGGTTGACGTTAGAGTCAAACTCGTTTGCGAGAAGTCCCCGCCACCTAGTGTGGCAATTCCTAAAATCCTTGCGGTCGTATCCGCAGAGGAAAGAATGGTTCGCCTAAAGGTAATCAGTAGTTGATTTTATCATTAGGATTTTATAGTCATAGAAAGAACTTACGACTAGAGAAATGTTGTAGAAAAAACTTACAACTTAGTAGTGACCGTAGAAAATCTTACGGTCGAGGAAAGGTCGTAGAAAAACTTACGACTTGATACTGGTCGTAGAAGATCTTACGACCGGTTAGTAATTCTTCTTTTCCTGTTTTACTTTACAGAAAGTAGGCATGGAAAATCGTCGGGATGATGAAGAGGTCGAACTGGTGACCATCGGTGCAGGGGCGCCAGTGAATAAGGGCTTATCTCCTCCGACGAAAAAGCGTTGACTTACAAGAGTCGCCGACAAGGGAGGACCAAGCTCAAGTTCTTTTGTTTCGACCAGGTCCTCGGCAAAATCTGCGACACACACACTCGCAACAATAGCCGAGGTCGAAACATCTGAAATTGAGGAGGTTGAAGAACCTCTTGTGCGCAAGGCCCGTAAGGGCAAGGGCACATCTTCAGCGGTAACCAAGACTGAAGCGGCTGCAGTTGAGGAGATCGAGGAGGTTGAAGAACCTCCTAGGCGTAAAGTCCACAAGGCCAAGGTACCTTTTTATTATGACAAGAAAGCTTTCACAGTTTCTGCCACTTCTAGATTTGTCAAGCAACTAGAAAAGGAGAACCGAAGGAGTTTATGTCTTTGTGAAGGATGATGCGCTCGTGAGAGAGCCTATGGTGAGGGCACATTGCTCTTGGAGTGGTCGAGACTGATCTCGGCCATCCAGGAAATCAGAAGATCGGAGAGATGATCTCTGTTCAAAATACACGACCAGAAGTGGTCATGGCTGATCCTATTCTTCAACTCGAACTCCGACCAGCAGTGGTCGTAGAGAAGAAGAAATCTTCCATTGGGAAAGTGATTTCAAATTTCGCTCGATCTGCGAGGTATGTGAAATATACTAAAGTGTAAGAACAGATTTACCTTTTTTCCTTTTGACTTGATTTTAGTTGATTTTAGCTCCCTTTAGCCCCCGGGAATGCTTCAATTGAAAAGCCCATCGCCACCTCTTCAGTTGCTGGAGAGATAGCAATGGATGTGGTTGAAGGTTCATCTTCAGCCCAGGTGGTGAAGAGAGTCGTGGCGCCTGAAATGGTTACGACTACCACTGAGGTACCTGTTGTACCTACTGAGGTAGTGGCTACAGCTTCTGAAGTAGCAGCTGCGACCACTGAGATGGTCGTGGAAGCTCCAGCAACAGCTGCGACCACTGAGGTGGTCGTGGAGGCTCCAGCAACAGCTGCGACCACTGAGGTGGTCGTGGAGGCTCCAACAGCAGTTGCGACCACTGAGATGGTCGCTACGACCACTGAGATGGTCGCTACGACCACTGAGATGGTCGTGGATAGAACAGAGGCGGCTGCAGAAGCCTCTGGTCAAGATGGTGGCGGTCCTGTCCACCGTGCCGGAAAGGAGATCGTTGCAGACGTTCCTCCCGGTACCCAAAGAAAACCGAAGTTACAGAATCAGAAGATGAAGAATATTTCAACTTCTGTGCTGACTTCTTTAAGCCTGCTTCCAATGTAGAGTCTTATGCTTTCAGACCCCGATACCGAGTCCCCCATCCCAACGATATTCCCAACAGCGGGGACACCTTTGACAACGAGCGTCTTGAGAAGGTTTGGTGGGATCAAGTCGAGAAGGTAGACAAGCTGAAGATCCCGGAGCTGGTTTACTCAATGTTTGCTCGATCAACCATGAATGTAAGTACTTAAGCATACTTATATATGTGGTCTTCCTTGTTTCTCACCGCTTTTCTTTTCTGTAAAGCTATAGAACAAATTGCCGTTGTTGGTGAATATCATCGACAACTTCTAGAGCTACGACAGGAAAGAGAGGAACTCTGCAAAGGGGCAGAGAGGTGGTAAGTCACTGTTATTCATAGTCGCTTTGGATTTGACTACTTATATAGTGCTTATGGGATTTGTCATGGAAAAACTCACGACTAGGTACTGGTCGTAAAAGACTTATGACCATTGGCTTTGTCGTAGAACAACTTACGACTAGGTAGTTTTGTCGTAGAAAAAACTTACGACTAGGTCGATGGTTGTAGAAGAACTTACTACCGATTGACCCATGCTTATGTCCACTTTTATCCTTTGCAGGTTGAACAGTGACGCAAAGATCTTAGCCGACTCGCTCGATTATGAAAAAGAGGAGTCAAAAAAGTTTAGGGAAGAGGTAATAAACCTCCAGAAAAAGCTTAAAGAAGCTAACTCTGCAACCATGAAGTCGCAGGAAAAATTAAACAGTAAGTGCTGAACTTAAGACCGCTTATATCTTTAATCTTTACCTAACTCTTGCTTCTTTTCGTAAAAAAGAAGATGAGATTTAAAAAGCTCCGTAATGAAGTGAAAGAGAAAACTTCACTCATTCATGAGCTTACTCGTATATCCAAAAATAAAGATCAAGACCTTGAGACGCCGAGAACTCGAATATCGTAAGTAATTTTTACCGCAATCCTTCTGAGCTATTTCCCTTTTCTCACTTCCACTTCTTTTCTAGCAATGGACGTTAAAATGACAGAACTTGATACTGAAATCGCGGATAAAGCCGTGATTTATGACCAGACCGTCCTTATTGCAAAGAAGAATGTAGAGGATATTAGATCATGGGAGAAAAAGTATGCTGAGACCGTTGCTTCCCATAAAGAAGAGGTCAAGAAGTTGGATTCTTGACTAGTGGGTAAGAAATTCTTTTACCTGTGATTATTTTTGTTTTCATCTCCTCTAGGAGTCTATTTTTGTTTGACCGGTCTTATTTTCTTCAGAACAAGTGGTCGAAAACAAAAGGCTCATGAGGCTTCTTCGCACTCAACAGAGATGGAAGCAATGAAGATTAAACTTCAAGGCAACATCACGCTCTGAACAATGTGCTTGGTGAGCTACATAGTGAGGAAAGACTCCTCAAGATGATACAATAGCGCTCACGCAAGTACCATTGGGGATCAAGTCGATTTTGCAAGATCTAGTGACCACTCAAGGCCAACCAAGTTGAATCGATAAAGGAGGCGGTCGAAACGCAGAAGTTATGCATTAGCAAAACTTAAAGCTCATGACCCCAACCTTAATGTGCAACCACTCGAGCGGACTTCGATTTGCTTCTCAAGGTAAGGAAGACGCCGATGGAGGAGATGCAATCAGTTGGTTTAAAAGTTTCAGAGGAGATGCATTGGGCTCTCCTCTTCGAGTAGTCTGTAATGAACCTGTGAAAAACAATCTTTTGTCGATGTAATATATAATCCATCTTGTTTTCTGCAAATCATCTTGTCGAGTAATTAGTAACTCAAAAGATAACTAACAAATTTAAAGACTAAGAATTGAAGTCAAATTAATGACTTTATCCTAGCCCCCGACTATTTGCTTAGTTTGTTGAAACTAAGTAAATAGTCTTGTCTCCTGCAAATCATCTTATCGAGTAGTTAGTAACTCAAAAGATAATTAACGAAATAAAGACTAAGAATTGAAATCAAATTATCCTAGCCCCCGACTATTTGCTAAGTTTGTTTAGACAAACTAAGGAAATAGTCTTTAGAAAGGGTTTCTGAAAACAGAGAGGTTTGTTTAACTTGTAGTTTTTGGTCTCAATTGTCATGCACTGGTCGAAAGAGTGGTAACGAATTGACACTAGGAAGTTCCTTCTAGTGGGCAGGACCACGTGCAGAGAGGAGAGGCTTCGACTAGGTAATGTTAACATTTCCGACCAGTTTAATCAAATTGAGAATGGCAACTTGAGTTAAGCAAACATCTAGAGGACTTTAAAATATTTACTCGTCCTTCTCCGGTGGACTCGATAAGTCTGTCCTGGTAGCAAGAGTAGGAAATCGAACAAAGCTAGGAAGTTCCTTCTAGTGGGCGTGACCACGTCGCGAGAGAGAGACTTCGACTAGATGTGTCTCTTCCTCCCACCGCTTGAGGCAAACGAGTACACCCAAGGCGGTTAAGTAAATATGAGAAAGTGCACTCTTCTTAGAGTATTTTTCGAAATAACTGAAGAAATAAACTAAGGTGATAAGAGTTGGCTTAAAATTTTTTTTGACCAATTTGAACCCGAGCTCTTTGTATTGGCAGCAAAAGTGAGTAACAAGTCGACACCAGGAAGCTCCTTCTAGTGGGTAGGACCACGTGCAGAGAGGAGAGGCTTCGACTAGGTGGTGTTACTGCCTTCGACCAAAGTAAAGAAAAAACCGGGTGTTTGGAATATAGTCGAAAGGTTATGAAAGCACTACTCAAAAAATTAAGATAATAGAGGTAGAAAGAACCTAAGTCTTTATTGTCCGAATGGTTGGTTACACATAAAACTTGCGTAACTGGTCGATGTTCCAAGAATTTGAGAGAACCTGGCCATCCTCCATTGCTAGTCGTCTCGACCACTCGCCGAGTAACTCGACCATTTGTGTAAGGACCTTCCCACTTGGGAGAAAGTTTATTCCGATTAGACTTGGATTGGCGAGCCTCAATACTAAGTCCCTACAAGAAGGTCATGAGGTTGGACCTTACGATCGTAGTATCTGCGCAGGGCTTGTTGGTAGACTGCTGAACGGATTAAAGCCTGGTTTCTCCTTTCTTCAAGTAGGTTGATGTCATCTGCTCGAAGGTGTTCTTGGTTGGAGTCATCGAAAGTTTCGACTCGTGTCGACCGCAATTTCAGTTCCGGAGGAAGCATGGCTTCGGCTCCGAAGACTAGAAAAAAGGGTGTTTCACCTGTTGCACAACTAGTGGTCGTACGAACTGCCCATAATACAGAGGGTAATTCTTGTACCCAAGCCCCCGAGCGCTTGATGAGCTGGTCGTAGAATCGAGTTTTAATTCCTCGCATTAGTTGGCCATTTGCACGTTCGACTGCCCCATTGCTCTGGGGATGTGCAACAGAAGCATAACAAAGTCTGGTACCCAACTCGTCGCAAAATTCCTGAAATTTTGCGCTCGAAAATTATTTACCATTATCTGTAATTATTCGACTTGGAACACCAAATCGAGTAATTACGCTTCTCATCATGAACCGCTTTGTCGCTCGTTGTTATCCCATCCAGTGTTCGCTTCGATCCATTTTGTGAACGATCAATAGCCACAAAGGAACTCGAAACCTCCCCGGAGCTTTGGGGAACGGTCCTAGGATATCGAGACCCCGTGTTGCAAAAGGCCAAGATAGAGGTATCGCTTGTAATGCCCGAGCTGGTTGGTGTATTTGCTCGCTATGAAACTAGCATCGACACACTTTTAACCAACTCTTTAGCATCGTGTGGTGTTGGCAAGAGAAACCTTGTCGAAAGGCCTTACCGACCAGCCGCTCAGAGGAAGCATGAGTTCCACAGATGCCACCGTGTATGTAGTGAAGGAGTGTTAATCCTTCGCTCTGCGGAATGCATCGCATGAGCACCCCTTGAGTTCCCTTTATAGAGGACTCCTTCACCAAAGTATACATTTTGGCCTTCGAGATAAGCGATCCGCCTCGAGATCACTTTCGTCTGAACCCTTCAAGATACTCGAGATGGGAGCCATCCAAGTATCCTCAGATTCTAAAGAGGCCGCCTCAATAGGAGGTGTCTCTAGTTCGTCAACCAGGGACGGTTTCTGGAGTTGCTCCAAGAAGACTCCTTTTGGTACTACAGATCGGGAAGAAGCTATTCGAGCAAGTTGGTCTGCGAGGAAATTATCCTTTCGAGGGATGAATTGTGCCTCGAAACCTAAAAAATGCTTTTCTAGCTTGCGTATTCGATAAGTACCGAGACATTGTCGTTGGAGCACCGGTACTCTTTCGACTTGATTCACGACTAGTTGAGAGTCTCCTCTCACGAGTAGTCGGCGAATCGAGAGCTTCACGCTCAGATGCCGCCTAGCAAACCTTCAGATTCTCGCCACATTGTTAGTGGCCCGAAAGTTTAATTGTATGGCATACTTTAAGGTCTCTCCGTGGGAGATACCAGACCACCCGACCCCTCGAGCCACTTAAAGTAAGTGACCCGTCAAAGTACATCGCCCATCGGGTCGTGGGAATCGATCGGGGATCCCGAATGTGTTCAGATTTGTCCATTCGGCGACAAAGTCTGCCAAGATCTGGGATTTAACGGCCGTTCGGGACACGAAATGGAGGTCGAACTCCCCAAGTTCGACTGACCATTTTGCCATGCGTCCCGCTGTTTCCCTATTCTGGAGGATCGCTCCCAAGGGAAACTCAGACGGCACAGCTATTTTGTGCGCCTGAAAGTAATGCCGCAGTTTCCTCGAAGACATGAGGAGGGCATATAGAAGTTTCTGGACCTGAGGGTAACGCTCCTTAGGCCCGTGCAAAACTTCACTAACGTAGTAAACTGGTCGTTGTACGTTTTCACGTTCTACGACCAGTACTGCGCTTACTGCCTGTGGCGTGGCAGCTAAGTAAATTAAGAGCGTTTCTTCTGGCTTTGGAGAAACCAGAATAGGAGCACTCGAAATATACCTCTTGACATCCTCAAAGGCAATGTTTGCCTCGTTCAACCACTCGAAACCTTCATGTTTCCTTAGAAGTTTAAAGAATGGTAGTCCTTTCTCTCCTAGTCGTGCGATGAAACGACTTAAAGCAGCCATACACCCAGTGAGTTTCTGGACTTCTTTCTTTGTGTTTGGAGGGCGCATTTGGAGAATGGCCTTTATCTTTTCGGGATTTGCTTCGATTCCTCGTATGGATACTAGTAATCCAAGCAATTTTCCTGAAGAGATTCCAAACACACACTTCTCAGGATTAAGTTTCAAGCGATGCTTTCTGAGGTTGTCGAACGTTTCTTGTAGGTCAGTGATATGATTAAGTTTCTTAATGCTTTTAACGACTAAATCATCAACATAGGCCTCTAGGTTTTGGCCTAATTGAGATGAAAAAGTTGATTGCATTAAGCGTTGAAAAGAAGCACCAGCATTTTTTAGACCGAATGGCATTTTGACATAACAAAATATACCAAATGGTGTAATAAATGCGGTCTTTTTTTCATCGTCTAGACACATATTGATCTGGTGGTATCCAGAATATGCATCTAAAAAACTTAACATTTCACAACCTGCAGTAGAATCAACCAGTTGATCGATACGAGGTAAAGGAAAATCATCTTTTGGACAAGCTTTATTAAGATCAGTGAAGTCTACGCACATACGCCAATTGCCGTTTGACTTCCTAACCATTACAGGGTTAGCCAACCACTCTGGGTGGTTGACTTCTCTTATGAAGCCTGCTTTTATTAGCTTATCCAATTCTGATTTAATAGCATCTCGTCGATCAGGGGCAAATCTCCGTAACTTTTGTTTTACGGGTACTTTATCAGGCCGTAAAGCTAGCCTGTGCTCGATCACCTCCCTGGGGACTCCGGGCATGTCGGATGCTTGCCACGCGAAGACATCTGCGTTAGCTCGGAGGAAGGTAATGAGGGCGTCTTCCTATTTGGGGTCGGAAGTATCCCCGATGCGAACGGTCTTCGAGGGCTCCCCTGCGTCCAGAGGAACCTCTTTGACCTGGTCGTTCGGCGTTGGTGCAGCTTTAGGCTTCGACTTGCTAGTCGAAGGCTGACTTTCTTCTCGAGTTGGTATCTGACCAACCATCTCGAGGGATCGACGGTCGCAAGTATACGCCATCTTTTTGTCACAGTTGATTGTGATCACTTGTGGGACCCCCTAAATTATTGGAATGTGCCGAATTAAAATTATACTGGTAGCATAATTCTTAATTAAGGAACAGTGTAATGTCCTTAATAAAAATTATACTAGAAGCATAATCATAACAAGTAACAATCCAACAATTAGGTTCCCGGATATATGTCATGCAATAGTTCCCAGGGTTAGTGAATATTGCGCATATATCCTTAATCAACATTGCATCAATCACATACAAGTCATACAATCACATAATTATACAGTAATTATTACATCTCCAATTTCGGTTGCTACAGTACCAGGTTGCTACAGTAACAGAAATATGAACAGATGACCTTGGGTCATTAACAAAAAGAACAACAGCGGAAACGAAAAGATAAAAACAAAACCACCAATGGCCCCATCATCCCGCAGGCTATTGCGTGGAGGCTAGAACTAGCATTACTCGTTAGCGTCACCCAGATCGGCGCTAACGGGCATCTCATACAAATATCCATCCTCACCTGCAACAAGAGGTCATAGAACCCTGAGTACGAAAGGTACTCAGCAAGACTTACACAAACTAATAAAAGAAAGTGGTTGTTAGAACCTATACAATGGAATAGAAAGTATATATTCATAAGGTTGACAACAGAAGGTTTGAATGGTTCAGTTTGCATAAGGCGATACATCTTAACCTAAAATGGCTATATTTTGATAAAGCAGTTTTAATAAATTGCTTTGGACTAAAACAGTGAATAAGTGTAATTATGAGCATAAATAGTAATAAGAATAAATGACAGCTTACAATTAAATTTGTATGACAACCATCACAACGAAATAATTCCCAAACCAAAATGAGAACAAAATTCTATACAGGTGACATTAATTCAAGTTTTTGTCCGTAACCGTGGACACGGCTATTCGAATAATTTTATACCTTGCAAGGGTGTACATCTTTACCCACATGACTTAGTTAGCCCGTAAGCCTCCGGAATAATAACACACTGCCTTTGGTGTGTCGGCCGGGTAAACTAAGATTTGGTATTTTTCAACAAGTTAACATTATTGAGTTGGATGACCCATGTGAGACTGATCCCGCTTAAACAAGACTAATAGCATATATTCAACCGAGGCTCACATGTTGTACCGGGAATGCCGATCCAGTCAATTAAATGCGAACTGTGCTCACTACACATATTAGACCGCAATCGGGGCCCTGAAGGTACATACATGCGATGTCACACATCTATGCCCTTACCCTTCTAAGAACATCTGATATTAACATAAGCTCCACATGGCATACGACACGGCCCGAAGACTTAAGCATCTATGCCATATGAAATCAATACACATGTCCTTACTCTCCAAAGATCCAACTCAATAATATTAGCCCTTTACTTAACCAAACAATACCCATACCTCGCGTGTGGAAGTACGTTGGGACTTGAATTAAATAGTCAGAGTTCAGTCCTTAATCAACCCAGACAAGACATTCACATTTCCCAATTCTCGTGCACAAAGGCACCATCACTAGCATCCACTTGTCCAGATTTGAATTGAATTTAACAAGATTTAGAAGCATTTCCAAATCAAATAAATTGAACAATGATCAAAATAGTTATAAAGTATTTGTTGTCCCCAAGTCTGACAAGATAAGCTTGCCAAACTCTAACGTTCTATGGACTGCATGGCTAAGCAAAAGTTAAAACTAAATATTATAACATCACAGACTACCTTAGTTTGAGTGTATGATATAATTCAAGATAAGCCACAAGTTCAGGGTATAACTAACTAGAAACAGGGCATAAATAGATTTTTAGAAATTTGCATGCACAGTGTCACTGTATTTTTGAATTCTACAGTTCAAAAGATTAGGTTCAACATGGTGCAGAGAGGAAGCTTGCCTTGATAGTAGTATATAACCTCTTGCTCAGGTTCTTGAGGTTCAACAAAAGATTCAACAAACTCAGAAGAACCAGAATCTAAAAGCAAATAAAAGAATTCCAATGAACACAGGAAAAACAGAGGACAAAATACATAAAAGAATGCATGATCAAAATGGTAATGCATGGGTAATAGTATGCTTAAGCTATAACTAATTTATTAAGAATAATAACCCATATATATACCATCTACTGACATTTAATAACCAGATTTTTAGACTTAGAAATATAGCTACAGTATCAGGTTTTATATATTAGAACAGGACAGCAACAATTAGCTCAAGTATTTGACTCAATTCTACAAAATAGAATGTTGTAGGGTAGCTAAGTATACATATACTAGTGTTGTGATCTAGCTAAGCAATTAGTGCCAATAATGGTAATGTAAGACTTTGAACTTTTTGTTGTTTGTTTGGTCGGCTGGACTAAAAATCAAAATAGCAACAGGCACTTTACCAAATTCGGTTACTAAGCAAAGTTACAGAATACTAGGATTCTAAAGTGAAGTTAATACCATCAATAGGTAATTAATGTCATAACTCTCTAGTATTAAATTTAACCACCCGAATTTAAAAAAAAGAAAAAAACAAAAGGTGATTTGTCGGTTTAGACAACAATGATTAGCAGGGGATCCATACAAGTCATTTATTAACTGTCATTAGCAAAGTAAGATATTGGATTGACCTGGTTTAGAGAAAGAAAGAAAAGGAAATCTTTGGTCGGTTTAACAAAAACAGCAAAGACCTCTGCCCAGATTTTGGCTACTATAGAGCAATGCACTAACCAAAGATTCTAAATAGAATTTAAGACTATTAGTATGGTAGTTGATACCATAGGACTTCATAACTAGCCCTAATCGACCATACTAAAGAAAGAATTGGAACGTGGCTGTTTTGTCGGTTGTGACCGACAAAAGGTGACAGAGAGCTATGCTTGCCTTAATACTAAATTGGTGACTTAAAAAAAATGGTTTACTTATGGTGGTAGGGTTCACTCAAAACCCGCAGGAGCTAGTATTATGACAAGAGAAACCCTAATGCTGGAAAACGATATGAAAGACCGAAAAATTATAAAAACAACTTTTCATTTTAAAGAAGTTTGTAGTACCATATGAGCAAGTGAGTACTGTGAGAGGGTTAGTGATATCCTGGAAAGGGTTAAGCTAACAAAAGTAAAGTCTGACTTACCAACTAGGGTTTAGAAAAGAAAAGATTGATTCTTGGTCAACAGAAAAGATCCAGTGCCCTTTTCCTAATGCTGACCAAAAAGAAAAATGGTAGAATCAAGATCTAAAGACCCTTAGTCATATTATTGATGAGAAAGAATGAAACCCAACTCACCAGGGTGAGATTTCTCTAAAGATGGTGCTTCACAGCTAAAGTTGACAGAGAGGAAAAAGTCCCAAGTCCCACCTACAAGAAATGCCCAAATCACATTAGAGCTTAAGATGTAGGCAAGGCTTGTAGGGGAACAGAGGCAAAAGAGCAAGAAGGCTTCACTGGAAAGATGATAAAGATAACGAGTTCCTCCCTGGTCAACAATGGTAGGAACACAAGAACTAGGGTTTATATAATGGTGAGGTTCCCAGATCACACTAGATATCTCTAGAACCAGATGAGGTGGCACTTAGAGATAATTATCAAGAGAAATATCTCCATCTTCACTGTTCACTGCCTCCATTCCGGCAAGAAATGGCTGCACCGGTGTACAGTGAGAGAGGAAACAAAAGATGTGCAGCTTACATGTGGGTCCCAAGCCATGCAATGCACACAGCAGCACGACGCACGCAAGGAGCAAAGCTGGCCACTGACGCGCGGGCCCCAGAGCAAACACAGCAATGCACCGCACGCAAGGGAAGCAAAACTGTCGCTGACAGCTGGGCCCAGAGAAATCCCGCCATGCAACGCACACGGAGGCACTCCACGCACAGCCACCGTCCATTTCGAGATGAGCGGCGGTGATGCGGGGTTTAAATCACGTTGAACCGGTACCGAGCGATTTGAGCCGCACGATTTCCAGCGGACGACCACAATCGCGAGGTCCAGAAGTGGTCCAAAGTGCTCCTTTGATCTGAGCGGTTCAAAGCACATCCAACGGTGGAAAATGCCGCGTGCGGTTGTGAGAGTGGTCCGAAGTGCTCCTTTGATCTGGGCCGCTCGCTAACAATTCGACGGCCCAGATGGGCTAGGGTTAGACAGCGTCTTGCGAGGGACGTGTCTCGAGCCGACCAAGCATGAGGTTGAGCCAAGCCGTGTTGGACCAGGGTTAGGGCGGGTCGCTACAGTGCTAGACCGAGAGGTTTGACCAGCTCTATTTCAATTCTTCAAAAGGTTTGACTGGGCTTTAAAATATATCAAATAAATTTGTAAAATCTTGAAATTTTGCAGACTTGCTTCTGGGATGATATATTTCCCAAATAAATTGTAAAACCACTGTTTCTTCTTTATAAATTCATCAATAATTCATTAATCCAATTAAGGTTTATTTAAAGATAATTGTTTTTCTGAAATTCAAAATAATTGCTATAAATTCAACAAAAAATATTTTTGGCCATAATAGTTTATCTGATTTTCAATTAAAATATTTCCCGATCATAATACCAACATTGGATGGTATTTCCTTCTAAAATTTTTATCAAGTTGGAATTTATAATTAAAATTTTGGGAAAATAGTTTGTAACATGTTACCTAACTTGTTAATTTGAACGAGAATGACATGAACAAAGGCTTCATTATCAGATATTAGGGTTGGGGCTGTTACAAACCTACCTCCTTAAGAAAATCTCGATCCGAGATTTCTTATAATCTTGGTTGGACAAAGATGAAGTTGAAATGATATTCTTTAGAAACATATCATCAGTTGTCTTTATTTCTTTCAAAGATAGAAAAGAAATTTCACATAACAACATAGTGCTGTTATTACAACTTATGTTACATTGCTTTGTTTAACCTTGCCTTTCTTGATTCAAAGACAATTATTAAACAGCAAAAAGGTGAGGGTGCTCGATCCTCATCAGATCTTCGCGCTCCCATGTGGCTTCTTCCTCGGAATGATTAGCCCACTGAATTTTTAAGAACTTGACAGTGCGATTTCTTGTCCTACGTTCCATTTCGTCGAGGATACGCACTGGTTGTTCTTGATATGAAAGGTCTGGTTGCAGATTAAGATTCTCATAAGTAGTGGCCTCGGTAGGAACACGAAGGCACTTCTTTAATTGAGAAACATGAAAGGTATCATGGACTGCCGACAGAGTGTCGGGAAGTTCCAACTGATATGCCACGGCCCCTCGTTTTGCGATGATTCGGAAAGGTCCGATATAACGAGGTGCTAGCTTCCCTTTCACTTGAAAGCGATGAGTACCTTTCATCGGTGACACTTTAAGATAGACAAAATCATCTATTTCAAAGCTTAACTCACGACGTCGATGATCGACATAGCTCTTCTGACGAGACTAGGCAGTTTTTAAATGGTCTCGAATCAGACGAACTTGTTCTTCAGCTTCCAAAACCAAGTCTGGACCAAAGAATGATCTTTCACCAGACTCCGACCAATTCAAAGGAGTTCTACAAGCTCTCCCATACAAGGCTTCAAATGGTGACATTTGAATACTTGCTTGGTAGCTATTATTGTAGGAAAACTCCACATACGGCAAAGATTTCTCCCAATTCTTGCCATATGCCAAAACACAGGCTCTAAGAAGATCCTCCATTATCTGATTCACCCTTTCAGTTTGACCACTGGTCTGAGGATGATAAGCAGTGCTGAAGGATAATTCAGTTCCCATTGCTTGATGAAGACAATTCCAAAAATGGGAAGTGAATTGAGATCCACGGTCTGAAATAATAACTTTAGGAACACCGTGGAGACAAACAATTCTAGCAATATACAGCTCTGCTAGTTGCTTGCCATTGAAATTGGTTCTAACAGGGAGGAAATGAGCCACTTTCGTTAGTCGATCAATTATCACCCAAATGGCATCAAATCCATTCTGAGACTTGGGAAGTCCGGTAACAAAATCCATACCGACTTCTTCCCATTTCCATTGTGGAATAGGTAAAGGTTGAAGGGTACCAGCAGGTTTCAAGTGCTCGGCTTTAACCCTTTGGCAAATATCACATTCAGCAACAAATTGAGCAATTTGCCTTTTCATCTTGCTCCACCAAAATGTTTTCTTTAAGTCCTGGTACATCTTAGTACTTCCAGGATGTAATGAAAACTTGGAATTATGAGCCTCTTTAAGAATTAGCTCTTTCAGCTGTGGATCTGAGGGTACAACCAGATGATTGCGATATCGAATGGTACCACGAGCATCTTCAGAAAATTCATTGGCTTTACCTGCCTTCATGTTTTCCGTGATCTCTGCTACCTCAGCATCAGTTTTCTGGGCCTCCAGAATCTGATTTTCGAGGGTTGACTTAACTTCTAAGGCAGCGAGAAACCCATCTTCGACCATTTCGAGACTTAAGCGCCGAAGGTCAGCACATAAGTTCTTAGTCAAAGGAAGTGTTGATAAGCAATTGCACTGTGACTTCCTGCTCAGAGCATCAGTCACAACATTGGCTTTGCCAGGATGGTAGTGAATACCCATATCGTAGTCCTTGATTAATTCAAGCCATCTTCTTTGTCTCATGTTCAGGTCAACTTGAGTGAATATGTATTTCAAGCTCTTATGATCAGTATAGATTTCGCAACGATTGCCAAGAAGGTAATGTCGCCAAATCTTTAATGCATGGACTATCGCCAATTCCAAATCATGGGTAGGATAATTCACCTCATGAGGTCATAATCGCTCGATGCATATGCCACAACTCGCCCTCTTGCATAAGCACACGTACCAAGTCCATGGCGAGACGATCACAATAGATATCAAAGT
Source organism: Phyllostachys edulis (assembly GCA_036346405.1). Classification (NCBI taxonomy): domain Eukaryota; kingdom Viridiplantae; phylum Streptophyta; class Magnoliopsida; order Poales; family Poaceae; genus Phyllostachys; species Phyllostachys edulis. Next base: position 361,818 of record JAYEVD010000764.1, on the reverse strand, counting down.
CCTTATGGACATCGGAAGAGTAAGAACAGAGCTTCATCAGAGCTTTCTCAAAAGTCAAAATGTTCTCACATTCCATCGACCAAAAGAAGTTGTTCTTTCTTCAAAAGTCGAGTCGATGGTCCGAAATCTTGGAAAAGTTTTCAATGAACCTACGGTAATATCCCGCAAGTCCAAGGAAACTTCGAATTTCAAGAACATTCTTGGCTGCTTCCAGTCTAGTACATCCTGTACTTTGCTGGGATCCACAGTAATACCTCCTTCGGATAATACATGACCCAGAAATGCAACTTGCTTGAGCCAGAAAGGACACTTGCTAAATTTGGCATATAATTGATGCTTGCGAAGTGTATCCAGCACAAGTCTCAAATGATGCTCATGCTCTTTATCAGACTTGGAGTAGATAAGAATGTCGTCAATAAACACAACAACAAACTTATCCAAGAATTCCATGAATACCAATTCATTAGATTCATGAAATAAGCGAGGAGCATTTGTTAGACCAAAGGACATAACGGTATACTCGTATAATCCATAACGAGTAGAAAATGCTGTTTTAGGAATATCCTCGCCTAACCTTGATCTCGATGATAGCCCGATCAGAATCGATCTTAGAAAAGACACGGGCCCCAGCTTAATCGGGTCAAACAGATCATCAATTCGGGCAAAGGATACTTATTCTTGATAGTAACCTCATTTAACGGACGGTAATCTACACACATCCGTAAAGTCTGATCTTTCTTTTTGACAAAGATGGCCGGGCATCCCCAAGGTGAGGAACTCGGTCGAATGAATCCCTTGTCAAGCAATTCTCCAAGCTGTTTCTTCAATTCAAACAGCTCATTGGAAGGCATGCGATAAGGTCTTCTCGAAATGGGAGCAGTACCAGGGACTAGTTCAATCACGAACTCGACTTCCCGATCTGGTGGCATACCGGGAAGTTCTTCAGGAAAGACATCCTGATATTCACATACTATTGGTACTGACTCTAAGGTAGGAGTGGTACCAGCTTTCAATGCACCAAGATGAGAATGAACTGCTCTAGACTGAAAAATGACTGAAAGGCCATTTTTATTAGTGAGGGATATAGTTCTCTGGGCACAATTAATTTGGCCAAAATTCTTGGACAGCCAGTCCATACCCAAAATGACATCTATCCCCTTAGAGTTTATCACAATCAAGTCTGCCCAAAAATCTACCCCTTCAATATTGATATTGACATTAAGGCAGATTTGATCAGTCATAAATACTGACCCAGGCGAGTGAATAATATGAGTTGGATGAAGCAGATGCATGACTAATTGATGTTGAATAGCAAACTGCCTACTAATAAAAGAATGGGATGCTCCAGAGTCAAATAAAACAGTAGCTGTCGTTTGGATTCGTGTGTCGATGATCCTCCATAGATGTGCTTGACGGTATGTTGCGGATCTTGGAACGGCATCTCCTCATCATCATCTGACGACTTTGGACCACTCGTTTGCCCTACCTGCTCGAGAGTGGGAAGTGGCCCTTTGCCGTTGTAGTAGTCCTCGAGCTTTCGTTGAAAAACTCGGCAGTTGCGAAGGTCATGTCCTTCCTTTTTATGAAAAGGACACCACCTAGGCTTGTCATTCTTCCGCTCAGGGTGCTTACCTTTGCCTTGGTCGGGGTACGGCTTGGAGATTCGTGGCTCTTTTTCGTTTACAGCCAAGACCTCTTTGGAGCTACTGGGTTTTTGACCCTTCGTCTTATTCTTGGATTTCTTTACTTTCTTATCCTTCTTCTTACCAACTTCGCCTGGCTCTCAAGATGGATTATCTTCGCGATCGATTGTGTTGTTCCACTCGACCGCCTCAGAAGCAGTCGCATATCGATCGGCCATTTCGAAGAGTTCGGCGACAGAAGTGGGAGGATTTAAAGCAATATCCTCTGTTATCCTTCTACTACGGACTCCCTGCTTGAAAGCCCTGATGACAAATGAATCAGAAACTTCCAGAATTGAATTACGAACCTGACTGAAGCGTTTGATGAACTGGCGCAAGGTTTCGTGGTCGTTCTGTCTCATCCGGTGCAAGTCATCCTCCTTTCCAGGGCGATTGTGTGTGCCTTGAAAATTCGCCTGTAGAAGGTCGCAGAGATGTTGCCAAGAATAGATTGACTCGAGTGGTTGGTTAAGTAACCACGATCGAGCAGACCCTTCGAGCACAGTTGGAAGGTAATTCGCCATTACAAGCTCTCCTCCTCCTGTTGCTCGGACAGCTGTTGTGTAAATTTGAAGAAACTCGATGGGATTTTGAGACCCGTCGAATTTCTCCATGTTCACTGGTCGAAAACGAGGAGGCCAGCGAACTGCTCGAAGGTCAGGCGAAAATGCCCGACATCCGGTAATAACTTCTTGACGCCTCCTTTGTAGAAAAGAAGGGTTGATATCACCAGGTGGTCGTTCTCGACGATACCCGGTGACAGGTTGACCCGACCTGTAGTAGGTCTCGGCCATACGAGGGGAATACTCCTCGTAATCTATCTGCTGCTGCAGATTTCCAAGTCGGAGTGGTGAGCGATTACCTCTCCGAGGAGCTTGTTGATCATCAGTCATTCGGGAGATATTTCTCCGAGTAGGAGATCGACGCGACTTACTGCTGCGCCGATTTCTACGCGGTGATATGTTTGATTGATCGGTAGTCAAGAAGTCATATGGCTCGCCCACTTGAATGATGTCGGCGAGGGCTTCGGCTTTTTCATCGTACTCAAAGCCTTTGTGCGATCTCTTCAACGAAGAGGTCGTAACTGGCCTTCGGCGAGCTCTCGAGTTGGGTTCTCGAGCAAGTCATTGATGTGCTGGAGCTCCTGAGCCTCTTCTGATTGATAATGAATGCGCCCGGGCAGATTCTTCTGGGCTTCGATTTTCTTCCGTCGAGTAGCCTCAAAAGCTTCTATGTCAGACTCTTGAGACTGCCTCAATGGAGTGCGAGAATGTCGAGGATTTCCCTCGCATTCACGAAGGTGTTGTTCGTGTCCGCCAGCGGTGGTGTCCTTGCCAATGTCACAAGGGGGCGCAGTGCGTGATCTTCTGGGAGGGTCTCCAGCTCGGTCTCCAGGAGAGTGTCCTTGATCCGAGGGAAGGACGAAGACCTCCCGTTGATGATTCTCACTTGCGCTCGAGGCCTCCCCGCTTGAGGAGTTGTCGAGAGACACCATCTGGCGACTTAGGAGTAATCCTCCGGTAGGGAAGTCAGGGTTATAACCGTCTCCGTCGGCAGGTGTGATCTGCGGAGAGATGGTCCAATTTGTAGAAAAAGCATGCTTGATCCCGCTCTCTCTGGCGTTATCTGGAGAGAAAGGACCAACAGATGCTGTTGGAGTCCTGGAATTGTGGCTTCCAAAACTTGTCTTGCCAGGTCGGATCGCCTTAGGGGGATTTGAACACTTGGAGGAAAAACTCTCATTGTGTTGTGAGACCGCCTGAGTGCAATCCTGGTCGGATTGACCCTTGTCCTTTGAGGGGATTGATTCCTCTGCTGGACGTACAGTTGTGGGGGATAAGGATCCCTCCTCAACTCCATCAGTGGGATCGTCTCCTGGAGAATGATCTCCGGAGGGGACATCACCATCAAATGATGCATCACTCGGCTCGTAGTCGAAACCGGCATCCATGTCGACGTCTGCGTAATCTGCCAAGTCGAACCAATTCTCCTCGTTCCATTCTCCTGCCATGAGTGCATGAGAGTTGGAAAACAGAGAGTGTGTTGACAAGAGATTACCGGAAGATCCCCACGGTCGGCGCCAACTGTCGGTGTTTTAGAACCGAACTTACGTAAAGATTGTTTGATTCGGGGGGTCTCCTAGAATGGAATCACATAGAGAGATTGACACGGGAAGTTTTATACAGGTTCGGGCCTTCTCGAGAGAGAATAACAACCCTACTCCTGTGTGTGTATGGTATTGAGTGTATTCTGAACAATCAGGGAAAATACTAAGCCTATTACAAAGAATAGTACTTGTCTTCCTGGTGATTCTTGACAGCGTGTGACTATGTTTGCTACTGTCGCTGTCCTCCTCCTCTCTCTGATCGTTGCCTTTATATACTCGTGAAGAAGTAGCCGTTCTGCCCTGTTGAAGATGCACCTCATCAAGTCCAGTAATGAGCGTGTAATTGGCAGTAATCACCGGCGTAGTGGCTCCTTCACGTCGATTGGCAGTTAATTATCAGAGATAATGGGGTATTAAGTGCTATTGCTACACAGAGTAACAGCGCATACTGACCGTTTGAATTTCTTAATCAATTGGACCCACTTGTCTGTAGGTTTAATTGATCCTAAGGTGGTCGTGGCTGACCTGGTCGTAGAAGAACTTACGACCATAACCTAGTCGTAGAAGAACTTACGACTGGGTGGTGGTGGTCGTAGAAGAACTTACGACCATAAGATAGTTGTAGAAGAACTTACGACTATGGGGGTGATCGTAGAAGAACTTACGATCACCTGGTAGGCTTCTCCCTTGTAAATATAAGGGGTACTTCTGGGGTCCACATGACATCATATTTACCTATAATAAGAATTATAGATAAAAGATAAAATGAGGATTATTAGATCCTCGTCAGGTATACATGTTGGACCAGTCACGGTGAAGAGCAGATTATACCAGAAGTTAATAATGACGACATCGCCGAGAAAGTCAACGATTTGCCAGATGTGGACTGTGCTTTTGATGAGGATAGGTCGCACGATGACAATCTGGATCAGATGCTACATGATGTAGAAGAGAACTACAGTGAGAGAGAGTTTTGTAAATTCGAGGGCTTAAGGGAGGACTCGGTGAGATCTTTGTTCCCTGGCTGCAAGCCGGAATACACAAGGTTGTCAACCGTGCTTAAACTGCTGAAATTGAAGGCAAGCAATGGTTGGTCCGATAAGAGTTTCACGGCATTGTTAGGTCTCCTAGCGGACATCCTTCCGGAGGGAAACATGTTGCCCAGCACCACCTACCAAGCAAAGAAGGTTATTTGTCCATTGGGAATGGAAGTAGAAAGAATACATGCATGTCCGAATGATTGTATCCTCTACCGTAAAGAGTATGCAGACATGCATGTATGTCCCTTGTGCAAAGCATCCCGATACAAGCGTCAGAGTATTGCTAAGGTGAAGCAAGGACCTCCTGCTAAGATGTTGTGGTATCTGTCTGTGATCCCATGTTTGAAGCGTTTATTTGCGAACCCAAAGGAGGCAAGATTGGTGCGTTGGCACTCGGAGGAGCGTAAGAGAGATGGAAAGCTAAGACATCCTGCTGATTCTCCCCAGTGGAGAAACTTCGATCGGAGCTTCGAAGAGTTCGGTGCGGAACTGAGGAACATAAGGTTAGGGTTGAGTACGGATGGAATGAATCCTTTCGGTAACATGAGCAGCCGACATAGCACCTGGCCCGTCAATCTATGTATGTACAACCTTCCTCCTTGGCTGTGTATGAAGCGGAAGTACATTTTGATGTCACTACTTATCCAAGGGCCGAAGAAACCTGGGAATGATATTGATGTGTACCTAGCACCATTCTTTGGAAGATCTTGTGACATTTGTGGAGCGAAGGGTGCAGCATGGGATGCGTACAAGCGAGAGAACTTCACTTTACGCGCCATGTTGTTACGCACCATCAATGATTTTCCTGCCCTTGGTAACTGTCAAGCTTCAGTACAAAAGGAGTCAAAGCTTTCGTCCTTTGCTTAGATGCTACGGAGAGTGTATGGTCAACAACTCGCGTAAAACTGTGTATATGCGTCACCGTAGGTTCCTTCCCAGGAGTCACCCATACCGCAAGATGAAGAAACAATTCGACAGAAATAAGGAGGATGGTTCAGCTCCAAGGGCTTTTAGAGGGAAAGAGGTCTATGATATGGTTAAGGATATCGATGTTGTGCTTGGGAAGGGACGTCAATTAAGAACCCGTCAGAAGAACATGTGGAAGAAGCGGTCAATTTTTTGGGACTTGCCTTATTGGGAGCACATAGAAGTTCGCCACTGCATCAACGTCATGCACGTGGAGAAGAATGTATGTGATAGCTTGATTGGTCTCTTACTGAACATTAGTGGCAAAACAAAGGATGGTGTTAACGCATGGCGTGACTTGGTCGATATGAACATAAGGACCGAGTTAGCACTGAAAGAGACCGATCTGAGATTTAACGTACCTTCCCCGACTTTTGCTACACTCTGTCCCAAGGTCGAGAGAAATGAATCGTGCGAGCTTGCATGGTGTGAAAGTCCCGCTGGTTACTCCGCTAACATTAAGAAACTTGTTTCTATGCAAGATTTGAAATTAATTGGTATGAAGTCTTATGATTGTCATGTGCTGATGACACAAATGCTTTCTGTTGCAATTAGGAGTATCTTGCCGAACAAGGTCCGAGTGGCAATCTTGAGGCTGTGTTATTTCTTCAACTCAATTGCTCAAAAGGTCATCGATCCCCAAGGACTAGATGCTCTGCAGGGCGAGGTGGTGACGACTCTATGTCATCTTGAGATGTATTTCCCTCTGTCATTTTTCGATATCATGGTCCATCTCATTGTTCACCTTGTGAAAGAGATAAAGATATGCGGCCCTGTGTTCCTACGTCATATGTACCCGTTCGAGAGGTACATGGGAATTCTCAAGTCCTACGTACGGAATCGATCTCGACCGGAGGGCAGCATCATCGAAGGTTATGCAACAGAAGAGGTCATTCAGTTCTGCGTCGACTACATGGCTCAGGTGGATCCGATAGGTGTGCCTCTATCTCGTCACGAGGGGAGACTGGATGGTATCGGGACCATCGGAAGGAGATCATTCACTCCCGATCTGGATACGTACGCTCAAGCCCATTTCACGGTCTTGCAACACATGACCCAAGTGTCCCCGTACATCGACGAGCACAAAGACATGGTACGCCAACAGAATCCAAACCGATCGGAGGTTTGGATCATGAGAGAGCACAACCGTCGGTTCAACGAATGGTTAAAGGTGGGAATCACTGGGAGGTGATATGGGAACGTATCACAGACGGTTCTTTAATAGAACCATCTGTGATGCCTTATCACAGATGGTTTTATAATAGAACCGTCTGTGATAGCCTTCTTTATAAGGAGGCAACCGCTAGGGTTTGTGCGCCCCTACTCGTCATTCTCCCTTACTCTCGCCCGTTCACCTCCCCAGCGCCTTAGCCCCTTGCTCTCGCTCGTTCGCCTCCGACCTCGACACCGCCGCCCTCGACCTCGACCCGCCCGAAGCCTCCTCCCAGACGCGCTCATTCGCCTCCGACCTCGACGCTGCCGCCCTCGACCTCTACCCGCCCGAAGCCTCCTCCCCGACGCGCTCGTTCGCCTCCGACCTTGACGCTGCCGCCCCCGACCTCGACGCTACCCAAAGCCTCCTCCCCGACCTCGACGCCGCTCGGCCTCCTCCTCCCCCTTCCTTCCCTACCACCATCCGAAGCCACCTCCCAAGGTACGTCAGATTGGTAAGGTGGTATTTAGTCACCGGGATTAGTGTCATAGTAGTATGATGTAGGAAATTAAGCATTAAATTTATGGAATGATATATATAATATAATACGTCATTTGATATTTTTTGTAAATATGTTACTGAGACGTTATTAGCTTACCTTGTAGCTGGTAAGTCTGTAGCTATATCTGGTGACGGTATAGATCCAGCATCTTTTTGTTTTGGTTTCTGTAGCAATAAACAGAAGAGATATAGTTGGTATCTGTAAAAAAGCTAAAGCTAGATTGGTAATTGAATTTATGTAAATAAGTGATAGGAAAGCAAAAAAATGGTGCTGTCTAAATAATATAATGGCATAGTTTTTGAAAGGTGTTGCTCAACGGTGCTGTTTAAATAATATAAAGCTGTCAAACTGAATATAATGGTGCTGTTTAAATAATATGGTATGAAAAGTATTTTTTTTATACATACCTCAGTTGCCATGTGACTGGCTGTAGCTTCATAATCAGTAGAGAGTTTTCTGCGAACACTTTGTGTTGAAGGATTTTGTTTTTCACTTTAATCACATTCTAACATAGTAACATTCTATTTTTTATGCCAAAAACAAGCAAGTTAGTGGGCATAGTTTCAGTCTCTGCTCCATTTTGTGGGCTTAATATTGCTCTGTGATTGAAATTGTCTAATTCTGAAATTGGTAGAATTACTAGTTCAATTTTGAGCTCTACCAGTTTGCCTGATGCTGTCAATTTGTATTTAGAAGTTCATTAAAGGTCTGTTGGCTTTTGGTTTGAAGTAATAAATCAGTGAGTGTTGTTAAAGTCTTCTGTGGACTACAGTAGTGGATATTGATGGTTCTTGGTGATCTATGGTTGACAGATAGTATTAGTTTGAACTTTGTCGATCCTGACACACTTGAGTGTACCTTTGCTTCATGGCATGAAGCAAATGGTATACTCTAGTGTGTCGGGCTCGATGAAGTAGGCTCGGGCAAAGATGGGCTCGAGTTCTATCTATGCAAAAGATTCATATGACTAGTTTCTACTATACAAAGATCACAAGAGAATGTTATACATGTGATTGTTATGTCAGTATAGTTGAGCTTTGGATAGAGCTCAAAATCTGAATTTTAGTGTTCTTATCCAATTTATGAAGAGAATAGACCTTAGTGCTGAGATGGCCAAGTTTGTTTCTTGTGCAACTCGCCATATGAGAGCTCACATTAATTTCAAATTTTTGTGCTCTGTGTTAATTTCATTCATATACATGTGGTACATGTTTTGCATTTCAATCAATTTAAATGACTTCAATGATTTAAATTTGATTAATGCTTTATTGTTTCATATTTATGCTGGAATTAATTATGATTATTTGCTAATATTGCACATGTTGAGCATATTATTCAGTTTAAATGACATGAAGATACTTCATATGTATATGTCAATTTGGGACACTTGCAATCCATTCTATTGCATATGTAACTTATATAGATAGCAAGTAAGCGAGATGACAAAGGCACCGTCTTCGCCGTCGTCACCGACGCCACAGATGGCAGAGGCGCCGATGAGGTCGCCGTCACCGATGCCGCAGATGGCAGAGGCGCCGATGAGGCCGCCGTCACCGACGCTGCAGATGGCAGAGGCGTCGACGAGGCTGCCGTCACCGACGACATTAATGTTTGGATTTTTGTCGATGATAATGACATTGACACGGAAGAAGAAGCGAGATGGCAGAGGAAAATCGCAAATGCCTGTGGGCCGGCTGGTCATCACGGAGGTTAGTGACTTTGGGGTCCCTCTGAGTCCCAAGAAATCAGCGGCGAGATTCCGGACCATCTGCGGGATAATGGGAAGGGAACGGGTCCCCATCACCACACCAAGGTGGAAGGATCTGACGGATGTACAGAGAGGCGCGCTGTGGACAGAACTTGAAAGCAAGTCCACTATCCAAGAAGCAGACATGGCACGCGTGCGACGGACGGTGATGCTCACGATGGATAAATCGTGGAGGACCTTCAAGAGCATTCTTGTCACGAAGTACGTGAACAAGGGTCAGACGCCCTTCGCGAAGTATCAATTTGTGACGCGGGAAGCATGGGGCGCCTTTGTGGCTATGAAGACGACGACCGAATTCAAGGAGAAAAGTGCGGCGCACAAAGCTCTCCAGACACGAAACACTCACCCGCACAGACTCGGCACCGCTGGGTACGTGGGTAAATACGAGGAATGGGCGGTGGAGGAGGAGAACGATTTCGATGTCACGCCACTGTTCCCTAAGCTGGTTAAAAGCGAGGGCAAAGTCTCGTCTTCGGGCAGATCTCTTTCACAAACCCGCACTGTGAAGTGTCCCAATGTGTGGTAAATATGTCGAACTACCTAGTTGTTAATAAGTCCATAACTTCATAGTGTCTATAATAACATGATGATCTCTTGCAGCGTGGCTTGACTGCCCAAGCTTCCCAAGGCTCCTTCCAAGCAGACAGGGAGAAAGATATACTATCTACGGCCCTGGGAAACAAGGAGCACCCGGGTCACACGCGAGACCTTGGGGTTAACGTACCTTGGCGTCAAGGATTCACAGACGACTACTGCACGTATAGGAGTAGGAAGAGATCCAAGGGCGAGCGTGAGGACCAATTCGTACAGATGATTACTGAAAAATTTGAAGGAAAGCTAGCAGCATTGTAGGATCAAATGAATCAACTCCTGTGCCAGTCGCAGTCGCAAGCCACCCCTGTTAATTTGGGAGCCAGTCCTGCTCGACATCGGAGTAGCGTCGTGTCCACGCATAATTCTGAACATGACGACGTCTAATTACCGATAGATGACATCAAGGTAATGTACATTTATGGAATGCACCAAAGATAGACCTATAGGACGCCTTAGCTAATTGCGTATCATTTTGTAGGAGCCTACGGCCTACAAGCTCCAAGTGAGGTTAGTTGGGTCCATTTCTATTGAGGCTGGGCAGGGGATGGTGCATCCATACCAGGAAGGGCGATCAAAGACGGTGTCCGTGTGGCACGAGGTTACGCCAGGTGGAGGTGGACATGGTACATGAACATTTCATGGCCGTCCCGCTGGAGATTTGCCCGAACGAAGAGATCACAACACTAGGGGATGCTGTGCACAGTTTTATCCAGTGGCCTAAGCAGGACATCGTCTTGGTCCCAGCAGTGCCGCAATCTCAACACGACCATTCCTCTCCGACGAGACCCTCGACGACTCCACCTCATATTTCGCCTCAGAAGACCACCTTATCGGTTCCCGTGGAGAAGACGCTGAAGGAACAAGAAAAGCGTGCTGTCGTATCGAGTCCCGAGTCATCTTGCAGGAAGACGCTGCCAATCCTTAAGGCCAAATCGAAATTGATGAACGTTAAGGCACCTCCCATGTCCGGGAAGTCCGGGATATCCGAGAACTACATCATCGGAAAACCGTTGTGCTCCGACGCAGTATTAGGGCGCGCTGGATTTGCTTGTCAGGCTTTGCATGCCTGGTACTTGGAGAAGACCAAACAGGAGGGGTGCGATACTGGAATCACCGTCAAATATGAGCATAAGCATTTCTTCAACAGGACAAACCACTTCGTCGTGGGCTTCAACGACTTATATGACCTATTCAACCTCGTTGGCCTCGATGCCTCACTTCTACGATGTTGGATACTGTAAGTGCGTACAATCAAGTTCTACATTCACGTAATACCGATAAATATCGCAACTCATTGCTTATGTATAGATACATGATGAAAAATATCTAGGAATTGAAAGAACCGGTGGGTTTCCTCGACCCACATGTGGTATCTTTATAAACCATCCAAGAAGACTCGTCCTTTGTCAAGAAATACATAGCGGCGGCATTGCTTCGTCAGGTAGACTAGAAGTACATAGTGGTGCCCTACAATGAGGGGTAAGTGTCACTACTTTCTCTACACATTTCATTTGTACTTTATACGTAGCTCGAACTTAGGTTTAATGACTATAGTGACATACATGAGTAGGTACCACTGGATCCTTTTAGTCATTATACCAAGGAGGAACCATGTGATATACCTTGATTCCCTAATCCGCAACGACCACAAGTTCAGCATTCTGAGAGGAATACTCGACAAGTATGCTCATTTCCTCCATACATAACTCTACTGTAGTCCTCATTCGTTTGAAATGGCCGAGGATAACTTTTTGGAATCATATAGGTCGTTCCTCGCCTATGTTGCCAACGAAGGAGCATACAATGGAAAGAGCGTCGTCCTAACACATAGGACGAAATTTCCGGTACGTGCTACAACACGATAATCCTATATCATACTTCATAATAACACGTCTCGAACTGATATATGTAATTCTATTTTTGCAGTGCCGCCAGCAAAAAAATGATGAGTTATGTGCAATCTACGTTTTCTATCATATGCAGCTAATCATTAGAGCTAGGAAGAAGGATCTTGAGGTTTGTCAATCTCGAAATAGTTATTTCCTAATTATAAATTTAAATATATATAGCTTACCAACTCTTGCTAGCGATAGGCCTTGACTATACAATTTGATGGACTCGTTGCGAATGAGATCACAGACATTCGAGGGAAGCTCTGCGCCTTTATCATATCAGAAATCATTAAGGACACCGGAGAATTTCACTCCGTCGCCGACCCAGAGCATCACCCCGCCGACACCTCTCGACCACCTACAAACATTTGACTCAATTGTAATCCAATTATAACTATAGCGACAATACTTGAACAAATGTGATCTTTTGTAATTTATTTTGAGTAATGATCAGTTTGAGTTTGTCAATAATTGATTATCTGTGATGTATATGTTTTTCTGCATGCTTGTTTTTCAGAGGGCATGGCTAGCAATTCCTGAGGCTAGCCAGAAATAAGCAAAAATGTAGTCAGGACAATGAATTATCACAGACGGTTTTATCCATGAACCATCTGTGATATTTCTGCGTATCACAGATGGTTCGTGGACAGAACCGTCTGTGATATTTCTGTGTATCACAGACGGTTCGTGGACAAAACCGTATGTGATACTATGCCTTCATAGACGGTTTAACACAAAAATCGTCTGTGATATTCTGTATAACAGACGGTTTTGGACCGTCTGTGATAACCGGCCATTATCACAGACCAACAAATACAGACGGTTCGGAAACCGTCTGTGATGATGGTCCCGAACCGTCTGTGATAGGGTGATCTGTAGTAGTGGGTGCCCCTCTGCTCGCCCCTCTGTGCGTGGGTGCGCCAACGTGCTGCACATCCTGCGCGTGCCGACGTGCTCGGCTGCGGCCCCTCTATGCGTGGGCGTTCCGACGTGCTGCGTGTGCCGATGCGCTCGGCCGCGGCGACTGCCTCCAGTCGTGGGCCTCGTCGGGGGAGTGGCCGTGGGCGCGGAGAGGCACATTGTGTGTGTGCGTGGACGTCCGCGCCGGCGCAGTGCTGTTGCCGGTGCTGCTGCTGCTGGGTGAGGGTCGCTGGGCCCGTACCACCGTTTGTGCAGGTTTTCTAGGGCGCGGAGCCGTGAGCGAAAGCTCTGCCCGGCTTGCTGGCGCCAATGTCGTTGACGTCCTCGGGCGCCATTCCCTCCCTGGAGGCGACATTATCGCGTCTCCTTCACCCTAGATGCTTCTCCAAGTGAAAACCCTGTCCGGGTGTCCGGATGGGCGACGGCGGCATTGATGTCGTTACCTTCCTGAAGGCGTCGCTTCGAGAAGCCCCTGCTCTCTTCGTTTTAAACCACCGGATTTTTCTGTAGGTTTACCCCTACGTCCTCGAATTCATGGCGGCTCTTCATTCTGGATTGGCGCTTCATGACAGCATTTTGGTCAAATGCGTGCTCCTCCGAAGCGACGTGCTGCCGACTTGTGTGACAGAGAGGAGCGGCGTGGGAGCAGGGTTCCGCCGACCGAGTTGTGTGACAGTGAGGAGCGGCGTGGGAGCAGGGCTCCGCCGACAGAGAGGAGAGGTGTGGGAGCAGGGCTCCGCTGACAGAGTTGTTTGGTTGGTTAGCGCGCAAGTTGAGTTGGGTTGGACTTTCCTGTTGTCTGGTTGTGCCTTTTGGTACGAGCGTTGTTCTGTTCGAGTTAAGGTCGTCTTGTCGTTTCGGGGTTGGCTGCCGGTTTTCCTCTCTGAAACCGTGCATTTGTTAAGGTTTTCGGGCCCGGTTTTCCTTATAAACTGAGTCAATTCTCTTCCCCTTTATATATATGCTCGGCTGGAACTACAGCTACTATTTAAGTTGATTTGCGTTGTCGTTGATGTACCTCCTCTTTCCTCTCTGTCATGCATCCAATAAAATAAGTGCTCGCCGATAGTATTAAGTAGAGTAGTAATGCACCTCGTCCTTTTTTTCTTTTTTTTTTTCTGTTTGTGTCATCCACGAGATGGCAAAGTTGTTATGTCAAGAATTTTAATGGTATTTATGAAATTGGTAACATTTTAATTGCATATTGTCAATGTGACACCTGTGCTACAGAGCAAACAAGAATAACGTGGGAGGGTCGAGATGGCGCTTCGAGGGCGGGTGTGAATCAAAAATAGGTCATAAAAAAATAGCGCCGGGAATTTTTTTTTAACTATATGAGGATACCAGATTTTGTTGGAAGCACTTGTGGAATGAATGGGATTCCAAATACTGATCAGGTTCACACTGAACGAAACATATGTAATTTATAAAGATGACCTGTGTGATCTAAGTCCAAATTTTCACCGTCAGTTGCCAAACCATCCAACTTTCACATCTCAACTATCAAAACAGATGCAAATAACCTCTCGACACTCAATACCACCCCTGTTTTTGGTTGACGAGTCATTACGTGTAGTATTCCTGACCTAAAATTAGCAACTTCTCTTCCTCCTCTCCATCTCCCTTGTTTTTCTTGACTCGAGCCCTTCGCCCCAATACTGTTGTGATGCTCCTACCTACTGTTGCACCTGCTATTTGCCGCCGCTTTCTGTTGAAATTAAGGCCATGAGCTGGGGCCCATAAAGTCTATATAGAAATATTTCAAAGCATGGCTTGAGTCCCACCTTTTTCCTTGGGCAAGTTGAGAAGAGTAATTTAAAATGTAGAGTTCCTATTGTCTTTGAAACATATGAGAGATGGCATAAGAGAGATCATAGCTAAACTCACACGCTGACACGTACGCATGTGTATCCATGTTTTTCGTGTGGAAATCGGGCGACTTGTGACCACCTCTTGACTGCTTTTCTCTTATTGTACCAGGCTAACTAAAACGAGATTGGTCAATCAGAGATGATTAAGAACTGATTAATCATGTTTGAATGCCTTTTTAATTTTGCTTAACCGCATTAGTTACTAGTGAGTAATTGCCAATGTGCCCTAAAAGATCCTAAAGACATCCTGGAGCAAGACCGGTATTCTTCCTCGCTTCTTCCACCTTTCTGGATAGCTTTGTGGGTGTGTTCAATTGTTGAACTTGATTGGTAGCTATTGTTGTAGGAGAACTCCGCATAAGGCAAACACTTCTCACAATTCTTGTTGTAGGACAAAACACAAGGTCGGAGAAGATCTTCCAATATTTGATTTACCCTCTCCATTTGTCCTCCCATTTGTGGGTGGCATGCGGTGCTAAAAGAGAGGTCAGTCCCCATTGCTTGATGGAGACATTTCCAAAAGTAGGATGTGAACTGAGTATCTCGATCGGAAACATTCACCTTTGGTACACCGTGGAGACACACAATTCCAGAGATGTACAGCTCTGCTAACTTGGCTCTGGTGTATTTGGTTTTGACAGGAATAAAATAGGCAACCTTTGTCAATCGATCAACGATCACCCATATATAATCGGACCCAGTTTGAGTTCTTGGAAGGCCGGTGATGAAGTCCATCCCGACTTCTTCCTATTTCCACTTGGGAATAGGTAGGGGTTGGAGTGTACCCACTGGTTTCAAATGCTCAACCTTGACTCTCTGACAAATATCGCACTTGGCAACATACTGCGCGATTTGTCGTTTCATCTGACTCCACCAGAACCTCTTTTTCAGGTCTTGGTACATCTTAGTACTCCTAGGGTGTATAGAGAATCGAGAGTCGTGAGCTTCTTTGAGAATTTACTCTCTCAAGTTGCGGTCAAATGGCACCACCATACAGTTCCCAAACTATAGGGTGCCTTGTGCATCTTCGGTGAAGCATTTGGCCTTGCCTTTCTTCAATTTCTCCTGGATTTGAGCTACTCCCATGTTGGTTTTTTGGGCTTCTATAATCTGGTCCTCAAGTGTGGATGTCACACTAAGGGCAGCAAGGGAACCTTCTTCAATCATCTCAAGACTTAGGCGCTGAAATTCAGCGCAGAGTCCAGCTGAGGTGGGTGTTACCGACAAACAATTGCATTGAGACTTTTGGCTCAACGCGTCGGCCACTACGTTGGCTTTTCTTGGGTGGTAATAGAGTCCCATATCGTAGTCCTTGATCAACTTGAGCTATCTTTTTTGTCTCAAGTTCAAATCGGCTTGGGTAAAAATATATTTGAGACTCTTGTGATCAGTGTAGATCTCGCAATGATTACCGATGAGGTAATATCGCCAAATCTTCAGAGCGTGGACTACAGCTGTTAGCTCCAAGTATTGTGTGGGATAATTTGCTTCATGTGGTCTCAATTGTCTTGATGCATATGCCCCAACTCGGCCCTCTTGCATAAGCACACAACCGAGCCCGTGGTGAGATACATCGCAGTATATGTCGAAGCTCTTATGAATATCAGGCGGGATGAGTACCGAGATTTGGGCAGACATTCTTTTAAGATCTGAAAGCTTTTCTCACACTCCACTGACCATTCGAACTTATTCTCCTTCTTTAGAAGCTGGGTCATTGGCTTCGCAATTTTGGAGAAATTCTGAATGAACCAGCGGTAGTAGCCCGGAAGTCCGAGAAAACTGCGAATATCGGTGACGGTTTTGGGTTATCTCCAGTTCAGTACATCTTGCACTTTGCTAAGATCAATAGCGACACCGCCCTTGCATAGCACAAGACCCAAGAAACTAACTTCACGAAGCCAAAACTCGCATTTGCTGAATTTGGCATAGAGTTGATGTTGACGAAGTTTTTCCAACACAAGCCTCAGGTGATGCTCGTGTTCTTCATCGGACTTGGAGTAGATGAGTATGTCATCGATAAACACGATGACGAACTGATCCAAGTACTCCATGAAAACCGAATTCATAAGGTTCATGAAGTATGCTAGTGCATTAGTCAATTCGAAGGACATAACAGTGTACTCGTATAGGCCATAACGAGTAGAGAATGCTGTCTTCGGTATGTCTTCAGTTCGAACTTTGATCTGATGGTAGCCGAGTCTTAAGTCGATCTTAGAGAACACTTGAGCTCCACTCAGTTGGTCAAACAAATCATCAATCCGCGGAAGCGGATACTTGTTCTTGATAGTGACTTCATTTAGTGGATGGTAATCAATACACATCCACAAACTCTTGTCTTTCTTCTTAACGAAGATTGCCGGACATCCCCAGGGTGAGGAGCTCGGCCGAATAAAACCTTTATCTTGAAGCTCCTTGAGTTGTTTCTTCAATTCTACCAATTCGTTGGGAGGCATTCGGTATGGCTGTTTTGAAATAGGCGTAGTACCTGGTGCAATCTCAATGATGAACTCCACATCGTGATCGGGAGGCATGCCTAGAAGTTCTTCAGGAAAGACATCCAAGTATTCACATACCACTGGTATCTTCTCCACTTCAAGAGTGGTATTCGCTTCCATAGCATAAAGCTGAGAACTGACAATGCTTGGATCAAAAACGACTTGATCGCCGTCTTTACTTGTGACATAAACTGACCGCTGAGCACAATTGATTTGGCCTTGATTCTTGGACAGTCAATCCATCCCTAAAATGATATCAATTCCCACTGAATTTATTACTATTAGATTGGCCAAAAATTCTACCCCTTGAATCTTCACCGTTACGTCTCGGCAAATTTGATCGGTTTGCAAAACCGATCCCAGAGACTAAATGTGATAAGGTGGCTGAAGTATATGTATTTAAAAATAATGTTGTGCAGCAAAAGACTTCTTGATAAATGAATAAGATGCTCCAGAATCAAATAAGACAGTAGCCAGACTGGAATTGACAAAGAGAGTACCCAAAAACGACATCCGGTGCGTCTGTCGCTTCCTCGGTAGTGACATGGTTGACTTGACCACGTGCTGGGGCTTGGGGAGGTGTAGACACTGCCCTCGGGCTTGGTGAAGGCCTTGCTGGAGCTGGGGTAGGAGCGTTGAAGACTCGGGACATCCCACACGCTTTCACCAAGCATTGATGCGCGTAGTGCCCCAGGCGACCACAGTGGAAACAAGTAACACTTGGTTTGATATAGCCACTGTTTGGGGCTGATTTCCCCCCACCTCTTTGCTGCACATTTGGGGTAGGAGGTCTTGGTACAAAGGTGTGTGGTCTCGATGGCGCCAGTGCTTGAAAGCGGGGCGGTTGGGTTGCCCGGTACGTGTGCGATCTTGGAAAATTGCCGCTTGCTGAAATTAGCGCGGCTCTCTTTCTTTTTCTTGACTCCACCAAAGCTTGATTCTTGTTCTCCACTAATATGGCCCTATTGACTATATGCTGAAAGTTGCGGTAGTCGTGGACGGCAAGAGCAAGTTGCATCTCCTCCGTCAAACTGTTTGTGAAACGGCTCTGACGGCGGGCATCGGTAGAGACGTCGTTGGAAGCATAACGAGCCAAGAAGTTGAACTCATGCAAATACTCCGTGAATCTCTTCTTTCCTTGCTTTAGAGAAAGAAATTGTTGTTATTTGATGACCATCACTCCATCCGGGATATGAGCCTCTCGGAAAGCCACTCGGAACTCGTTCCAAGTTGGAACGTGTCCCTCAGGTTGCATGGCGTAGAAGTTGTCCCGCCAAGCACTCGCTGCCCCTTCGAGTTGATAGCTTGCAAAGAGAACCTTCTCAATACCAGTGCATTGAGCAATAGCTAGTTTCTTCTCAATGGCCCTGAGCTAGTCTTCGGCCTCCATAGGATCTTCAGAGCTAGAGAATGTCGGGGGATTGGTTTGCTGAAAGTCAGCGAGTCCTCCATGTATGCGATGATTGGTGGCTACTCCGGTTGGTCCAGGAGTCGGGGAGGTGTTGCGGGCAATGGCCTCCAGAATCGGCGTTTGATCCATGCGGTTCCTTTCAATCTAGGCCAACACCTCTGCCATTGTGGGCGGTGGTGGAAGCACTTCTTCCGACAGACCGCTTTGCTGATTTTATCGATGGGAAGGTTCACCATGCTCTTCTCGTGCGTAAAGCTCATCCATAGTGGCGGAGCGAGTATGTAGGGGTGGTGATCCTTCCTCTTGTTGTTGAGCCCTTGAACGAGTGTTAGGCCCTGCCATCCTGTTGTCACATGGATGGTTAGAGAATAGACTAAGGATACACTCGAACGAGTCCGAATGAAATTCTGGACAACAAGGGAAGTAACTTAAACTAG
Source organism: Phyllostachys edulis (assembly GCA_036346405.1). Lineage (NCBI taxonomy): Eukaryota > Viridiplantae > Streptophyta > Magnoliopsida > Poales > Poaceae > Phyllostachys > Phyllostachys edulis. Next base: position 342,919 of record JAYEVD010000764.1, on the reverse strand, counting down.
CATGCAAAATGGTAACAAGATGCACTAAAACATAACACCAAATGAAGACACAAAGGCACTGAGGCCAACCTAAGTTCCATTAACTTGAATCATAGTTTTCTGGTACAATTACATTCATATAGGCCCATAGGCGAATGGTAACTGTCTAAAAGTTTTTGCAATGAAACATCAAGAGTTCAACAACTACTAACCTATTACATGAATTTAAAGATACATGCTTGCTGGACACATGTCCGGACAGCGAGCTTACTACTCTATCACTCTATCTATTTTCCTGATCAAAATTCACCGGGAACTCATCCAGAAGATGATATCCAGGGGATCCCGTGTTGTTAGGGTCCTCTGGATTAGTGAGACGCAAAGGTAACCATTCATCAATAACATGGTTTTCCACTTCGGGAAGTCGGTACTTTGGTGGTGCAGGCGCATACGGAGACACCACGTTTGTGCCGTATATCATGCTACGGTCAATGAGCCCCATGTTGTATAAGTGCTGCAGGTTCCCTTGGGCCGCTGTGAGATGACGACGTGTCTCCCATAGCTTGTACGTGGTGCGGCAGTGGATCCGGTCCATGAAATGCACCAATCTTGTCAATTGCCTCACTTGGGTATCTTCCCCATACTGGATCTCAGCGAAGGTGTTCACCTCCGCGCCACGAGCTTGCTGTGGAAAGTGGTCGTATGGTGGTTGAGCTAACTCCGTCAAGTCATGACGAAGATGGCTCATAGCCACATGAGCCACTGTTTGCAATGTCATGGCCTCGGATGTGCCACGTGCCTGAAGACTGTATGGGATGCTCCCCATCACATGCTTGGCAATGATATTGACCACTACTAGGTACTCTTCCATTCCTGGTCCTCGGTCTCGATGGTAAATGGAGTACGTCGGTTGGTATGTGAAGTTGGCCCTCCACATCATATCTCGTAGCAGTGCGGGGTATCCATCCACATCTTCAGCTTGAGTCTCTTTGACAAGGTATTGATGATTCATTTAAAGATAGGAAAGGACAAGGTAAGAGAAAAGTTAGTTGATAAAACTAAAATGAGAGTAGAGTAAGAAAAAGATTCTAAGATGGATGAGGAATAAAAGATATTCACAACTTAACTTTCTCAAATTAATTTGATACTCTGAAAATAATTTGACCAAGGACTTGCTAAACTTAACGCTCATGCTATTTCTAACCTACAGTCAGTATGGCTCTGATACCAAACGCTGTGAGGACCCCCGGGTTATTCCCGTAAGATTGAGGCCTTCCCGGTCTTATGGAGATAACTTTGGGCCTCAAGTAAATGAATTCTAAGTTAACTCCATCTAAGGGAGAAGACTTGACTGAAACTAGAGCCCTGGTGATCAGGCGTACTACTCCTTTGCATGTACTACATGATGATCAGTTTTCTAAGCAATCAAAGACCACACTTAGTGAGTTAAAAGGGAATTCATCAATAGTGAGAATGAGACCGTGTTGGCTCCCAAGATCAGCGACCAACACGCTCATACTGTCATTCAATGTCATTCAAAGTCATACCACATTCATACATTGATAATCCAAAAGACATATATCATAATAGTTAAGTCTACAACTATTACATGATGGCTGACAGGCCAAATTCAAATAAGAACAATAAGTAGCAGTGGAAACGATATAAATAAACCAAAAGTCTAGCAATGGTGTGCCCTATAACCCATGGCAACCGACTGGGAGTTAAATAATAGCACTACTCGCTAGCATCGCCTAAATCGGCGCTAACGAGCTTATCGGGCTCGAAGTCTTCCTCACCTGAATTTGCAGCAATTGGGTTAAGTACAAATGTACTCAGAAGTCTTACACAAAAAAACAAATGTACTCGCAAGTCTTACACAAATAAAAATATTTATGCTAGAGGTTATTCCAAAGATGGCATTTAGGGGCTTAGTTTTGCAGAAAATGCACAACTTACATTCCTAGACCATCTAGTTTTCACAAGCCATTTTGTAAACCATTTCTTAAGAAAAAGAGTTCACAAGACATAGATAATTGTATAGATCAATCAATATCAAAGTGGCTGCCCACTTTGATAAACTAAGATGCATGCCGAAACTAAGTTATAACCATGTCAACTTTTACTTTCAAGTCTAATGATGACGCATACCAAACCAAGTGTTGTCCATAACCGTGGAGACGGCTATTCGAATAAATTATCTCTACAGAGGTGTACTACTTTACCCATACGACTCGACTAGACCGTAAGCCTCCAGATGCCTCTGGACAATGACACACTTCCTTAGGTATGCCGGCTGGGAAGAATCGAGATACAGTTGTTTTTAGCAAGAAAGCCAGATTGAGATAAGTCCCCCTTGTGAGGTGTTCCCATACTTAGTACAAGCTATGAATAGCACCTACTAAGCGGGCTCACAAGTTGTATTGAAAATACCGAGGCAATGTAAATAACAAAAAATGGTGCTCCCATGCTGTGAGACCCGGGATTAACACTCCCGAATCCTTTGTGCATTTCTGAACTAGTCCCATGATCAGTAGCTAGTTCACATAGTAAACAAAAGTGGTAACAAAATCATATCACAACTTTATTAATAAATAACAACAGAGTTGATTACAAAGGAGGCTTACAGACCAACAATAAAATAAACACAGCGGAAGACGAAGAAGTCGTAGTAGAGTCCAGTTAATCTGCCACAGGCAATCGATCACTATAGTCCAACAATCATCCATTGTATAATTGTATAATCAATATCTAAGCATCATGTGTTCATATAATCTAATATCTAATAATCACGTGATTCCATAATTCAATATCCATCCATAATGTATATCTACGATCCTATGTTCATCAATTATGTGATCCTGTACTTCCATCTCCAATATTCTGATGCCCAATAATATATTTCTATAACTTAATCTCAACAACTCAAATTATTTAACCTAATATCCAATGATCATATTATAATCCAATATTTTCAATTTCTGACTCCAAGATATGTCACACTCGGAATGGTTCTCCAAATGGTCTATATCGACAATAAATGGCTATACAATGGAATAGGGAATAACTATAAAGCTTAAAACAGGTATTTAAATTACTTGAATATAAATACGCATGCAATAATAATTTAAAACTTCTTTTAAATAATTTAAAGTAATGGGTGCAAATATGGTCAAGGATGTAACTTGCCTTGCTTGGTGATGTTGTTTTCCTTAACAGGTCACCTAGTACTCACAAACACTCTCTCCAGGTTGTCATCACCACGATGATCATACAGTCAACATCAATCCTCTTATATGCTCTTCAAACAACGTCGAACTCTGACTTTCCGAAGTCGTCGAATTCTATACGCGAAAATGATCCAAATTCAAATAACAACTCAAGAAGGCAATTCAAAATAACTCAAAACTAAATAATTATATTTTATTTAGCTAGATAATAATTTTACAAAATTTTAGAAATTTGAATCACTCAAATTGGAGTTGGGATTCAAAAGATATGAATTTTACAAGTTTTAAACCTAAAACTACAATTTAAATCAATTTTTAAACAAGATTCAAATGAACTACAATTTAAATAATTTTAGTTTAGTTGGCTAGATCTTGATTTTATATGAATTTAGAAATTTGAAACACCCAAATCGGGTTTGGATGCAAAAGATAGGAATTTTACAAGTTTTAACCTAAGTCTGGAATTTAATAGAATTTCTAAATTCAAACAAGATTCAAATGAACTCCAATTTAAATAATTTTGGTTTAGATAGCTAGATTTTGAATTTAGATGAATTTAGAAATTTGAATCACCCAAATTGGAGTTTGGATGCAAAAGATATAAGCTTTGGAAGTTTAAACCCTAAATAAAACCCTAAATCAGATTTTAAATGATTTTTCGAATTATTTTTCTAAAGGAAATTCGGATTATTGCGCAAGGCTGATGTCAGCCCTGATCTTTTCGGGATTAAAGGAATTAAATTAATTCTCTGACATGTGGGCCCCACGTGTCATAGACACGGCTCACGGTGGACTGGTTCCACCGAGCCAAGGGAAATCCGGTGCGGTGGACTGTGCCACGCGGCGCTGACCCGGCAGCCACGCGGGCAGTTTTGCTGAGGTGGTGCACAGGTGGCGACCACGGTGGCGTGCCACGTCCGACCCAGAGCCGCAACGGCTCGGCGCGCGAGCTCGCCGGCGCTTGGCGGCGCTCCGGCGAGTGTGAGTGGTGCCGTGAGAGAGAGGAGGCGACGGGGAGTCGAGGGCTTACCCAGGCGGTGGAGGTCCGTGACAAGGTCGCCGGCGACGAGGGCAAAAGCGGCGGCGGTGTTCGGTGAAGTGGCGGCGGCGTTCGGTGGCGCTCCGAGGCGTGAGGCGAGCACCGGTGCTTGTGATGGTGTGGCGGCGGATGGTGGCGGCGGCGAGGACGTGGCGACCGTGACGGCGGCGCTAGAGGCGGTGGAGTAGGTGGCGGCCGGCGGCGAGGGATCTTCGATTCCAGCGCGCTTGGAGGGAGAGGGGAGGAGTGAGTGGTGGCGGCGAGTTGTGGAGGAGGAGGCGCTCCCGTGGCTCCCTTTTATAGGGGCGGAGGAGGCCGAAGGCGGGAGATCGTGTGCGCGGCATCTCGGCGGCAATGGCGGCGGTGGTTTTGGGTTCCGATGATTGTGCGCGAAACGGAGGGGGTAACAGACGAGAGGAGGGGCGGCATGATGCGCGGGTGCTGTTGCGCACGCGGGCGTCGAGAAAGGGGAAGGGGATCGCGGGATTGAGGAGCTCCCGCGCGGTGATGGCGGCGGCTCGGGCGCGACTCCGCGGGGAAGAAGGGCGTGGGGAGACGATGGTGCGGGGCCATCCGATGGCGATGTGACGGTGCGGACGAGGCCGGGAGCGGCGGGTGGCGTGGATGGCGCGGGTGCCATCCGATCTAATCGGACGGTAGGGGCGGAAGAGGGGAGCGGCCGGTTGGAGTGGCCAAGGTGGGCCAAGCGCGGGGGAGGGTGGGCCAAAACAGGCCGACAGCGCGAAGGAAATAGTGTTGGGCCGTTAGATTTCGGCCCAAACGCTATTGGAAGATTTAAATTGATTTAACGATTAAAATATTTCAGTTAATTCAATTAAGCTTTAGAAAATAGCAAATAAATTCCAAAAATTATGGAAAAATTCACAGAAATTCCCACATCTATTTTGGACTTAAATAAAATATTTACAACTTATAATTGGCTTTTAATTTTGCAAATAAATTATTTTGGCTTTGAAATATTTAGGAAAAAGCTTTTAAAATTCCAAAAATTCTTAAAATTAATTTAATTTTTAATTTTTATTTTTCAACTTTAACTCAAAATAAAACTTTCAAAAACTTTAATAAATTTTATTTTTGACTTTTAAAACTTAAGGAATTCAAATAAAGCTCTTAAACTCTTTTAAATTTCAGAAAATAAAATAAAATAATAACTTTAATTAATTTTAAATTAGTAACAGAACCTGGGCTATTACGCATGCACACTATAGAAGATTACATTGGCTCCTACGGACGAATGATCAAACATAAGTGTCCTCACACCACCTTGGGACTCAATACAATAAAACTTTCCTCTTACTTAACCGAACGGTACCCATATCCCGCGTGTGATAGCACGATTGTTACTTGGAATGACAGCCCATGGCTCGGTCCTTAACGGTCCGGACAAGACAACCACAAACCCAAGTCTCGTGCATAACAGCACCCACACTACAACCACTTGTCCAGACCCAAAACCATTTAACAACAACAAAGTTTCACTCAACAACCAGATACAACGCTCTAGATAAAAGCAAAGATAAGAAAAGTTATGTGTTTCCCACAATTGACGAGTTAATCCCGTCAATTGATCTAATGCATTTTCTAGACCCACAATGGCTAAGCATTTGACACATAAACTTCATATCATCATAGACATCTATCTTAAGCATATGAATAAGGGAATTATCAAGGATAACCAGCAAGTATAGGACATATCTAACAACTCAGAACATAACGGTATACGAAAATAGCATGCAAGCAATATCATTGCATTTCAAACACTACCTTTATTAAAACTGGGAGCAATATAATGCATAAAAGAAAGTTCAAATGATGCTTGCCTAGCTATAATTTCAGTTGCTCACTCTTGATGGCAAATGAGTCTACGTCAATCGCTTCGGGCTCTATAGAATAACGACATCGATAAACACCGAGAATAACACAAAATTCAAATTTCTTAAAAATACATGCAATTTCTACAGTGGCTAGATGATGATTTTATATGAATTTAGGTGAAAGGTTTATTCCATTTGGAGTTAGTATGTGAAAGTTATGGTGGTTTGAATCTCAGTTTTCAGAAAAATCCAATTAAATTAGAATATGTTACTGTTCACCAAATTTAATTATTTGGTCAAAATTTGTATAGCAGTGGTGGAAAAAAGGTTTACATGGGTAGATAGAGTATAAAATTATAAGTCCAAAATAACTTGGTTCATCCCATTTAGAGTTTTTAAGAATTAGTTATGAATTTTTAAAGTAAATAGTCTCTTCTAGTTCAAAAATAAATCAACTTTGGATCACTTTCCAAAAAATATATTTTCCATGGCAGAGACATGTTTGAAACCTATTTTGAATTAAATTTCATTAAAAATAAAAATTATCAACATTGGTTTCACTCATTTTGGAGTTAAGATGAATTAGTTATGCATTTTGAAGTAATTCAATTTTTTAGTGTGTAAATAATTGATTTCCAGAATTTCAAAAGCAATTATTACTTTTCTTACCGGGCGTTGCAGTAGCCACAGTCGCTGACTGGTGGGACCTTGTGAATAGTGTGTTTTCTTTTAAACTTCGGATTTAACAGCGCCTGACATGTGGGGCCCGCTCGTCATAGACTCTATTCTATGAACACGGTTCACCGGTGCATGTGCACAGCACACGACACTTTAAGTAGCTAGGCCCACAAGCCAGCCACTGTCGTGTTTTGGTTAACTCAAATTTCTATGCGCGGGACCCACATGTAAGCGACTAATTAACGCAGCTAAGACAACCATTAATGACTAATCATTACCATTAACCCTTAACCTACTTGCTACAGTTCTTGTCCGCGTATGATAACGGGAATTCCTGTCCACGCGCTTGCCCGACGGCTCGCCGGCGCTAAGCACCACGGCGGAGCCAGCCAAGGCCTGGGATAGATGCGCAACAGTGCTGCGCACCTAATGGGAGTGGTTACAGCAGCTAAGGTGGTCTACACCAGTGGCTAGCCGGTGTTGAGCGGCAGTGCTTATATGGCAAAGTTGCATGCACAATGTAAAGCTCTGCAGTGTCCATTCAAGCGGGTGCCCAAGCTTCTAGGGACTACAAGGAGGCTACCTGAACGAAGTGGGTGCTCGGGGAAGCTCGGAGGTGTGCCGACGTCGAAGAGGGCGACGGCGGTGGTGCGGTTCAACGAGGAGAGAACAACTAGATTAGAACAAAGAGAAATGTGTGGTCGAAGCAGCTTAAGGATCATAAGAGGATGCTATAGGAGCAAGGAATCGAAGAATGCCTTACCGGATCAAGGTGGTAGACGAAGAGGTTGTTCTTCGGCCGAAAATGGAATTCCTTCAAATCCACAAAAACCTGTCATGCATTGATGAAATTGATTGAGGAGTTCTACTTAGTAGGCTAAAGCATGTAAGGTGACACGTAAAGTTGAGGTTAATACCTACCGTTGTGGGGGATGACAAGGTGAGGTCTTCAGGTGCGTGGTCTAGAGCTGTGGAATGGCACCACGGTGGTCCGAGAGCTACAAGACAAATCATGGGCTGGCATTAGATAAAATGGAAGTGGTATTGATCCTAGAGAAGAAAGGAAGCATCCGGGCGGAGCTTACCTGAGAGATGCGCACAGGAGAGCTTCTCCTTCCTCAGCCACCGAGAGGAAGAATGAAGAATTGAGAAGGCAAGGAGAGGGTATTATCCTTGGGGAATGACGACAATGGAGGCGGCATTAGACGGAGGAGCTCAAGAAGTGGTTGCATGGGGCGGCAACTCACAGCGTTGATGGAGCATCGACTGAGTGCGTCGGAGCGTCACAGCCTCATGGCGCTCGGCTCCTGCGCGAGTAAGATGAAGATGCTGACGAGTGGGACCACATTGTCAGTGGCACAAAGCGGTGTGAATCAGAGCCCGGTGCGGTGCGGTGCAACTAGGCAGTGCAGTCGAATTGGTTGGCTCGGATCAGGCGCGGTCGGTTTGGTTTGGACCATTCGATCTTGATCGGATGGTCAACTGCGGTTGGTTCCATTTGGTGCAGCTAGGGGGTTGGGTCCAACTGGGTCAAAAGGGTTGGGTTCGAGTCAGTCCAGAAGTGTAGAGTTTGACTGTGATTCAAAATAGCTTGTCTAGATTGACCGGGGTCTTAAAAATGGAAATATTTTTTTCTAAAATCCTAAAATAATTCAGAGGGGTTCCTAGGAAGGTCTAGTGTTCATAAAAGTTCTTAAAGCTTACTATTCATGATTTAATTTGTAAATTTTAAATTCAAACTTAGGATAGGTCATTGAAGTGGGTTTGAATTTTCTGAAGGTTAAATCTAGCACCATAAATTTGGGAAAAATTATATTTATTCTTGATAAATATTATAGTATTTGAATAAATTATTTCTAGATGATGATCGCAAGTTTTTGTTTTTGATTTCATTTGGGGAGTTGCTTTAGGTTAAAGTTAAATATTGCAAAGCCAAAGCAAAGTTAGATTTTGGTTTTGTTTTCAAAAGAATTTATCAAATGATTTTGACTATTTTATCCAACTTGGAAATTGTGCGGATTGCCATGTGATAGGAAGGTATCCTTCACCACTCTTGGATGAATGTTATCTTGCTATAAAACTTGAGAATTTAGAAAAATAAATTTTAGTTATGGAATAACTACTTTGGAACTTAGTACATATATTTAAAAAGAAAACATTGCTTTATGCAAATTAAACCTTATAAGCCTTCCATTGATATATATCCCTGCATGCAATATAATTCTGTTATTAGGTGTAACTTGAGGAGCACGGTTGTTTGTGGATATCATGGGGATATGCCTGAGATCTTAGGATGATGTTACAATTGGCAATGTCGTTGACGGTTTGTCGAATCACGTGTTTTCGGCAAAATTTCGATTCTGTCGAGCCTCGAGGTCCTGACCGGCCATGGTGGCGGTCGACCGGCCATGCCTTGACTTGGTTTTTCTCGAATGAGTCCTGGCGGTCGACCGGCCAAAGTGGCGGTCTGACCGGAAGGGGAGCGGTCTGACCGGCGTTGTTTGAGCGGTCAGACCGGCCTTTGCAATCTTTGTGGATTTTGGAGCCGGGCCAAAATAGAAGGTGTAGGCAAGTGAGAAGGTGCTTCAGACTTGGTCTCATAATTTTGGAGCTTCGGCAAAAGTTCTATTGGTTTGAAAATTCCAGTAGGTTTTGGTTTTCCAGGATGGAAATTTTGGTTAAGTCATGGATCGGCGGTCGACCGCCTTTGGTGGGCGGTCGGCCGGGAGAGCGGCCGATCGCCAAGGTGGCGGTCGACCGGTTAGAGTTGTTTAAATCGTCCTTCGAGGCGGCGATGTTTGCTTGTCAGGTCAAGTTCATGGGTTTCATGGCATATGTGTTGCATGATGCATGTTTTGACTAACGTGGGTCAAGTTGTGAAGAACTTGTTCCCGGATTCGTTTGCTTGTCTATTGCTGTGTAGGTTGCTTGGTGGTCAACGACGGTCAACGGCGAGGATGATCGGGACTAGGCTTGGAGAGCTGAGGTCCAGAACGATCGACGATGCTGGGTGAGGTGAATGAACTCAAGTGTGGTGCAGAATGGACAAGGGTAACCGAACAGGCGATTCGGTCGATGGTTCGATCAAGCGCGCGGGGTCGGTGCAAGTGCCATGGTGGTTTCGGGGAGCCGGATGGGAGAGACTTGCCGACATGAAGAGAATCGCTGGATCAACCTACACGTGGCGAAGCATGGGAGGTGCTTCACGAAGATGGGACTCGGTCTTTGCAGAAAGATCGAGAAGGGTATTTTGGTAATTTTACCAAATACCGCCTTTGGTGACCTTTGCCAACTCACGGCGCAAAGATGGTGCAAGGTGAAGCGGATTAGGTCAAGAGATGAAGACGGCGCTTTAAAACGCGTGCGTATGTGTCCCGTTTGTTTTGGGCCTTAACGGGAGCCCATTAGGGTTACTCTTCTAGAAGGTCTAAGCCTCCACTATAAATAGGGGGTGTGTTGGACAGCCACCCCACCTTTTCATTACTTGTAAACCCTAGTTTTGCTTTTGTGCTTAGGGAGTTGATAGTTGGAGGTTAGGATTCTAGAGAGTTGGATTTGATTTCGTGCTCATGTATTGAGTCTTTGTCCTCCATTGATGGAGTGGCTGTAAACCAATACCATATCAAATCAATCCAAAGAAAGTTCTCTCAAAGATGAGTTCGTTTGCTTTCTTTCTCTCTATTTGATGATTTTGAGTCTTTCTTTGATCCGCGAGTTTTTGCTTGATTTCTTGCCGTGATCTAACTTGCTGTGACATATGGGAACCCATCTAGGATCATGTTGATCATCAATCACCCACGAGCAAGTCTCTAGATCATATTTTGCATTTGGCTCGGTTTTTGAACCACCTTCGCTCAAACTGAAAAAGATAGGAACTTTGGAATGGATCTTTGAAATCTTTGATTGGAATAGGTTCCTAATATCTTTAGGAAGGTGTGGTTCAAATTTCGTGAAGTTTGGCCTCACGGATCAAAAGTTAGGTCGTTTTTTTTGGATTGCTCGGCTGATTTTGCTGATTTTCCTGTTCACCGTCAGAGCGGTCGACCACCCAAATCGAGGTCGATCCGCTAGGCAAACCGGTCAGACCGCCCCTTTGAGAGGTCAGACCGCCCAACACTTTGAGATTTGAGTTTTTGGTTATTTTTGGGTGTTTTGCTTTGGGGTTTGATTGGATTCAATACTAGTCTTCCATTTGATCTTGGTATATTGATCTTCATAGCTTCCATAGCTATTGGAGTGACATTTGTGTTGAATCCATCTTTTGTGAAAAAGGGAGCGTGCTCCTATTCACCCCCCCCCTCTAGTCGCCTTTTCGGTCCAACATTGTTGCGCTCACTCTTGCTTAATAAAATGTTGTTCAGAGGAGAAGGACTTTGCAACTATTGAAAATCTCGATTATTAGGTCGCTACCACATTCGATTGTCTGTGGCAGATTAGCTGGGCTCTACTACTTCTTCTTCATCTTCCGTTGTGTTCTTTATTGTTGGCTCGTAAGCCTTTCTGGTAATCCATTCTGATATTTATTAATAAAGCTTTGCGATTATGGATGTTACCATATTTGTTAACTGTGTGAGCTAGACACTGATCATGGGACTAGTTTAGTAATACACAGGGAATTTGGGAGTGTTAATCTCGGGTCCTTACAGTTCTATGGAAAAACCATTTGGGACATCTGCAATTATCACAGACGGTTGTTATTTCAAACAGTCCAGGAATTATCATAGACGGTTCAATTGAAAAATCGTCTGTGATAATTACGCATTACAGACGGTTCTAGCCAGAACTAGTAACACAGATAATCGAGCTTGTAAAACCGTTTGTGATAATTACAACACTGACGGTTATGGGGAACCGTCTATGATGAGGTGACCAGTATAGCCCTTTTGTAGTAGTATTTGGTGCCACACAAATTGATCAACATCTATGCCACAAACATATCTGAGATCTAGGCAACAAAAAAATGAAATTCACGGTGGAGGGAGAGGGAGATCGGTTCTTACCTCCACGAGTCTGACGATGCAAGCCGGCACAGGTGGCCGCAGGGAGGAGGACGTCGCAGGGAGTCGCCGGATAGGTGAGGGGGCGCGGGGAGCAGTCCGACGAAGCGAGCAGGCCAGCGTAGGGAGGAGGACGTGGAGGAGGCCGGCATAGGGGGCGAGCGGAAGGCAAGGACGGGTGTTGTATGAGGCGCTACGGTGGGGAGGAGAGAGGACAATAAGGAGAGTGAGAGGGATTTGGGTAAAATAAAGAATTGGGTGCCCCGTCGGCATCGAAGTCACAACTGTCACGCCAAAGCATGGCTACTAGGAGAGCGCCAGGTAATCATACACTCCAGTCTGTCAGGTTCAGTGAAGTAGGACATGGCTGCTGTCTCATCCTCCTCATGCTACGTGGACGACCCCTCGAAAAAATCATGCTTCGTGGTGGGCTTGGTTGCTTTCTTAGGCATACACGCCACCTTCTTCGGCGTGCCATATCACAGATGATTCTTATTAAAAAAAAAGTATATGATATTCGGTCTACAAGCACAATTTTAGAATAGTCTGTCATTATCACAGACAGTTTTAAACACAAAGGGTCTTTGAATTAGCACAGACGGTTTAAGTTTAGAATCATCTGTGAAACATATCACAGACGGTTTGTTCCACTAAACCGCTTATGATAGTTTGTTGAACATAGACACTACGTAACTTCAAGTCCAAACTGAAATTGTGATTATTCCTTTTACATTTGATAAAACCCCTAATTTTACGATAAGTAGTTCAACCCCTATGCAAAGAATTTGGTGTACTCATGCCTAATCCTACAGTCGTTGCTGCAGAAGATGACGTAGTCGTCCCACTCTTTCATCACTCTACAGCTGGTGCTTGTGCACTAGTGCCCATCCTCCGGCGGTGTCAAAACCTGGCCCTGCGGCCCGGCAATCTTCTTCCACATCACCTCCCAGACCGCGTCTTCAGCGAGCCTTCGACACCACCTGCACTCTCGATTGGTCCTCTTGGCTGTCTTGCACCCGTCACCGGCCGGCTCGCACTCGACCTGGCTGATGTAGTGCTTCCGAACATCGCACGCCTCGTCGGATGTGTAGAGGAGTAGGCCGAGCGCATAGGCCACGACCTTGCGGCCGGTGACGGCCGCCCGGTTGAGGCACATGAGGCCATGATGCATGTCCTTGTGCACGAAGACGAGCGTGAAGCCAACGATGAAGTAGGCCTTTGGGTTGCCAGCGCTGGACAGGTGGTTGACGATGGCAAGATAGTGCTTATTGTCCAGCCACTTCATCGCCTTCTCCCACTCCAGTGCCACGCGCCTCCCCACGGCGCGTGTGGGGACCCAGGATCGGATCCGTTTCAAGCTAAGTGATTACGCCCAAAAGCGCAATACTTAACGAGAGACGAAAATGATTCCGAGTTCCTGGAAATGTGTCTTATGTTAGCTCTCAAGGATTAGTGGCTAACATGCACATATCCAAACACAACATTGTATTCACATCCATACACAATATACAAGAATGATAGAATCATATTTACAACATCATTAAATAGAAACTTAAGGTATAAGTTTGCATAAGAGGGCCGATCAGCCAAATCTAAACAACACAAATAAATCGCAGCGAAAGATAAATTTAGAAATAAAAGGGAAAGAGCCGAGTTGGCTTGCCCAAATCCACAAGCAACCAACTGGGGTTAAAGTCGTAGTGTCTGAAGTACTGAACCCAATTTGAACGACTTCTCACCTGCAACATGGACAATGCAACTGAGTACAAAAATGTAATTATAAGACTTATGAATAGCAACATATAATAAATGCATTCAAGTGTCAAAGGAAGGCTTACATGGTTCATTTTCAGCATAAAGCAAGTTTTTCAATGAGATAAACGATATAGATTCAAATTGCCATTTGTAATACATTTAGAAAACTTATATAATTAGTAGGTAATCCCAAATTCATGATCAACAACAGTAGATACTCCAAATATAATCAACACATGAACTTCCCATTCGTGACACAATTCATTCCTTAACAAATCAACACGCAAACTTCCCATTCATGATAACATTTCAGATCTGAACAAACTAACACAACGACATAACATTTCCAACCATAACCCAAACCCAATTTCCTATAACCTAACTATGCATGCTTTGCCACAAGTGATGTCCATGACCAGGGACACGGCTATTCGAATAGATTTAGTTCTCTACAGAGTTGTACAGCTTTACCCATACGATATGAATACCTTATAATGTCACCATGCACTCTTCCATAGGAGTGTGACTAAGATATCACAACGAGGCCTTTACAATGCTACGTCCTAACTATCAAACCACCCGAGGATTAGAACCATGGCAGGCTATCGTACGCGTTGAACCATGGTTCACCCCATTGTGTAAGTAAGCCCCTTGCGCACAAGAGACCCTTAAGGGCAAGTAAGAGAATGCTTAACATGCCCCTACTAGATTGACAAGAGAACAATTAAACAGTAATAATAATAATTGTCAATCTAGTTGTGTTTTGATAACTAACACATAACAAATTATTAAGCCAAGCATTCGCCATTATCCCGGCGTGTGGTTGCACGTAAGACTTGGTTCATCACACCACAAGCCGGTCCTTAATCACCTAGACAGGGCTACGCGAATCTGGAACAACCTCCCTTCATCACCCTATCACCCGTCCAAGTCCAACACACAATAACTCTACCCAACAATTCCACAAACACCAGATGCGAAGATCTGGACATATTCCTCAAATTCAACATAATGCAATCCATATAATCCTCAAATTTCATCAAGATTCGATTCAATCCATCAGCCGATGGACTAACTCCATCAACCGCTTTTAGCTACAACTACTTGCTCGGCTAAGCATCATTCTACAAATTAGCAAACATTCCCATATAACATATATCCTTAATCATTCAAGGTAAAAGGGTAAGCAACATTCAAAGTAAAGGCCAATGCAGCAAGAGGGTATAACTAATTCTACCCAATTGACATACGAGTATTTGAAATAAAGCAATGCATAGAATACTTGAAAAACAACATATATACTTTTCAAAATTAATAGGAATTCAACATGCATCGAAGGAAAAACTGCTTGCCTTTGCTGTGGATGGTTCATGTGCTACTGAAAACCACTCTCGATCGTAATTGTATCTTCGAAAAACTATCGATCACAAGATAACAACATATAAGAACAATAACACCGAAAACATCCAAACATTCAATATCATCCTAAATACATGAAATTTATACAGTGGATATATTATGATTTTATATGAATTTAGGTGAAATAATTATTCCACTTGGATTTAGTATGTGAAAGTTATGGTGGTCGAAAGATTAGATTTCCAGAAAATGCAATATGTTACTGTTCATTCAATTAAATGTTTTGGTGAAATTTTGCAGAGTAGTGGTGGATACAAGGATTACATAGATAAATAGGGAATAATATTATAAGATCAAAATAACTTGGCTTAACTTATTTGGAGTTCATAAACATTTTCTATGAATTCTCACATTTAAAAGCCTTTTCTAGTGTATAAATAAATGGGTTTTGGATCAATCTCCAAAAACTATATTTTTTGTGATAGTGACAAAGTTGAAACCTATTTTAAAATAAAGTTCATTTAAAATGAAAAATAACAAAACTAGTTTCACTCATTTTGGAGTTAAGATGAATTAGTTATGCATTTTTGAAGTTAATTGTATTTTCAGTGTACAAATAAATGTATTCCGAATTTTCTTAAGTATTAAATACTTTTTCTATCGAAACCTACCTAGCCACAGCCTATGATAGGTGGGGTCTAGTGCATAGTGTCATTTTCCATTTAAATTCCGAATTTGATACGGTCTAACAAGTGGGACCCACCTGCCATAGAATCGGTCCATACGCATAGTGCATGGACAGAGGGTCCATGAGTCGGTCCACGGGTCTACAACAGTGCACTTAAGTTCTCGGACCCACATGTCATCCTCTAACGTAAGTCGGTATTAAAGCCTCGTTTTCTGTTTATGGCCCGATATGTAATAGAGACATTACCACTTTAAGACAACCACTTATTACTCTAAGCAATCATTAATGCTAATTTAAACCGAGATTCGGTTTCAATCCTGAGCTACAGTGCTGGTCCGAACTCCCGACAATAGTGAGCTCCTCGACCGCGTCCTTGCTCAGCGAGTCGCCGGCGCGGTGGTCCAAAGCGGTGCATATCAAGACCTTGAATGGACTCCTCGCAGCTCGCCGAACCTATGGGCAATCGGAGCTTGGCTGGAGGTGGACCGTGGCGGCGGGCAGGGGGGGGGGGGGGAGCTA
Organism: Phyllostachys edulis; assembly: GCA_036346405.1. Lineage (NCBI taxonomy): Eukaryota > Viridiplantae > Streptophyta > Magnoliopsida > Poales > Poaceae > Phyllostachys > Phyllostachys edulis. The sequence goes on along the minus strand of JAYEVD010000764.1, from coordinate 326,840 downwards.
CGGGCACAAGAGGCTAAAGTGACTCGGTGACACATGGAACGAGTTGACACATGCATGAGCATCTACGTGGTCCAGTGAACCTTACTAAAAGGATGGAGAGGGCCGGAGCTGGTCGGAGCATGGACGGCGACAAGATCCAGCGGCGGCCGAAGGGAGCTTCTCGTGGTGGTGATGACTGGAACTGAAAGGAGAGATAATGGAGGCCGAAGAAGCTTAATCATAGTTGGAAGATGGTGGTGTAGCGAAGGATTGACTAACGCTTTACCATGCCAGACTGGGAGAAGACGAATAGGGTTTTCAGCCAACAATGGAACAATCTCCAAATCCTTAGGTTCCTGTGTATGGATGGCCAAATCAACTGAGGGGAAATGTTTAGCGTGCTAAAACATGCAAGGTGACACACATAAAGGAAAGAGTGACTCACCGTAGATGAGATTTGCACGGCGGTGTCACTTGGTGCGTGCTCTAGACGCGCTCTAGAGCCGAGTGTGACACTCCCGCGTTCTGTCGGGACCCAAAAATGCAATTCTGGACCCTCTGTATATACTGCACTAGTCCAAGATCACGCTAGTGCACACAGTGACAACATTAGTGAAATATCATTTCCATATACAAAGATGACTAATAATTAGGCAAATAACAATAAATATCAGAGTAAAGACCTTAAGGTCAAAGATTACAATTAATGCCTCAGAAGGCAAAAAACTCAATGAAGCTGCAGCGGAATGAAATAACTTCAGTGAAGCCCATCCATATGCCCACAGGCAATCGGCTGGGGTGCGCGACCTAGTTCTCCACGATCCTTGAAGTAGACCTTGTTGACTGACGATTCCTTCACTTCTGCTTGATTTAATAAAGCAAGCATGAGTACACATCCGTACTCGCAAGTCATACCACAGAATGCAATTTATACATGATGGCTTATTCCAAAGAAAAGGCTTCTGTGGTTATTTTGCAGAAATGCAACATTTGCAATTGAATACAAGTAATAGCTTGAAAGCATTAATTAAAACAAATAAACAATAATAAGTTTAACAGTTTAATTTCACAAAGACACACAGCCTAATCAAGTTTTTCACATAGCCATATGATTTAGATCACACAGCCCCCTTCCCAAAGTTTTATGAAAATCTACCCCTCGTGTGAAATCCCCCAGCGTGTCCATGACCGCGGACGTAATCAAGTTTTTCACATAGCCATATGATTTAGATCACACAGCCCCATTCCCAAAGTTTTATTAAAATCTACCCCTCGTGTGAAATCCCCAGAGTGTCCATGACCGCGGACGCGGCTATTTGAATAGATTGATTTAACACTCTACAGAGTTTGTATATTTTACCCACAAGATGCAATCAACTAGATCAGAGCTGATCACAACAAAACCTTTCAGAAACTTCATCTCAACATTGACACTCCCAGTGTGCTTTGTCGTCATACCACACCAGACACAATGCATGGTATGACACACACCGTTAGACAGGGACACAGCGAACCGCCCCATGATGCGGCTACATGGTAGCACACACCTCCACCCTTTTACACATAGCCTAACCTACTGCCTGAGCAATCAATGTCAAGAATTCATAACTTACTAAGCTAGGCCCGTCCCATAACAGGCATGTGGTTGTACGAGAGACCCAGTTCAATGGCGCACAAAGTTCAGCCCTTAATTGACCAAGGCAAGACTTCCAATTTCTAACTAAGCCACATAGATTAATATTCCCAAACACATAGCCACCATGTCATACAGTTTCCACCACTTGCCTCAGTCTAAACCTTTTACCACCCAGTTGGTTAAGTGCAACACATGCCATAATAGCACACAGTACACACAGTTTTATCACATAGTTCCATAATCACTTAGTCAAGTTTATATTTGCAACTCACATGAGATGATGACTCGTGGCATGGCGAAGCAATCTACTCGTATCTAACCAACCCACGTTGGTGCTACAATATTACCAACTAAATAAATAACCAAGCTAGGGTGACAAAAGATTATGACATATCAATTTAGACAAGGTGGGTATAACAAATTGGATTATTAACTAAACCCAAAAGCATTTAAATAAATACTTAAAGTAAATGCAATAATTTAATTCAAAGTACTTTTAGAAAACTAGGATTCAACATGATCAAAGGTATAACTTGCCTTTCTACAGCAATGATGATCTTATTTAATCTTTAATCTTTACTTCCTTGATCTTCAACTCCTTCTTGATCAGAACTTCCTGAAGTATCAACGTCTACTCGCAAACAAGCAAATAAACCAAATAAATAAACAACAGAGAGCAAACAAACTCTAAAAATTAAATAATAATCTCAGATAAATAGATCTTGAATTTAGATGAATTTAGGAATTCGAATGAACTCAATCGGAGTTCGGATACAACAGATATGAACTTTGAAAGATCACATGAAATGATGAAATTAATAGAGAAAAGAATATTCGGAGAATATTCCATTGGATTAGAGTAAAATGAATTGGAGACTTACAAGTGGGGTCCACTGGTAAGTGAGAGAGATCAAAGGTAGTGAATGACATGTGGGGTCAATTGGATAATTGAATTTCAGAAATTAAATGAATTTCTGAAAAGGACAAAGAGGATGACGTGCGGGCCATTGGTCCATAGAACAAGTCCACGGGCTAGGGTTTAAGGTGCAAGGTGAACTGAGTTCACAGAATAGGGTCTGACACGGTGGGGACCTCGAGTAAATGACTCGGCTCATAGTGAGCCAAGTCTACCCAGGTATGGCTTAGGGTTAGGTTTAAATCTAGGGTTTGACTGGCGTTGGCTAAGAAAGGGGCCCCCACTACTATAGCAAATGTCATCACAGATGGTTCGAATCGTCATCACGCATTTATTTTTGAACCGCTCAAAAAGTTCGCTCTGTGAACAGTGTTATCACAGATGGTTCAAAACCGTCAGGATACGAATATCACGAGCGATTTTTGGTTAAAACCGTCTGTGAAGTCATAGTTTCACAGACAGTTCTATTTAAAAACCGTCTATGATACGAGAATATCACGAGCGGTTCTATTTACAAACCGTCTATGATACTTGTATATCACAGACGGTTTGTAAATAGAACCGTCTGTGATATTCTCGTATCACAGACGGTTTTTAAATAGAACCATCTGTGATATTCTCGTATCACAGACAGTTTTTAAATAGAACCATCTGTGATACTATGACTTCACAGACGGTTTTAACCAAAAACCGTCTGTGATACTCTGAAAACCCTAACTGCTTTTTGCTGATTTTTGGCTAGCCTCAGGAATTGCTAGCCATGCCCTCTGTTGACAGATACATCAGACAATTGTTGACAACATCACAGATAATCAATTATTAACAACTCAAAGTGATCATTACTCAAAATAAATTACAAAACATCGAATTTGTTCAAGTATTGTCGCTATAGTTACAATTGGATTACAATTGAGTCAATTCTAATCGTGAAACTCTGGGTCAGCGATAGAGTGAAACTCTCCTTGGTGGTGTACTATTTCTGACATGATAAAGTTGCAGAGCTGCCCTCGAATGTCCACGATCTCTTGCGCAAGGAGTCCATCTAAATCTATCATCAAGTCCTGTCGCTAGGAAGAGAAAAATGGTAAGCATATATATTTAAATTTACAATTAGAAAATAATTATTTTGAGATTGACAAACCTCGGGATTCTTCGCCTTAGCACTAATGATTTGCTGCATATGATGGCAAACGTGGACTACACATAGCTCATCATTTTTTTTGCTAGCGGCACTGCAAAAATAGAATTACATATATACGTATAGTCAGTTCAAGACACATTATTATGAAGTATGATATAGGATTATTGTGTTGTAGCGCGTACCGGAAATTTCATCCTATGTGTTAGTTGGGCGCTGGATCCATTGTATGCTCCTTCTTGGCCAACATAGGAGCCTTCTTGGCCAACATAGGAGATGAACGAACTACATGATTCAAAAAAGTTATCCTCGGGCATTTCAAACGAAGGAAGACTACAATAGAGTTATGTATGGAGGAAATGAGCATACTTGTCGAGTATTCCTCGCAGAATGCTGAAGTCGTGATGTTTCTGACTAGGGAATCAAGATATATCACTTTGTTCCTCCTGGGTATAATGACTAAAAGGATCCAGTGGTACCTACTCATGTATGTCGCTATAGTCATTAAACCTAAGTACAAATGAAATTTGTATAGCAAATAGTGAAGCACTTACCCCTGTGTAACATCCCAAATGTACAATCTGGGTTTATTCAAGTATAATTATATGTGTAGAAATTAAAACTTTTCCCACATCTTGAAAACCCCTAATTTCTCATGTAGTTCTGGTCCAAGAGTTGTGTAATCCAAAAACACAAAGCTCTTGTTGACCCAAAAGTCAAATTCATTTTTCCAATTGTCTAAATCTGGTGTCAAACATTGGGATATATTTTCCTTGGTCCCAAAAACTGATGTGGGACCCCTCTGAAAAATATCACAAGTTGTAAAACTAGTTTGATAAATTTTGGAGGTAAAACAATCCTTTAAACAACCTTAACGAATTTCTTGAGAAAATGCATTGCATAATAACCTCTGGAAATTTTATGCAAGGTTAATCTCATTGTCAGCAAGCTCCAGTTAAAATTTCATTAAATTTGGAGTTCATTTGCTATCTCAAATAATTCTGCTAAGTTTCAGCTGTTAAAAAACTAAATTTAAAAGCCTACATCGCTCCTTGGGCTAGCCACTTTGCAAATCTGGTCCAGCCCAACCCCATCTGACCTCCCCCTCCACCTTGATCAGTCGAGGTCGTAGCCGTTGGATTCAATCCAAAGGCCACGACCTCCTCTCGTGAAACATCACAAGTGAAGACCTCCTCATTTTATTGAGGTCATTGCCCTTGGATCCAAGATCCATGGCCTGACCTCCCTCACCGTTAAAACAAGCAAACCTCCCACCTAACCCAGTCGTAGCCGTTGGATCAGATCCAACGCCCACGACCTCCCTATCTCATGTTGTGCACCGTGGGATTAAAATCCACGGTCACGACCTCCTCCTTGTCTTATGCACATCGACCTCCTCGCAAGACGTGAGGTCGTTGCCCTTAGATCTAGATCTAATGGCCATGACCTCCCTTGTTTGTTGCGCAAGCTCAAGACCTCCCTTGCGCTCTGCCAAGCAAGGCATCGACCCCTTTCTTGGTCAAGACCGTTGGATCAAAATCCAAAGGTCTTGACCCCCTCGCTTATTGCAACACCTCAGACCTCCCTTTTGATTGTGTGCCCTTGATTTGAATCCTAAGGCCATGACCTCCCCTCATGTTCTAAGGCCGTGTGCGTTAAGTCCTCCTGAGGTCCGCCTTTGTTGGATTGAAATCCAACGCCTTGGACCTCTGTCCCCTTTTCCACGTCTTGATCGCGTTATGGAAATCGGAGGGCCACGACCTCCCTTTCCAAATCGGGTGGTCAGTGACCTCCTCCCTTCCATTTTGAACCTTACTGCTTCAAATCAAACCGAGGGTCATGTCCTCCTCGGGTTCTTATCCAACGGTTGGGAGGCATGCCTGTTCTTCTCTCGGCTCAGCGCGACGCGCCATGGCGGAGGAGGTCAATGGCATGTCTTGTCCAACGGCTCTATGCTGTCGCATTTAATGCGTGTCAGTGCCTTTCCGCCCTAGCCCATGCTCTGACCTACCTACTCTGTCCCATCCATCTTGTCCAACTCCATGGACCTTCCGTGGACCTCCCTTGGGCTAAGCTCACCATGAGCTTAACCCGTGGTCCAGGACCTCTTTTTGCCCTAGCTATAAAACCCCCCCTCAAGTTGTTCTTGGCTTCTTTTACACACCATTGAGCTTGGCCTTGCCTGCGCTGGGCTGAGCATCTCCTCCACTGACCTACCCTTTTTGGCCGCCATTGTTGAAGTCCTTGGAGCTCCTCGGTGGCAGTGCTTCAGTGGCTCCCTCTTCAACCTCTTGTTCACATTGTGCTCCCTGCACCTCCTGGAGTTAACCCTAACCCCATTTGGGTTGACATTTTCAAGAGGCCTAACTTGGAGCTTGGAGCTTGGAGTTGGCCGTGGAGCAACCCTTCTTCCCCAACTCCGGTCCTCCACGTCCCCAACCTCCTCAAGACCTCCGCGACCTCCGTAACCCTCTTGGTAGTCCCGTAGATGCCGCACTGCATGTATGTTGTTGCGAGCTTGGCACATGCTTGAATGTTCATCGCAGAGCTCATTATCGCTGTTTGTGTTTTGGCCGTGTGTTTTGCGCCGCCAATCTCGACTCGTCGCCGTTCAGGCCACCTCGCCGCCGAATGGTCTGGCGTGTCGCAACACTATTGTGCACACGTTGGTGTCCTGGATGGCGTCGGTGAGGTCCTCATCGCCGCGTCGAGCCTTGGTAGCCTCTCGGGATTTTGTCGGACGACCATGGCACCGTGCCTTTGTCGTTAAGACAAAGACCTCCCCATTTTGGCTAATCACCTCCAATCATTGTAGCTTTTAATGTGTCCTTAGTGTCTGCGTGCGAGGTCTTGTGCCGTCCATCTTAGGTCTCGGCCAGACCTCCTCGGGCCATCTTAGCCATCTTGGACCTCCCCTGGGTCCTCTTTGCAAAGACCACCCCGGTCTTTTGTAAGGACAACCCCTAGGACCTCCCTCCTTGCGATCTTGACCGCTAGGACCTCCTTGTGGGAGATCTTAGCCGTTAAGGTCCTCCTGTGTTGATCTCCACCGTAGGACCTCCCCGAGGTCCTCTCAACCTTGTGGACCTCCTCGGGTAAATCTTAGCCGCCCGCACCTCCCAAAGGAAATCTGAGCCGCTTAGGACCTCCCTTTGATAGATCTTGGCCGTTCAGACCACCCCAAGTGGATCTGAACCGCCAGACCTCTTTGTTGTTGTCTTGACCGTTAAGGTCCTCCTGGGACAATCTAGACCATTAAGGTCCTCCTTGGAAAATCTGGACCGTCCCAGACCTCCTCGAGAGGTCTGACCGTGTAGATCTTCCTTGGGGAGATCTTGATAGTTTAGATCTTCCTTTGGAAGATCTCACCGCCAGACCTCCCTCGCTTGATCTGAACCGTCCGGTCCTCCTCATGTGTTGTGGTTCGTTGGATGCGATATCAACGCCCACGACCTCCCCTCCGCTCTTGCCAAGATGTGGCAGGGAGGACATGGACCGTTGGATCCAAGATCAACGGCCCATGTTCTCTGGACCTGCGCAGGCGCGTGCGCGTTTTCCTCTGGAGGTCTTGGGCCGTTGGATTTAAATCAACGGTTCACGTCCTCCCCTCTGTTTTGGAAGTTTAGAAATTCCAGTAAGCACTTATTTGTAAACTGAAAAAGGTAGGAACTTTAAAAATGCATAACTAATTCAATTTCAATCCAAATCGGGTGAATCAAATTTTGTTAGCTCTGGCTTGACCTGGACTTTAATCTAAAAATGGTTAAGAGCCCAGTTCAGCTCCAAAACACAGTTTTGCAAATAGATTTTAAAACTAACTTCAAATATACACCCAAACTAATGTTTAACTTGTAAAATACACAACTAATGCTCTGTAGATTCTTTTTGAGTGATTCCAACTTTGTTGGTTTCCTCTATTAGTGAACTTACTATGAAAATTAGTTTTGAGCTCGTTGCTGTTATAAAAATGAGGACTTGTGCATTACAATTTTGTTCAAGTTCTTGTTTTTGAAAAATGGTAGAAAGTGCAATCTAGCTCCAAATGAGATTAACTCAATTGTGTTATTCATCTCATGAGGTGCTGGTTTTTCTGTAAAATTTCAGTGTCACCACTTTTCTAGAAAATGTTGCCTCATAATTAAATTAGTGAATAGTGCAGTTTGGTATTTTTAGGGCTGAGCAGAATTGTTTTGCTCATATCTTTTGCATTGAGAATCCAAATCCATTGGTTCTTGTTGCTAAATTCCATAAAAATCACCCTCTTGCTGCTGTAGAAAATTAAGAGTGTTTGGAGTTCGTTTTCTGTGCTGTCTTTGTCGTTTTCGTCGTTCTTATCGATTGTTTTCGCTTTTCCGATTAGGTGTCGATTTAGTACTTTGAACCCGTGAGCGATCCTCAGCAACAATTTATCCAGCAACAGTAAAGGCAAGCAGTTTGACCATTTCCCATCATGTCCCATTACTTTAGAGCTTAATACTTTGTTTTACTTCTATGTATGCATGCTACTTTGTGTTAAATGTCGTTAGTAATCCTATAGTCGCATAATCTGTAGGAATTCTTTATCCTCTACTACCAATGAGCCTAGGTTATTCGCTGTGGTTTGAGCTCGTTGGATGAGCTCTTATCACTTAGTAGTTGCGTTTCCTACTGCTTAGACATGCTTAGCTATCGGTAGTATTGGGCGATCATCGACTTAGTCGATGATCTTGATCACTCAAAAATGATTATTACTCCTATATGTCCAGCACTTGTGCTTTGATTAATTTGTAAAATCAAAAGCTGAAAATAAAAGATTGATTTAGACTTGGGCATATTGGATGGATGGTGCGGTTTTTGGAATGTGGTGGTATGCCTGGGTCCCTAAGGACCGAGTACTTGGGTCACTAAGCCAAGCGCTTTTGCGTACTAACCACGTGAGGGGCATATGGAACCCTCTTGACTAAGTACTCTAGGAGGTGTTAATTATGAGCGAGCTCGGTTGGTGTGTTTTCAAAACAAATGTATATGTATAGTGTGGGAGGAGCATTAGCTTCCTGGATAGGTCGCCTAATGTCTCCTTCTCCCGTGGGTTGTGCAGCTCGTAATTAGCATTCATCCTTTGGAAAGGTCTCGTAGGACTTAGCTGTGCAAAGACACCTTCGGAAGTGTGCGTAAAGGAAAGGCGGTCGACGTGTGGTGCAGATGGTACACCTGCAGGATAAAACTATTCAATAGCCTCGTCCTAGGTTATGGACATGCTTGGTAAGGTCGTTCAAGACTAGACTACAACCTTTAATTAAAACTTGACATGGTTGGTATGAGCGGGAGTTCATGCTATTGTTGTGGTGACTTGGGTTAGTCACTTCTAGGTTGTTCTTGTTGTTGTTACTATGTTACTACCTCGTTGAATTTCAACAATTAAAATGCTTTGTCAAATTGCCTTCAATCTATTATATTATTGCAAATGAAACTTGCTTTATGCTAAAATGAGTCCAAAGCCTCATCCACTTAAATAAAGCTTGCATGTAGCTATTTATAGTTCTGTTATCTTACACGTAAGTCTTGCGGAGTACTTTATGTACTCATCGCCTGTGGTTGTGGCATTTTGTGGCTTTTGTTGCAGAGGAAGGAGGTGAGCCCAAGGGCTTCACTCTTATGAAGTTGTGCTTCGGGTTTGACGACTAGCTTGGCGGTCCGGTTAGTTGCCTTGTGGGTAAAGGCACACTAATTGGCTTTTGTTTTGGCCATCTTTATGGCACTTTTGCTTCCGCTGTTATCTTTTTGTAATTATTGCTATTTGGCCTAAGGGCCTCTCTTTTGTAATATCTATTCCATATTAATGTTAACTTCTGGTTTGTTGCTTATGTACTATGTGTTGTATGGAATTGATGCATTCTTTTGTTGTGAGGTATGTGTACTGCATTCTGGGAAGTATACATCTCTCGAGACCGAGTTTATTTGGTTGATAATACTAGGGTCAATTGGATGACTAAGTATTATGAGCCTAATAAATCCGGGTGCTCACACCCTGGTTGTAGGGCACCACTATGTAGTCGTTGTAGGTCTGACGAAGCAATGCCGCTGTTATGTAGTTCTCGACGAAGGTCGGGTCTGCTTCGATGGTTTGCAAAGATACCACGTGTGGGTCGAGGAAACCCACCGGTTCTCGCCCTTGGCGGGCATTTTTCATCATGTATCTATACATAAGCAATGAGTTGTGATATTTATCGGTATTACGTGAATGTAGAACTTGATTGTACACACTTACAGTGTCCAACATCGTAGAAGCGAGGCGTCGAGGGCTTCGAGGTTGAATAGGTTGAATAAGTCGTTGAAGCCCACGACGAAGTTGCCCGTCCCGTTGAAGAAATGCTCATCCGTGTATGCGACGATGATTCTAGTATCGCACCCCTTCTTTCCAGTCTTCCGCATGTACCAGGCATGCAAAGCCTGACAAGCAAATCCAGCGCGGGCTAATTCTACGTCAAGGCACAACGGTTTTCCAATGGAGTACTTCCTGGGCTTCTGGGACTTGGGAGGCGACTTAATGTTCATCGATTTCGATTTGGCCTTAACGATTGACAACTTCTTCCTGCGAGATGACTCAGGAACCGATACGGTAGCACGCTTTTCTTGTTCCTTCGGCATCTTCTCCACGGGAACCAATGAGGTGGCCTTTTGAGGCGAAGGATGAGGTGGAGTCATCAAGGGTCCCGTTGGAGAGGAATGGTCGCGTCGAGATCGCGGCACTGCTGGGTCCAGGACGATGTCCTTCTTGGGCCACTGGATAAAAGTGTGTCTGGCATCTCCTAGTGTTCTGATGTCTTCGTTCGGGCAAATCTCTAGCGGGACGGCCATGAAACTGTCATGTACCATGTCCACTGCGACCCTAGCGTAACCCTACGCTAGCTGGGCATCGTGCTGCACTGCCCCTTCCTCGTATGGATACGCCATCCCCCGCCCCGCCTCAAGAGAAATGGACCCAACGAGCCTCACTAGGAGCTTGCAGGGCGTAGGCTCCTACAAAATGATACGCAATTAGCTAAGGCGTCCTATAGGTCTATCTTTGTCGCATTCTAGAGATGTACATTACCATGATGTCGTCGATAGGTAATTGGACGTCGTCATGATCACAATCTTTCGTGGACGCGACGCTACTCCGATGTCGAGGAGGACTGGTTCCCAAAATAACGGGGTTGGCTTGCGTGTGGTTGAGGAGTACTTGATTCAGTTGATCCTGCAATCTTGCTATATGTCCTTTAAATTTTGCAGTAAGCACCTCTTCCAACACTTTGCCGTACTCGGCCTTGGATCTCTTCCTACTCCTATACGTGTAGTAGTCGTCTGCGAATCCATCCCTCCAAGGTACGTTAACCCCCTTGCCTCGCGTGTGACCCGGGTGCTCCTTGTTTCCTAGGGCCGTAGATAGTATATCCTTCTTCCTGTCTGCATGGAAGGAGCCTTGGGAAGTTTGGGCACTCAATTCACGCTGCAAGATGTCATCATGTTATTATAGACACTATGAAGTTATGGACTTATAAACAACTAGGTAGTTCGACATATTTACCACACGTTGGGACACTTCCTGGTCCGCCGGGTTTGTGAAAGAGGCGCTGCCCGAAGACGAGACTTTTGCCCTCGCTTTTAACCAGCTTAGGGAACGTGGGTCTGTGATAACAGGAAATAGATTCTCCTCCTCGCCCGCCCATTGCGTGGATTTGGCCGCGTACCCAGCGGTGCCAAGTCTGTGGCGGTGAGTGTTTCGTCTCTGGAGAGTTTTGTGCGCCGCACTTTGCTCCTTAAATTCGTCCGTCGTCTTCATAGCCACAAAGGCGTCCCATGTTTCCCGCGTCAAGAATGCAAACTTCGTGAAGGGCGTCTCACCCTTGTTCACGTACTGCGTGACAAGAACGCTCTTGAAGGTCCTCCACGCGTGACACATCGAGAGCAATGCATGCCGTTGCACGAGTGTCATGTGTGCTTCTGGGATAGTGAACTTACTTGAAAGTTCTTTCCACAGCGCGCCTCTCTGATCTTTTGTCAGAGACTTCCAGTTTGGTGTGGTGATAGGGACCCGTTCCCTTGCAAGTATCCCGCAGATGGTCTGGAATCTCGCTGCTGATCTCGGGGGACTCAGAGGGACCCCAACGTCACTGACCTCCGTGATGGTCAGTCGGCCCGCAGGCAATTTCGATATTCCTCTGCCATCTCGCTTATGTATCTGCGGCGTCAGTGACGGCGGCGAAGACGGCGCCTCTGCCATCTGTGGCGGCGGTGACGGCGGTGAAGACGGCGCCTCTGCCATCTCGCTTACTTATCTATATAAGTTACATACGCTCAACATGTGCAATATTAGCAAATAATCATAATTAATTCCAGCATAAATATGAAACAATAAAGTATTAATCCAACAGCATTTCAATGACCAAATTAACATAATCAAATGTAAATCATTCAAGTCATTTAAATTGATTGAAATGCTAAATATATACGACATGTATATGAATGAAATTAGCACAGAATTGCAAAAGATTGATGATAGTTTGTGAAGGAGAGTTGCAAAAGAACAAGTCTTTGCCATCTCAATCCTATTGTCTATACTCTTCATGAAATGAATATGATAATATAAATTCAAACTATGAGCTCTAAATAATACTTTGCTTAATTGTCAAATGATCTCAACTATTACCGAAAACATATTAAACTTCCAGTCAAATAAACTACTAGAAGAATCACAAACTGGTCGTTAGATTACCAACAAAAACGGAATACTCTCAATAGAACTGAACATGAAGTTAGAGTTTCAGTGATAAAGCCGATTGGCTGACATAAGAGTATCCACTTCAAATGCTAGAGATCAAAAGAACCAGAAGAATCAGAATAACTAGCTTTCAACCGAAAGTAACCAATTAACAGTATATCAAATTGACAGTAGCAAGTAATACAATAGAGCTCAAGAATGAACTAACTATCACATTCAATCTTAGTATAAGACAGAGTTCATCATAGAGCATGTCAACAAAGCCCACTGATCAATTTGCAATATTATCTTTAGTATTCTTTTGTTCATTCAATTCACAGATTATCAAAGATTATCAAAGACTATCAAATTCACAGATTATCAAAGATATATAATTTTCCCACATGCCCATGCCTCTACAGCCCACAACGCCAACACAACTCAGCTGACGCAGCGACGCCACCATCGTCTTCCTCCCTAACCCAACTCCTCTGCACTCTATTTCACGCACACCGCCACCACCGCCACCGCCGCTGCGTCGTCAACACCATCACCGCTGCATCGCCAACACCACCACCGCCTCTTCCTCCTCCCCTTCCCCTCCTCCCTCCTCCTCCCCCTACCCCTACCCCTCCCCATGGTATATCCCTCTCGATCTAACAGTGGGCCACCCATGCGTAGCAAGTCGGGCGACTTACCATTGCCGATTAGTCGTGCCTAGCCGTCGATTACCCGTTCGGTCGCTCGACTAGCACTCCAAGTCGAGTCGCTGGCTCAAGTCGGCAGCCATGTACCGACTGGTCGATTAATCTACGATTAATCCACGACTAGGCGACGACTTAATAACCTTGTATCAAATATATATAATTAACATCCTTTGTTGCAATACTCACAGTACAAGGATGAGGCCGGTGTAGGGAGGAGGCCGGTGCAGGGGAGGAGGACGACGCAGGGAGGAGGACGACGCGGGGGAGGAGGCCAGTGCAGGGGAGGGGCCACGGGGAGGAGGCCGGTGCAAGAGAGGAAGCTGACACGGGGAGGAGGACGGCACGGGGAGGAGGACGGCAGAGGGAGGACGCTGACACGAGGAGGCAGCGGCTGCGTCGTCAATGTTGGGGACAGCGGCGTCGTCGAGGCGGCGGCTGCGTCGTCGATGTTGGGGACGGCGGCGTCGTCGAGGTCGGGGGCAGCGGTGTCAAGGTCGGAGGCGGCGATGCAGGGACGATAGCATCGTCGACGGTCGAACCCTAGAGGAGGCGAAGAGAAGCTAGCGCGCGAAGAGAAGTACTGGGGAGAGGAATGGGCGGCACTGGGGATATAAATGGGCGGGAGCCTATCACAGACGGTTTTTTAATACAACCGTCTGTGAATTATCACAGACGGTTCAATTAAAGAACCGTCTGTGATAAACTCGAGATCACGATTTGTTCTATTAAATAACCGCTCGGATATCGAGGTTATCACAGACGGTTCTTTAATTGAACCGTCTGTGATACTATCACCGACGGTTCTTTAAGACAACCACATGTGATACTTAGTATCACAGACGGTTTGTAAGATGAACCATCTGTGATAGGCCCGACAGACCTAACATAGACGGTTCCATTTTAACCGTCTGTGATAGGGCGTCTGCTATAGCCTGTTTTGTAGTAGTGCCCGCAAGTCATAGACTAGATTCACAATGAACCACGTCTATACTGCTCCGGCTTTAGGATTTGGTTAGGTGGATGCCACATGGGCGATGACAAGCATGCCACATGGGTACATACACTGAAGTGGCGAGGATGGAACAACGACGTGGCATCTGATTAGCGGTTGGCGAGGCCATGCTGAGGTGTCGGGGTGGCAAGAGATGATGGCGATGCCACATAGGACGATGCACAAGCACAAGGGCCTTGATGGCTGCTGAAAAGGCGATGACTAGGCGGATGACATGGCGTATGTGGCACAAGCACTGATCTAACGTGCGGGACCCGCTCGCCATAGAGACTAAAGAGAGAGGGAGAGCTGGATGGCCCACGTGGAAGGGGCAACCAAAGGGGGTGGCTCGGGAGGATGCCAGCCCTGGCACTCCAGCGATGGTGGTGCAGAGGGCTTCCACGAGACCATGGCAGCGGCACTAGGCACAGCGCCTCCGGCAAGATCGAGTGAGGACGAGAGCGGTTCGGCGAGCGCGTGAGAACGGCGAAACAAACTGGCTGGCGACGCTTCGGATCAAAAAACCGACGAGGCCTCGATGGCGGATCAGTGACACAGGGGGCATGGTCCAAAATTGGATCTGGAGAGCAACACCCGATCGCTACAGAGAAGAAGAGAGAGATGTAGGGCCCACATGGAAGGCGCACAGAGGGGTGGTGCGGCAGCCATGGCTCCCTCGGGCGAATCCCATCGGCGACGAACGGCAACCAGCTGGACTCCGGCGACGACGGTGCAGGGGTGTCCACGGGATCCACGGCAGCGGTTCTAGCTATGGCGACACTCGCGAGGTCAGGCCCAGGCGAGAGCGACTCGGCACGAGCATGAGGTGCGAAGGAATCCGAGGCGGCGCTATGGTTGGAGGATGGGACGGCGGCTCGGCTCCAAAGAAGACCAGGGCGGCGAGAGCCGGCGAGGTAGGAGGAGGAGAAGGAAGGGAACGGAGGGAGGGGTCTCACCGTGAACGAGGAGAAGCTCGGGTGACTTCAATGGCAGCGGTGGCACGGGTTGAAGAGGGACGGCACTCTGGTGTTGGATCGATGTCGGCAAGAACAGATCGAGGATGAGGGCGGCGCAGGGACATCGGATGCGGCGTCGGTTGTGAGGAAGATGAAGACACCCGGTGGTGGCACATAGAGGTTCCACGGCGGGGACGAGTTAGGGCACAGCGGCGGCGGCACGAGGGTGTAGCGGATGCGCTGGGAGGCGACGCGGACCGAGGGTGGCTCGACGAGACGGACGCGACACCGGAGTCGAAGAAGATGGCTTCGGGGTGGCGGCGTCACCAGGGGCGCGTGCACCAGGTGGCCTTTTATAACCCCGTGCGATGTGCGGCGTCCGGACTCCAAGGCAGCCGCTGCGCGAGTCGGGCATGGCACGCGCGAATGGCGGCGGCGGTTCTGCGGCAAGCGCTTGCGCAGGGGCGTGGGCGCCAGAGCGGCGGTGGTGTGGAGTGCACAGCAGACACGCACACGCTGTGTGGAGGCACGCTGGCCGATGGCAAGGGCCCCGGCGAAGGCCGAGGGTTTGGCGGTGTGGTGGCGGGGCTAGCGCGCGAGTTGGGCCGAGCGGAGGAGCGGGCGGGCTGGTGCGGAGACGGGAGGGAATGGGCCGAAGCCAATTCGGCCCACAAGGATTAACTGAGATTTATATTAGTTTTCTTTTTAGAAAATAGTAGAAAACACAAAGAGCAAATATAAATTAGCAAATGCACTCAGAAAAATTCTAGAAAAATCTAGAAAATATATCCAAGCACAAAGAATCCAAATAAAATAGTTTTGATAATAGTTGATGTTGAGATTAATTATTTTAAATTATTTTTGATTTATGAAAGTCCCATTTAAGCTTTATTAATTTAAATAAAATTGGTGAATTTTTCCAGGGACCTAAACCACTCAAAAGATTTTTGAAAAGCCAAATTTTGGGATGTTACACATTCCAAGCACTAGAGACAAAGACAAGGCCCGACAATAGTTCAAATGAGCATGGCGAGGGAAGTAGAAAAGAGGGGAAACCATAATGCAAAGCTCACCCACGCGAGCTGCTTGCGAAAGCGTCCTCCTCTTCCTCGGCCGGGAAGAGAAGTGAGCAAATGGAGAGGCAAGGAGAGGGTTTTGTGTGGACTAAAGATGGAGACGGTCATAATGCGAGAAGGCAGAGCTCTTGGAGTGGCTGTCGTGGGCGGTGGGGCAACAGCGTGAACGCAGGCGTTCAGAGCAGCGCTACCGCGTGGAGTGTGTCGCTTGTGCACGAGCCAGCGGGAGGTAAGAGATGAACATTATAGATGGTCTTGGGCGGTTAGAGACACAACGAAAGGGGTGCGGCAAAAAGGGTTGGGTCGGACCAGGTCGCGTCGGGCTCGGTCCGATCGGAGGTGGGGCTTGAGCGGAGGTCTGGTCCAGCCGCATCAGGTGGTCCAGTCGGAGTCTGTCTTGGGTGCGGTTGGCGCATCTAAGAGGTTTGGTTGAACCGGGTCAATAGGGTCGGGTTTGGTCAAACGAGTCTAACAATTGACTGGGAATTAATTCAAACTACTCTACATTGGCCGAGCCACTAGAAATAGCAAATAAAATCCAAAAAACCTGAAATTAATCAGAGGGGTTACTGGTAAGGTCTAGTACTCATATAAAATCTTAAACCTTACTGTTCAAGAGTTATTTGCTTAATTTAAATTCAAACCTAGAATAGCTTATTGAAAAGAGTTTGAATTTTCTGTTGGTTGAATTTAGTTCCAAAAATTTGGGAAAATTTTTATTAATACATGATAAATATTATAAGATATGAATAAATTATTTCCAGATAATCAACATAAGTTTTTTTCCTGTTTTCTTTTGGAACTTAACTTTAAGTTGTAGGTTTAAAACTTTGATTATTATTTTCCAAGTGCAATAAAATATGCAAATATTTCAAAAAAAACATGCATGTTAATGCGATGCATACTAATTATCATTAATTAACTTGGGGATGTTACAAACATCCCCCCTACAAAAGATCTCGACCCTGAGATCTCGGTAGGTCGGAAGTTGGACAGGAAGGTTCTAAAAGATACAACATCTGTTGTGTTGATTTCCTTCAAAGATAGTGCTAAGATATCCTAACAAGGTTACAAGGAATTTCTATTATATTTTTATTTCTATTGTTTTGTTTAACCTTTCCTTTCTTGATTCAAAGACACTTCAGGCAGAAGGAAAAAGGTCGGGATATTCGGTCCGCATCCGGTCTTCACGCTCCCAAGTTGCTTCATCTTCAGTATGGTAGCTCCACTGAACCTTCAAGAACTTGATTACGCGATTCCTTGTCAAGCGCTCCATTTCTTCAAGAATGTGTATCGGATGCTCCCGATAAGAGAGATCGGGTTGCAAATCGAGGTCTTCTAAATTGGTTGCTTCGGTAGGGACTCAAAGACACTTCTTCATTTGAGAGACATGGAAAACATTTTGCACATCTAAAAGTGATGGTGGTAGCTCCAACTGATAGGCCATTGATCCTCGCTTCGCTAGAATTCAAAAAGGACCCATGTAGCGAGGAGACAACTTGCCTTTGACTTGATGCATTCCTTTCATCGGGGAGACTTTAAGGTAAACATGATCGTTCACCTCAAAACTCAATTCACGTCAATGGCGGTCGGCATAACTCTTTTGACGAGATTGAGAAGTCCGTAGTCTCTCCCGGATCTCACGAACTTGCTCCTCGGGTTCATTTATCAAATCCGGTCCAAAGAATTGTCTCTCCCCGGACTTAGACCAATTGAGTGGTGTCCTACACCTTCTCTCATATAGCACTTCAAAAGGTGACATTTGGAGGCTTGCTTGATAACTATTGTTATAGGAGAATTCCGCGAATGGCAAGCATTTATCCCATTTCTTGCCATAGGACAGTACACAAGCTCTCAACGTGTCCTCCAAAATTTGATTCACCCTCTCGGTTTGGCCTCTGGTTTGTGGGTGGTAAGCGATGATAATGGATAGCTGAGTTCCCATTGCTTCATGGAGGCAATTCTAGAAATGCGAGGTGAATTGAGTACCTCGATCTGAAACAATTATCTTGGGCACACCATGGAGACATACAATTCTGGAGATGTACAACTCTGCCATTTAGTTTCCCGAATAAGTGGTCTTCACGGGAAGAAAATGAGCAACTTTCGACAACCGGTCGACAATTACCCATATGGAGTCGTACCCTTGTTGCGTCTTTGGATGTCCGGTGATGAAATCCATCCCAATTTCATCCCATTTCCATTCGGGGATGGGGAGGGGTTGAAGCATGCCCGCTGGCCTATGGTGCTCGGCCTTCACCCGTTGACATATGTCACACTCTACAACGAACCGTGCAATGTCCCGCTTCATCCGAGTCCACCACAATTTTTGTTTCAAGTCTTGATACATCTTTGAGCTTCCCGGATGAATGAAGAAAAGAGAATCATGGGCTTCACAAAGAATTAATTATTTAAGCTTCGCATCATTCAGCACAACCAATCGATTTCCGAACCACAAAATACCTTGGTGGTCCATGGAAAAACACTTGGCACTGCCAGCCTTCATTTCCTCCTTAATTCATTCCATACCATTGTTATTTTTTGGGCCATCTTGATCTTGTCCTCTAGGGTAGGTTTCACTTCCAAGACAGTGAGAAAACCCTCGCTAACCATCTCCAGGTTGAGCCGTTGAAATTCGTTGCATAGGGCTTCCGTTTCGGGTCTAACGGAAATGTAGTTACAATGCAATTTTTGGCTCAATGCATCGGCAACGACATTGGCTTTTCCCGGATGATAATGGAGTCCCATATCATAGTTCTTGATCAATTCAAGCCATGTTCTTTGCATTAGGTTCAGATTGGCTTGAGTGAAAATGTACTTCAAACTTTTGTGATCAGTGTAGACTTCACAACGATTGTCGACAAGGTAATGTCGCCATATCTTCAGAGCATGAGCCACTGCTGCAAGCTCAAGATCATGAGTGGGATAATTCATCTCATGAGGCCTCAATTGCCTTGATGCATATGCCACAATTCGGCTCTCTTACATAAGAACGCAACCAAGACCATGGTTGGATGCATCGCAATACATATCGAAGTTTTTGTGAATATCCGGCTGGACTAGCACGGGTGCAATGGTTAGACGATCCTTCAACATCTGAAATCTTGCTTCACATTCCGCTGACCATTCAAACTTCTTTTCTTTCTTCAACAATTGGGTCATTGGTCTTGTAATTTTCAAGAAATTCTCGATGAAATGGTGGTAATATCCTGCAAGACCGAGGAAACTGCGAATGTCAGAGACATACTTGGGCTGTCTCCAATGAAGCACATCTTGTACTTTTCTTGGATTCATAGCAACTCCTCCTTCGGATAGCACATGACCCAAAAAGGCGACCTCTTTTAGCCAAAATTCACATTTGCTGAATTTTGCATAGAGTCGATGTTCTCGAAGCTTGTCCAACATAAATTGGACGTGTTCTACATGCTCCCTTTCAAATTTGGAGTATATGAGCATGTCATCTATAAATACGACCTCAAATTTATCCAAATACTCCATAAAAACAGAGTTCTTGTGACTCATGGACAAGGCTGGTGCATTCGTCAAACCGAAGGACATGACGGTATACTCGTACAAGCCATAACGAGTTGAGAATGCCGTCTTGAGAATGTCTTTAGATCTGATCCTAACTTCATGATAGCCCAATCTCAAGTCAATTTTGGAGAATATTTGAGCACCGGTTATTTGGTCGAACAAATCATCAATCCGTGGAAGCGAATATTTGTTCTTCATGGCGACCTCATTCAACGGACGGTAGTTAACACACATCCGCAGACTGTGGTCTTTCTTCTTCACAAATATGGCCGGGTATCCCCAAGGTGAGGAGCTCGGCCTAATGAAACCCTTCTCTTGAAGTTCTGCGAGTTTCTTCTTCAATTCGACCAACTCATTCGGCGGCATTCCGTAAGGCCGTTTTGATATTAGAGCAGTTCCGGGCTAGAGCTCGAACACGAATTCAACTTCTCGTGCAGGTGGCTTATGCCCAGTATTTCCTCAGGAAATACATCTAGGAACTCACACACCACTGGAACTTCACTCAATTCTGGCAATTCTTCGCCACTAAGGGCATAAAGATGTGGATGCTTCAATTTTGGCACCATTTCGACTTGAAAACCAAGAGGACTTGTGAGAGTGATAGCTTTGTGGGCAAAATCAATTTGACCATGGTTCCTGGATAGCCAATTCATCCCAAGAATAACATCAAGGCCCGCTGAAGTTATCACAATAAGATTGGCCGAAAACTTCACCCCTTTAATCTCAATCTCAATCTCAACCTCGCGACATTCATGCACGCTTCGCATTTCTGCTCTCGGTGATTGAATCACCATAGGTACAGGCATCAAGCTGAGTGAATTGTTGTGGAGTGTAGCAAAACCTCTGGACATGAAGGAATGAGAGGCCCCAGAGTCAAACAACATGGTCGCAGGAGTCGAATTGACTAGAAATATGCCCAACACGACGGCGGGTGCTTCCTGCACCTCCTTGGTGGAGACATGGTTGAAATGAGCACGACCGGTGTTCTGAGAAGTAACATCGGACCTCTGGTCAAGGAATGTTTCAAAGTCTTAGCGCTGATCGGAAATGGCTTGGTGCTTCACCGAACAACGATCCGCAAAATGCCCTTGATTACCGCAAGTGAAGCATACAACTAACGTGCTTCGTTTGTGTCGGTTTCTCTGCTTCTTTCCACATTGCCCTTGCCGGTTCTCTTGCTAAGGTGGATGAGACACTTGCATAGGATATACCAGAGGTGTCATATCTTGAAATTTAGGAGGAGCGAGTTGCCAAGAACATGGTTCTTGAAAACCGTGGTTTGCTGAAATTTGTGCAACCCTCTTGCATTTTTGCAATTCTACAACTGCTTGTATCTTATTTTCCACCACAATAGCCTTATCAACCAATTGTTGGAAGTCATGAAGTCATGTACAGCGAGCGCCAGTGGCATCACTTCCGTTAGCCCATTCAAGAACGGGTCTTGCTTCCTTGCATCGGTGGAGACATCGTCCGGAGCGTAACGAGCCAATTGATTGAACTCGTAGAGATACTCCACGGACTTGGTGTCTTGCTTCAGCGTGAGGAATTCACGCCTCTTGATACTCACGATACTTGAGGGAACATGTGCCACTTGGAAAGCCATCCGGAACTTGTCCCATGATGGAACGTAACTAGCAGGCTGCATGGCGCAAAAATTATCCCACCATGCACAAGCAGCCCCTTCGACTTGATTGGAGGCGTAGAAGACCTTCTCGTTGTCGGCACATTGAGTGATGATCAGCTTTCTTTCGATGGTCCGAAGCCAATCATCGGCCTCGAGAGGATCCTTCAAACGAGAGAACACGGGAGGCTTCGTGTTCAGAAAATCAGCAAATCGGGAGCCATAAAGACCAGCTCCTTTCGCTGCCATTTGAGTACCTTGGACATTGGCGGTGTTCTGAGCAATTTGCTGCAAGATCAAAGTCTGGTCTTGCCGACTCCACTCCATCTGGGCCAACACTTCGGCCAAGGATGGCTGAGGTGGAGTCACTTCTTCTTGCTAACCTACGTGCTGAAATTGTGGGTTGGGGTGCTCCGGATTGCGCCGTTGAGGGTTCGGGGGCTGGTCATCAGTGATTTGGGAACCCACGGGCTATGAGTCCTTCATTATTACGATGTCAACTGGGTTTTTCGACCCGACATCCTGTTGCCATACAACTTGTTAGCAACTGGCGAAAGGAACGAGGGAAAAGCATAATGTAAGCAATTGGCAGCAGAGGTTGACTGAACCTAGCATGAATGCACAATGAAAACATAATTATGCGACATGAAATGGGGTGCTAGAGCCCAGGTGGACAGTACAAGATACAAATGAAACACGGTTAGATTTCCAACATAGTTGCGATACAACCTGCCTGTAGGTGATGCACAACTACTTAGAAACAAAAGAGAGCAAATGATCACCACAAAATCCAGCGTCTACAAGCTAAGTAATAATATCATTAGGGCATATATAATCTAAGAACAAACCCTAATTTGATCCTAAAATCGCAGCAAGGCGTCGTCTTCTCGTCCTTCCGCCAATGTTCTTCATCGGTGACTATTTAACATTTCCAGAGATGGAAAAGAGAGATGAGCAATGGAGAAAATATTTTTACTCAATTCAAATGAGTAGAGAGGTAAGAAATAGATGCTAGGATGGGTAAGAAAGAAAAGAATTTATATTGCTTGCATTTTTGCCAAACTTTTGATAGTTTCAAAATATTCTTTGCAAATCAAAATCACAATAACGTCCATTGCTACGGCTTTAACCTACAATCAGTATAGCTCTGATACCAACGTTGTGGGGACCCGGCATCGAATTCGTTTCAAGCTAAGTGATTACGCCCAAAAGCGCGACACTTAACGAGAGACGACAACGATTCCGAGTGCCCGGATATGTGTCTCATGTTAACTCCCAAGGATCAATGGCTAACATGCACACATCCAAACACAACATTGCATTCACATCCATACACAATATACAAGAATAATAGAATCGTATTTACAACATCATTAAATAGAAACTTAAGGTATAAGTTTGCGTAAGAGGGCCGATCGGCCAAATCTAAACAATATAAATAAATCGTAGTGGAAGATAAACATAGAAATAAAATTGAAAGAGCCGAGTTAGCATGCCCAAACCCACAAGCAACCAACTGAGGTTAAAGTCATAGCGTCTGAAGCACTTAACCCAATTTCAATGACTTCTCACCTGCAACATGAACAATGCAACTGAGTACAAAAACATACTCGCAAGACTTATGAATAGCAACATATAATAAATGCAATCAAGTGTCAAAGGAAGGCTTACATGGTTTATTTTCAGCATAAAGCAAGTTTTTCATTGAGATAAACGATATAAATTCAAATTGTCATTTGTAAAACATTTAGAAAACTTATATAATCAGTTGGTAATCCCAAATTCATGATCAACAACAGTAGATACTCCAAATATAATCAACACACGAACTTCCCGTTCGTGACACAATTCGTTCCTTAACCAATCAAAATCAAAACGCGAACTTCCCGTTCGTGACAACATTTTAGATCTGGACAAATTAACACAATGACATAACATTTTCAACCATAACCCAAACCCAATTTACCATAAGCTTACTGATGTGACCATGCCACAAACGCATACGACCATAAAGGTGAATTCGTTCTCTCAGCTTCAATTTGTTTTAAATGAGACTATGATCCTACCTAATGATGAAAATGTATATTTGTGCAGCTATACAAGGAGGTATGCATCAACCTACGTGCTCGTGGTTGGGGTCCACCTAAAGGGAAGTCGACCCACACATCAAGACCAAGTCAACGTCTTTCCCAACACTTTCTCAGGGTCACCACGTCAATTTTCATCCAAGTGAAGCAAGAGTCCAAGTTGGACACGTTCCGGAATCCAATTCGGCCTCCGGAGACAGCACCGACTTCAAACGTGCATAACTTTCACATACGAAGTCCGTTTGAGGTCCACGAGTACTTGATGGAAAGATTATCTCGTTCTCTTTCCAACGGATTTGGTCTCACCTTCAAATTCACTATATACACATCGCAATCATCCAAACAAGATGCTGCATCACCTGTTTAGGCCAAATTGGGCCTTGTAATACTTGGGCCTAAGGGAAGGCGCTACCCTAGGTGGCCCGTACTGTTCACACATGAACAGTACCATGAATAGTACTACACCCTATTTTCTTAGCTATGTGCGTCTCCCCCTCCCCTATTTAAGGAACCCGCACCCCTCTAGTTTTCTTGGATTTTGTTTAGTTAAAAGTTAGTTTCGTTGCAACTTCATGTATTGGCTTGTGTCGATTAGACCAACCATAATACCGCTACAAAATCCCAACTTTATCAAATATTTCAATCCTACTTGCAATTTCAGATTGCTTATTATCTTGTTCTTATGTGTTCTTCGATTGCATGCAGGAATAGACCTTCGTGGTTAGGTCAATCATGTTCTTGGCACAGTTGATAACGACTCGGAGTTTGGTTTAGCGATTGCTTGGTATTTTGGTCGTGACTGGTTAGAAGCCTGCATTGCCAAAGTCGTTCTCCTCCAAATCGAAGTTCGGGACAACCATTGACACATCACTAACTGTGCATGCTTTCCCACAAGCGATGTCTATGACCGGGGACACAGCTATTCGAATATATTTAGTTCTCTGTAGAGTTGTACAGCTTTACCCACATGATATGAATACCTTATAATGTCTGCACTCTTCCGTAGGAGTGTGACTAAGATATTATAACGAGGCCTTCACAATACCATATCCAAACTATCAAACCACCCAAGGATTAGAAACGTGGCAGGCTATCGTACGCACTAAACCACGGTTCACCCCGTTGTGTAAGTAAGTCCCTTGTGCACAAGAGACCCTTAAGGGCAAGTAGGAGAATGCTTGATATGCCCCTACTAGATTGACAAGAGAACAATTAAACAGTAACAATAACAATTATCAATCTAATTGTGTTTTGATAACTAACACATAACAAATTATTAAGCCAAGCCTTCGCCATTATCCCAGCGTGTGGTTGCATGTAAGACTTGGTTCATCACACCACAGACCGGTCCTTAATCACCTAGATAGGGCTACGTGAATCCGAGACAACCTCCCTTCAACAGCCTATCACCCGTCCAAGTCCAACACACAATAACTCTACCCAACAATTCCACAAACACCAAATGCGAAGATCTGTACATATTCCTCAAATTCAACATAATTCAATCCACATAATCCTCAAATTTTATCAAGATTCAATTCAATCTATCGGCCGATGGACTAGCTCCATCAACCGCTTTCGGCTACAACTACTTGCTAGGCTAAGCATCATTCTACAAATTAGCAAACATTCCCATATAACATATATTCTTACTCATTCAAGGTAAAAGGGTAATCAGCATTCAAAAGAAAGGCCAATGCAACAAGAGGATATAACTAATTCTACCCAATTGACATACGAGTATTTGAAATAAAGCAATGCATAGAATACTTGAAAAACAACATAGATACTTTTCAAAATTAATAGGAATTCAATATGCATCAAAGGAAAAACTGCTTGCCTTTGCTGTGGTTGGTCCATGTGCCACTGAAAACCACTCTCGATCGCACTTGTATCTTCTAAAAACTATCGATCGCAAGATAACATATAAGAACAATAACACCGAAAACATCCAAAAAATTCAATATCATCCAAAATGCATGAAATTTATACAGTAGGTAGATTATGATTTTAGATGAATTTAGGTGAAAAAATTATTCAATTTGGATTTAGTATGTGAAAGTTATGGTGGTTGGAAGATTGGATTTCCATAAAATGCAATCTCTTACTGTTCATCCAATTAAATGTTTTGGTGAAATTTTGCAGAGTAGTGGTGGATACAAGGATTATGTAGATAAATAGGGAATAATATTATAAGATCAAAATAACTTGGTTTAACTTATTTGGAGTTCATAAACATTTTCTATGAATTTTCACAATTAAAAGCCTTTTCTAGTGTATAAATAAATGGGTTTTTGGATCAATCTCCAAAAACTATATTTTCTGTGATAGTGACAAGTTTGAAACCTATTTTAAAATAAAGTTCATTTAAAATAAAAAATAACAAAACTGGTTTCATTCATTTTGGAGTTAAGATGAATTAGTTATGCATTTTTGAAGTTAATTGTATTTTTAGTGTACAAATAAATGTATTCCGAATTTTATTCAGTATTAAGTGCTTTGTAACATCCCAAATGTATAAACAGGGTTTGTTCAAATATAATTAGATGTGTAGAAATTAAAACTTTTTCTCACATCTTGAAAACCCCTAAACACTCATGTAATTCTTGTCCAAGAGTTGTGTAATCCAAAAACGCAAAGCTCTTGTTGACCAAAAGTCAAACTCATTTTCCAATTATCTTAAATCTTGTGCTAAACATTTGGAAAATATTCTCCTTGGTCCTAAAGTTGATGTGGGACCCCTCTGAAAAATATCATGAGTTATAAAACTTGTTTGATAATTTTTGGAGGTAAAACAAATCATTGAATAGCCTTAATGAATTTCCTGAGAAAAATGCATTGCATAATCACCTCTGGAAATTTTATGTAAGGTTAGTCTCATTGTCAGCAAGCTCCTGTTAAAATTTCATGAATTTTGGAGTTGAATTGCTATCCCAAACAATTCTGCAAAGTCTCAGCTGTTAGAAACTAAACTTAAAAGCTTACACTGTTCCTTGGGCTAGCCACTTTGCAAGGCTGGTCCAGCCCAACCATATCTGCACCTCAGCCTGACCTCCCTTTCCACCTTGATCAGGTCGCAGCCGTTGGATTTACATCCAACCGCCACGACCTCCTCCGCGGCCAACACCGCAAAGACCTCCCCGCCCTGTTCAGGTCATAGCTCTTGGATTAAGATCCAACCGCTCCTGACCTCCCTGAACTGTTAAACCACTTAGGAATTCCACCTGCGTGGGGTCACAGCCATTGGATCAAAAATCCATGGTCGCGACCTCCTCCTCTCAACCTAACTATCAGACCTCCCTTTTTGCACGCGGTTGAGGTCGTAGCCGTTGGATTCAGATCCAAAGGCCACGACCTCACCGCAAATCATCGCAGCTCAGACCTCCCGCTTTAATTGTTGTGCGCCCTTGGATTTACATCCAACAGCCCACAACCTCCCTGCGTTATCAAGCGCTCACAACCTCCCTCATCTCGTGTTGTGCACCGTTAGATTAAAATCTACGGTCACGACCTCCTCCTTTCCTCGTGCGCATCCGACCTCCTCACAAGACGTGAGGTCGTAAGTCTTGGATTTAAATCCAAAGGCCATGACCTCCCCTCATGTTCTTAAGTTCATGTGCGGTTAAGACCTCACAGAGGTCCGCACTGCTGGATGGAGATCCAACGCTTTAGACCTCTGTCTCATTTTCCCACGTGTGCATACGCATTAAGGAAATCGTGAGGCCATGACCTCCCCATCCTTGATCGTGTGGTGGGACCTCCTCCCGATCATTTAGGCATAACTGCTCAAAAATCACATCGGAGGGCCAGACCTCCCGTAGGCTTATCCAATGTCAACATGACCTCCCTGTTCTTCTCCTTCCTCGGGCGCTACCATGAGCTCCTGAAAGGAGTTAATGCCCACTCACACTGTACCTTCAACCACTCCTTGCCGACCAATTCTTTGCTCGCCACTTTCCGCCTCCACTGCACAAGGCTGTCCCCCTGTCAACTTTACATCATGTCCAAACCCTAGACCGTGCCTTGGGCCAAGCTCACCGTGAGCCTAACCCGGGGTCCATGACCTCCTGTGCCCTAAGTATAAAACCCCCATTGGGTTCCTCCCTTAGCTTCTTTGGCACACTTCTAAGCTTAGGCTTGCACCGTGTCATTTGAGCTTTCCTCTCCTCAGATCTCCACCCTTGGCCGCCATTGTTGAGAAGCTTGGAGCCCTTGGTGAAGGCTTGCTCCAGTGGCTCTCTCGCTCAACCTCTTCTCCAATTGTGCTCCCAAAACCTCCTGGAAGTCAACCCTAACTTATTTTGTTGGGCATTTTTCAGAGGAGGACAAAGGGAAGCTTGGAGCTGGAGCTTTGGCCGTGGAGCAGCCCAATCTTCTCCAACTCCGGTCTTCACCTTCCTCCACTTCTCGGACTCGGGACCTCCAGGTACTCCTCCTGATAGTCCCTTAGATGCTGGCACCCGTGTGTATGAGGTTGTGGAGATTTTATTTGGGCACACGCTTGATTGAATGTCGCGCGGAGCTCTATTTTGCATTTTTGTCTTTTGGTCGTCTTTGGTCATTTTGCCCTCTCGGCTCATGGCGTTTAAAACCGTCGTCGCCGTCGAGAGTGAGCCGTGGTGTGCGCAACACTATTGCGCACACGGGATGTCTTTGGTTGTCGCCATGAGAGTGCAGATTGCCGGCAATGACCACGTCTTTGAACCCGGTCTTTGTCGGACAAGAACGGCGGTGCCATTGTCGTTTTTAGGACAGAGATCCGCCGAGTTTAATGCGCCATCATTTGCTCAAATCATTGTAATCAATGGCGTGTCTTAAATGTCTTTAATCCTCCGTGCGCACATTTAAGACCTCCGCCATGACCTCCTTGTGTCCCGCGCGCATTAATCTCTTGTCCAAGCACGTGCGCGTGTGTGTGCGCTAATTTTATCGCTGGCTCTGGGACGTCCATGACCTCCTCCGAGGAGATCTTGAGCGCCCAAGACCTCCCACTGCGCATCGTGGCCGTCTGCACCTCCCTCGAGGTCTGTGGACGTTAGGACCTCCGCTGGGACCTCCTCGAGGTCATCCCGGCCGTTGAGGACCTCCTCGTTAGATCTGGTCCGTCCCGACCTCCCCCATCGTTGTGGTCCGTTGGATTCCCCATCTACGGCCACGACCTCCCCTCACCTCGCGCATGTGCGTTGCTAGGAGTTCCAGGACCTCTGGACCCCGAGTGCGTGCGTGCGTTGTTCTCCTGGGAGGTCTTGAGCTGTTAGATCTGAGATCTGTGGCTCACGTCCTCCCATGTCCTTGTGGGTTTTAGAAATTCCAGTGAACTCTTAATTATAAACTGAAATAAGGTGTAAACTTTAGAATTCCATATTTTTTTCATTTTAAATCCAATTGAGGTCATTCAAATTGTGTTAGCTCTGTCTTGGACTTGACTTTAATCTAAAAATGATTGTAAGCTGAGTTCAGCTCCAGAGCACAATTTTGCCATTAGGTTTTAAAACTAACTTTAAATGTACACTCAAAATAATGATTAACTTGTAAAATACATAACTAAGGCTCTGTAGATTATTTTTGAGTGAATCCAACTTTGTTGGTTTCCTCTATTAATGAACTCACTATGAAAATTAGTCTTGGGCATGTTGCTATTATAAAAATGAGGACTTGTGCATTATAATTTTGTTCACGTTCTTGTTTTTGAAAAATTATAGAAAGTGCATAATAGCTCCAAATGAGATGAACTCAATTGTGTTATTCATCTCATGAGGTGCTGGTTTTACAGTAAAAATCTCAGTATCACCACCATTCTAGAAAATGTTGCCTCATAATTAAATTAGTGAATAGTACAGTTTGGTATTTTTAGGGGCTGAGCAGAATTGTTTTGCTCATAACTTTTGCATTGAGAATCCAAATCAATTGGTTCTTATTGCAAAATTCCCTAAAAATCATCCTCTTGCTGCTGTAGAAAATTCAGAGTATTTGGAGTTCGTTTGCTGTGCTGTCTTTGTTGTTTTTCGTCGTTCTTATCGTCTCTTTTCGCCTTTCCGTTAGGTGTCGACGAGTACTTTGAACCCGTGAGCGATCCTCAGCAACAAATTGACCAGCAACAGCAAGGCAAGCAGTTTGATCATTTCCATTATTGTCCCATTACTTTAAAGCTTAATATTTTGTTTCACTTATATGTATGCATGCTATCTTGTGTTAAAATATCGCTAGTGGTCCTATAGTTGCATAATCTGTAGGAATTGTTTATCCTCTACTACCAATGAGCCTAGGTTATTTGCTGTGGTTGGAGTTCGTTGGATGAGCTCTCACCACTTAGTAGTTTACGTTAATATTGCTTAGCCATGCTTAGTTATCGGTAGTAATGGGCGATCATCGACTTAGTCGATGGTCTTGATCACTCAAAACTAATTACTACTCCTTTATGTCCAGCACTTGTGCTTTGATTAATTTGTAAAGTCAAAATCTGAAAATAAAAGATTGATTTGGACTTGGGCATATTGAATGGATGGTGTGGTTTTTGGAATGTGGTAGTATGCCTGAGTCATTAAGGACCGAGTTACTTGCGCCACCGTTCTGAGCAATTTTGCGTGCTAACCACACGAGGGGGATATGGGACCTCTCTTGACTAAGTACTTTGGGAGGTGTTAATTATGAGCTGGTCGGTGGGTATGTTTTAATAAAATGTGTCTGTGTGGTGTTGGGAGGGAGCATTGGCAGACCGGCTAGGCTGTCTAATGTGTCCTTTTCCCCGTGGGTTGCGGCTCGTAATTAGCATCCTCCATTGGAAAGTCTCGTAGGACTTAGCCGTGCCGGCATACCAAAGGAAGTGTGCTAAATCATGTGGCGAAAAGGCGGTCTGACGTGTGGGTACATTGGTACACCCCTGCAGGGTTAAAACTATTCAATAGCCTCGCCCTAGGTTATGGACACGCCCGGAAACGCCCCGTAAGAACTAGACTACAACCTTTAATTAAAACTTGACATGGTTGGTATGAATGGGTAATTCATGCTATTGTTGTGCTGGCTATTGGGTTAGTCACTTCCAGGATGTTCATGTTGTTGTTATTATGTATTATCTCGTTGTTATTTCAACAATTTAAAAATGCTTTGTCAAATTGCCTTCAATCTATTAATTATTGCAAATGAAAACTTGCTTTGTGCTAAAATGAGTCCAAAGCCTCATCCACTTAAATAAAGCTTGCATGTAGCTAAATTATAGTTCTGTTATCTCACACGTCAGTCTTGCGAGTACATTATATGTACTCATTTGGTTTGCTTAATAACTTTGTTGCAGAGGAGGTGGAGCCCAAAGGGCTTTACTTTTGCGAGATGTGCATGGGCTGGGAAAGCGACTAGCTTGGCGGTCCGGTCAGTTGCCTTGTGGGCTAAAGGCACACTGGTTGGCTTTTGTTATGGCCATCTTTATGGCACTTTTGCTTCCGCTGTTATGTTTTTAGTCTTGTTATTATTTGGCCGGTCGGCCTCTCTTTTGTAATAACTACCCTTTATCTATATTAACTTCTGGTTTGTTGCTTCTTCTGTTCTATGTGCTTGAATGGAATTGATGCAATCTTTTGTAACGAGTTGTGTGTACTGCATTCTTGGGAAGTACATATATCTCGAGGCACGGTTTATTTAGTTGATAATACTAGGGTCAAATGGATGACCAAGTATTATGAGCCTAATAAATCGGGGTCTCACAAAAGTTGGTATCAGAGCCATCCAGACCGTAGTAACCCAAGCTTGGTCGCCTTTAGGATATTTTGGAAAACTTATTTTCGAAGCATAAAAGAGTTTACGAAAGCTTAAGTAATTCTCAGATTTTACTCCTCACCTATCTTAGCTTTCTATCTCACCTTGCTCTAGTTTGAGTTTTAAAAGATGATTTCCTCTTCTACCCTCAAAATTAGTTGTTATCGATTAATTTGGGTTTTGGGGAACTTATGAGAGTTCTAAATTTGAAGTCTTGGCTGTCTTTTGGGTGAAGAATGGAAGTATTGGAGCTGGAATTCAAATCTGGAAATTTAGGACAGCAAGCAAGCATTTTGGGGGCAGCAAACTCAAGCTAGTGATTAAGGTAGAAAATGAGAGGTTAATTCAACTAAAACTTGTGGGAATGAAAGGGTAAGATGTGATACTAGTTGGCTAAGTATCTAACACTTATTTTGCTGATTTAGCATTGCTCTTTAATAGCATTAGATCTCACCTTACAATCTGATTTTTATCTTCTCGATCAATTACTCGTTCATTCCATACGGGTTAGTTGTGTTGAGAAGTTGAGCTTTGCTTTTGGTGATCCTTTGCTGTTTTTAGAGTCTTTTAGAAGCTTTTTAAAGCTTAGTTACCCGCTGTTTTTGGCTTTCGATGTGGGCGATATTCCATTCCCCTAGTCGTTAGCTTTTGCTTTCCTTACGACTTTATTTTTCGGGTTTAGTTGCTAACCAAATTTCACTGTAATAGGATGGCCGGACGCACTCGTAGTGGCCAAGGCCAGGCAGCTGGTCCGGACGAGGAGCTTCCTCCTCCTCCGACCATGGCCGAGGTTCTTCTTGGATCGGCGCAACCGCGGATGACAGAGAGTTCTATCGACGCGTCATCGCGTGCAACACCACTGCCCTTACCGGAGCTTCAGGATCTGGGCAAGGGAATGCCCATCAGCCGCATGGAGGACTCGCGGAGTTTCTTCGTACTCAGCCCCCTACCTTTTCCCAGTCTGAGGACCCATTGGATGCAGACGATTGGCTTCGTCTGGTGGAGCGTAAGCTTCGCATCGCGCAGTGCCAGGAGCACGAGAAGGCGCTGTTTGCATCGCACCAGCTTGAGGGTGCAGCTTTGTCCTGGTGGGAGGGCTATCTCGCCATGCAGCCCGTAGACCACACCGTCTCTTGGGAGGAGTTTCGTACGGCCTTCCGTCGGGCTCACATCCCTGCCGGCTTGATGGAGATCAAGAAGCAGGAGTTTCTTGCGCTCAAGCAAGGGCATAGCTCAGTCATGGAGTATGTCTACGAGTTCAACCATCTAGCTCGTTATGCTCCTGAGGATGTGGCCACTGATATGGCTAAGCAGGCCAAGTTCAGGCGTGGCTTGTCTGAGGAGCTTAGAGACAAGCTCTCCATTGTCGACTTTCCTGATTTTCAGACCTTGGTTGACAAGGCCATCGTCGCTGAGCATGCGGCTCGGGAGCTTGTGGATTCCCGCAAGCGCAAGTGGGAGGCCCACAAGTCATCGAGGCTAGTTCATTCATCCCCGCCGGCGGTCTCGGGTACCGGTCCCATCTTGGCACCCCGAGGTTACCCTTTCGTTCCTCGTTCATCGCAGGCCGTGTCCCAGTCACGTGCACCTGCGAGTCAGCAGAGCGGCCCCCGCAACCCGGCTGCCGGGGTCACATGTTTCTCATGCAACCAGAAGGGGCATTATGCGAATCAATGCCCTAAGAAGACAGGAGCAGCCCCTCGTCCTAATGGAGGACGTGGGCCAGGAGGTGGTACATCTCAGGACCAGAAGATCGTCCCGGCTAGCCAAGGCGTGGGTAGTGGTCGCGTCAACGCCATCACCGCAGAGGAGGCTCAGGAGGCACCCGACGTCGTGCTAGGTACACTTTCTGTTAACTCTCATCCTGCTACTGTCTTGTTTGATTCAGGAGCATCTCATTCCTTTGTTTCTGAGTCTTTTGCCGCTGTTGGTGAGCTTCTCTTCTCTCCATTGTCAGTCCCGCTACTCATTCGCTCTCCTGGTTCGGAGTTGAGAGCTGAATCTGAGTGTAGGGATGTCCCTATCGAGATCGAAGGGGTAGGGTTCTTAGCAAACCTTATCCTTCTCCATTCAGCGAGTCTTGATGTGATTCTTGGCATGGATTGGTTGTCTCGGCACATGGGACAAATTGATTGCGCCAGAAGCTCATCTCTATCTAGTCCTCCGTGAAAGGTTTCGCTTTTTTGAGTCGCTAGGCCCTCATCTCTTCGCACTTGAAGCGAAGCCCGCTCTAGATATTAGCGAAGTCCCAACAGTTTGTGACTTTGCTGATGTCTTCCCTGCAGATCTTCCGGGGATGCCACCTGTTCGGGATCTCGAGTTTGTCATTGAGTTGGCTCCTGCCGCCCCTATCTCAAAGAGGCCTTATCGGATGCTTGCCGAACGAGTTGGTGGAGTTGAAGAAGCGATTAAGTGAGCTGCAAGAGAAGGGTTTCATCCGCCTAGTTCATCCCCTTGGGGTTGTCCAAAATCTTCGTAAAAAGAAGGACGATACTTTACGCATAAGTCGTTGATTACCGCCCACTTAATGAAGTGACGGTAAAGAACAAGTATCCATTGCCCCGATTGACGATCTCTTCGATCAATTAACTGGAGCTCGAGTTTTCCAAGATTGATTTGAGAGTGGATATCATCGTTCAGATTCGCCCGAGGATATTCCCAAGACGGCGTTCTCTACTCGCTACGGCTTGTACGAGTACCTCGTCATGTCATTCGCTTAACCAATGCTCCCGCCTTTGTTCATGAATCTCATGAATTCGGTATTCATGGAGTATTTGGATAAGTTTGTCGTGGTCTTCATCAATGATATCCTTATCTACTCCAAGAACGATGAGGAACATGCCGAGCATCTGAAGCTTGTGTTAGGCAAGCTACGTGAGCACCAGCTGTACGCGAAGTTCAGCAAGTGTGCATTCTGGTTGAAGGAGTGGCTTTCTTGGGCCATATTCTTTCAGCGGGAGGCGTAGCCGTTGATCCTAGCAAGGTCAGCGACGTTCTTTCATGGAGTCAGCCTGCTTCGGTCACCGATGTGCGGAGTTTTCTCGGTTTAGCGGGATATTATCGTCGCTTTATCGAGAACTTCTCCAAGATCGCGAAGCCGATGACAGAATTGCTCAAGAAGGACAAGAAGTTCGTGTGGTCCGCTGAGTGTGAGGAAAGCTTCCAAGTGCTCAAGAAGCGTTTGACCACTGCTCCCGTTCTCGTTCTTCCCGATATCCACCGAAGCTTCGATATCTTTTGCGATGCTTCTCGTCGAGGCCTCGGTTGTGTCCTTATGCAAGAAGGCAAGGTAGTGGCCTATGCATCAAGGCAATTGAGACCTCATGAACTCAACTACCCTACTCATGACTTGGAGTTAGCTGCTGTGATTCATGCACTTAAGATTTGGCGACATTACCTAATCGTAATCGCTAGAAGTGTATTCGGATCACAAAAGCTTAAAGTACTTGTTCACACGACTGACCTGAACCTCGTGCAAAGGAGATGGTTGGAGTTGATCAAGGATTATGATATGGGTATTCACTACCATCCGGCAAGGCTAATGTCGTTGCCGGCGCGCTTAGTCGCAGCGCATTGCAATGCCTTGTTGTCTAGGAGCTTCACCCGCTCTTCCGAAGAATTTCAGCGTCTCAACTTAAGTTTAGTTGAGCATGGTTCTCTCGCTGCCTTGGTTGTGCAACCAACCTTGGTGGATCGGATCAAGTCCGCTCGGCGATCGGATATTGGAGTGAGCCACATTAAGGCAAATGTCAAGAACGGAACGACCAAGTGCTTTTCTGAGGATGAGCATGGTATTGTGAGGTTCGGGCAACGCCAGGTGGTTCCAAAGGACATGGAGTTGCGGAATTTGATCCTCCGAAGCCCATGATTCGCCTTTTATCCATTCATCCGGGGCCACAAAGATGTATCGGGATCTCCGCCAGAGATTTTGGTTGACCCAATGAAGAGGAGATTGCGGTTCGTTCGAAAAGCGACGTATGTCATCGTGTCAAGGCCGAGCATCGGCCCGATGAGGATTGCTTCAGCCTTTGCTGTGCTTTAATGGAAGTGGGATTCGTCGGCATGGACTTTATCACCGGTTCGCCTTTACACCAAAGGGAAAGATTCCATTTGGGTTATCATTGATCGGTTGACTAAAGTAGCACATTTCTTGCCTGTGCGGGCTAAGATTTCTGTTGGTCAATTGGCCGACCTCTATGTCTCTCGCATCGTGTGCTTGCACGGTGTACCCAAGACGATTGTCTCGGATCGTGGTTCTCTTTTCACCTCTCGCTTTTGGCATAGTTTGCAAGAGGCCATGGGAACCCGTCTTACCTTTAGCACAGCATATCATCCCCAAACTGATGGTCAGACCGAGAGGGTCAACCAAGTTTTGGAAGACATGCTTCGTGCTTGTGTCCTTTCCTATGGGAAGTATTGGGAGAAATGCTTGCCATTCGCCGAGTTTTCTTATAACAACAGCTTTCAGGCCAGTCTCGGCATGGCACCTTTCGAGGCCTTATACGGGAGAAAGTGTAGAACCCCGTTGAACTGGTCAGAGACCGGTGAGAGACCTCTCTTTGGCCCGGACTCAATCAATGAGGCCGAGCACCAAGTCCAGCTTATTCGCAAGCGTTTGCGCACAGCTCAATCCAGGCAAAAGAGCTATGCGGATCGCCGTCGTCGTGAGTTGAGTTTTGCGCCCAATGACTTTGTTTATCTCAAAGTCTCTCCTTTGAAGGGCCATCAACGTTTCGGCGTCAAGGGCAAGTTAGCTCCTCGATATGTCGGTCCCTACCGTGTTATCGAGAAGAAGGAGCTGTTGCCTATAAGTTGGAGTTGCCACTGCACTTGAGGGGTACATGATGTTTTCCATGTGTCCCAGCTTAAGAAGTGCCTCCGTGTTCCAACTGAGGGAGCTCCGTTGGAAACTCTCGATGTCCAGGAAGATTTGACCTATCGCGAGCACCCTGTTCGCATACTCGATGAGTCTGAACGAAGGACAAGGAATAAGACCATCAAGTTCCTTAAAGTTCAGTGGTCAAACCATTCTGAGGATGAGGCTACTTGGGAAAGAGAAGATCGTCTGCGTGCGGACTATCCATCTTTCTTTACCGAGTGAGCCAAATCTCGGGACGAGATTTTTGTAAGGGGGGGAGATTTTGTAACATCCCAAATGTATAAACAGGGTTTGTTCAAATATAATTAGATGTGTAGAAATTAAAACTTTTTCTCACATCTTGAAAACCCCTAAACACTCATGTAATTCTTGTCCAAGAGTTGTGTAATCCAAAAATGCAAAGCTCTTGTTGACCAAAAGTCAAACTCATTTTCCAATTATCTTAAATCTTGTGCCAAACATTTGGAAAATATTCTCCTTGGTCCTAAAGTTGATGTGGGACCCCTTTGAAAAATATCATGAGTTATAAAACTTGTTTGATAATTTTTGGAGGTAAAACAAATCATTGAATAGCCTTAATGAATTTCCTGAGAAAAATGCATTGCATAATCACCTCTGGAAATTTTATGTAAGGTTAGTCTCATTGTCAGCAAGCTCCTGTTAAAATTTCATGAATTTTGGAGTTGAATTGCTATCCCAAACAATTCTGCAAAGTCTCAGCTGTTAGAAACTAAACTTAAAAGCTTACACTGTTCCTTGGGCTAGCCACTTTGCAAGGCTGGTCCAGCCCAACCATATCTGCACCTCAGCCTGACCTCCCTTTCCACCTTGATCAGTTCACAGCCGTTGGATTTACATCCAACCGCCACGACCTCCTCCGCGGCCAACACCGCAAAGACCTCCCCGCCCTGTTCAGGTCATAGCTCTTGGATTAAGATCCAACTGCTCCTGACCTCCCTGAGCTGTTAAACCACTTAGGAATTCCACCTGCGTGGGGTCACAGCCATTGGATCAAAAAACCATGGTCGCGACCTCCTCCTCTCAACCTAACTATCGAGACCTCCCTTTTGCCGCGGTTGAGGTCGAGCCGTTGAATTCAGATCCAAAGGCCACGACCTCACCGCAAATCATCGCACTCAGACCTCCTCTTTAATTGTTGTGCGCCATTGGATTTACATCCAACAGCCCACAACCTCCCTGCGTTATCAAGCGCTCACAACCTCCCTCATCTCGTGTTGTGCACCGTTAGATTAAAATCTGCGGTCACGACCTCCTCCTTTCTCGTGCGATCCGACCTCCCAAGACGTGAGGTCGTGAGTCCTTGGATTTAAATCCAAAGGCCATGACCTCCCCCTCATGTTCTTAAGTTCATGTGCGGTTAAGACCTCACAGGAGGTCCGCACCGTTGGATGGAGATCCAACGCTTTAGACCTCCTGTCTCATTTTCCCACGTGTGCATACGCATTAAGGAAATCGTGAGGCCATGACCTCCCCATCCTTGATCGTGTGGCTGGGACCTCCTCCCAGTCATTTAGGCATAACTGTTCAAAAATCACATCGGAGGGCCAGGACCTCCCCGTAGGCTTATCCAGCGGTCAACATGACCTCCCCTGTTCTTCTCCTTCCTCGAGGCGCTGCAGAGCTCTGGCGGGGAGTTAATGCCCACCACACTGTGTACCTTCAACCACTCCCTTGTCGACCGCATTAATTGTCAGCCACTTTCCGCCCTCCATCTGCACAAGGCTGTCCCCTCATCAACTTTACATCATGTCCAAACCCTAGACCGTGCCTTGGGCCAAGCTCATCGTGAGCCTAACCCGGGGTCCATGACCTCCTGTGCCCTAAGTATAAAACCCCCATTGGGTTCCTCCCTTAGCTTCTTTGGCACACTTCTAAGCTTAGGCTTGCACCGTGTCATTTGAGCTTTCCTCTCCTCAGATCTCCACCCTTGGCCGCCATTGTTGAGAAGCTTGGAGCCCTTGGTGAAGGCTTGCTCCAGTGGCTCTCTCGCTCAACCTCTTCTCCAATTGTGCTCCCAAAACCTCCTAGAAGTCAACCCTAACTTATTTTGTTGGGCATTTTTCAGAGGAGGACAAAGGGAAGCTTGGAGCTGGAGCTTTGGCCGTGGAGCAGCCCAATCTTCTCCAACTCCGGTCTTCACCTTCCTCCACTTCCTCAGCACCTCGGGACCTCCAGGTACTCCTCCTGATAGTCCCTTAGATGCTGGCACCCGCGTGTATGAGGTTGCGGAGCTTTTATTTGGGCACACGCTTGATTGAATGTCGCGCGGAGCTCTATTTTGCATTTTTGTCTTTTGGCCGTGCTGGTCATTTTTGCCCACTCCGGCTTGCCGGCGTTTAAGGCCGTCGTCGCCGTCGAGAGTGAGCCCATGGTGTGCGCAACCCTATTGCGCACACGGGGATGTCTTTGGTTGTCGCCGGCGAGGTCTGCATCGCCGGCAATGACCACATCTTTGAACCCGAGTCTTTGTCGGACAAGAACGGCGGTGCCATTGTCGTTTTTAGGACAGAGATCCGCCGAGTTTAATGCGCTCATCATTTGCTCAAATCATTGTAATCAATGGCGTGTCTTAAATGTCTTTAATCCTCCCGTGCGCACATTTAAGACCTCCCGCGCGCGGACCTCCTTGTGTCCCGCGCGCATTAATCTCTTGTCCAAGCACGTGCGCGTGCGTGTGTGCGCTAATTTTATCGCTGGCTCTGGGACGTCCATGACCTCCTCCGAGGAGATCTTGAGCGTCCAAGACCTCCCCCTTGCGCAATCGTGGCCGTCCAGACCTCCCCTGGAGGTCTATGACGTTAGGACCTCCGCTGGGACCTCCTCGAGGTCATCCCGACCGTTGAGGACCTCCCTCGTTAGATCTGGTCCGTCGCGGACCTCCCCCCATCGTTGTGGTCCGTTGGATTCCCCATCTACGGCCACGACCTCCCCTCACCTCGTGCATGTGCGTTGCTAGGAGGTCCAGGACCTCTGGACCCCGAGTGCGTGCGTGCGTTGTTCTCCTGGGAGGTCTTGAGCCGTTAGATCTGAGATCTGTGGCTCACGTCCTCCCATGTCCTTGTGGGTTTTAGAAATAAGGTGTAAACTTTAGAATTCCATATCTTTTTCATTTTAAATCCAATTGAGGCCATTCAAATTGTGTTAGCTCTGTCTTGGACTTGACTTTAATCTAAAAATGATTGTAAGCTGAGTTCAGCTCCAGAGCATAGTTTTGCCATTAGGTTTTAAAACTAACTTTAAATGTACACTCAAAGTAATGATTAACTTGTAAAATACATAACTAAGGCTCTGTAGATTATTTTTGAGTGAATCCAACTTTGTTGGTTTCCTCTATTAATGAACTC
Organism: Phyllostachys edulis; assembly: GCA_036346405.1. Lineage (NCBI taxonomy): Eukaryota > Viridiplantae > Streptophyta > Magnoliopsida > Poales > Poaceae > Phyllostachys > Phyllostachys edulis. Next base: position 287,487 of record JAYEVD010000764.1, on the reverse strand, counting down.
ACTATGAAAATTAGTCTTGGGCATGTTGCTGTTATAAAAATGAGGACTTGTGCATTATAATTTTGTTCAAGTTCGTGTTTTTGAAAAATTATAGAAAGTGCATAATAGCTCCAAATGAGATGAACTCAATTGTGTTATTCATCTCATGAGGTGCTGGTTTTACAGTAAAAATCTCAGTATCACCACCATTCTAGAAAATGTTGCCTCATAATTAAATTAGTGAATAGTACAGTTTGGTATTTTTAGGGGCTGAGCAGAATTGTTTTGCTCATAACTTTTGCATTGAGAATCCAAATCAATTGGTTCTTGTTGCAAAATTCCCTAAAAATCATCCTCTTGCTGCTGTAGAAAATTCAGAGTATTTGGAGTTCGTTTGCTGTGCTGTCTTTGTTGTTTTTCGTCGTTCTTATCGTCTCTTTTCGCCTTTCCGTTAGGTGTCGCATTTAGTACTTTGAACCCGTGAGCGATCCTCAGCAACAAATTGACCAGCAACAGCAAGGCAAGCAGTTTGATCATTTCCATTATTGTCCCATTACTTTAAAGCTTAATATTTTGTTTCACTTATATGTATGCATGCTATCTTGTGTTAAAATATCGCTAGTGGTCCTATAGTTGCATAATCTGTAGGAATTGTTTATCCTCTACTACCAATGAGCCTAGGTTATTTGCTGTGGTTGGAGTTCGTTGGGTGAGCTCTCACCACTTAGTAGTTTACGTTAATATTGCTTAGCCATGCTTAGTTATCGGTAGTAATGGGCGATCATCGACTTAGTCGATGGTCTTGATCACTCAAAACTAATTACTACTCCTTTATGTCCAGCATTTGTGCTTTGATTAATTTGTAAAGTCAAAATCAGAAAATAAAAGATTGATTTGGACTTGGGCATATTGGATGGATGGTGTGGTTTTTGGAATGTGGTAGTATGCCTGAGTCATTAAGGACCGAGTTACTTGCGCCACCGTTCTGAGCAATTTTGCGTGCTAACCACACGAGGGGGATATGGGACCTCTCTTGACTAAGTACTTTGGGAGGTGTTAATTATGAGCTGGTCGGTGGGTATATTTTAATAAAATGTGTGTGTGTGGTGTTGGGAGGGAGCATTGGCAGACCGGCTAGGCTGTCTAATGTGTCCTTTTCCCCGTGGGTTGCGGCTCGTAATTAGCATCCTCCATTGGAAATGTCTCGTAGGACTTAGCCGTGCCGGCATACCAAAGGAAGTGTGCTAAATCATGTGGCGAAAAGGCGGTCTGACGTGTGGGTACATTGGTACACCCCTGCAGGGTTAAAACTATTCGAATAGCCTCGTCCTAGGTTATGGACACGCTCGGAAACGCCCCGTAAGAACTAGACTACAACCTTTAATTAAAACTTGACATGGTTGGTATGAATGGGTAATTCATGCTATTGTTGTGGTGGCTATTGGGTTAGTCACTTCCAGGATGTTCATGTTGTTGTTATTATGTATTATCTCGTTGTTATTTCAACAATTTAAAAATGCTTTGTCAAATTGCCTTCAATCTATTAATTATTGCAAATGAAAACTTGTTTTGTGCTAAAATGAGTCCAAAGCCTCATCCACTTAAATAAAGCTTGCATGTAGCTAAATTATAGTTCTGTTATCTCACACGTCAGTCTTGCGAGTACATTATATGTACTCATTTGCTTTGCTTAATAACTTTGTTGCAGAGGAGGTGGAGCCCAAAGGGCTTTACTTTTCTTAGATTTGCATGGGCTTTGGGAAGCGACTAGCTTGGCGGTCGGTCGATTGCCTTGTGGGCTAAAGGCACACTTGGTTGGCTTTTGTTATGGCCATCTTTATGGCACTTTTGCTTCATTGTTATCTTTTTAGTCTTGTTATTATTTGGCGGTCGGCCTCTCTTTTATAATAACTACCCTTTATCTATATTAACCACGGTTTGTTGCTTGTTCAGTTCTATGTACTTGAATGGAATTGATGCAATCTTTTGTAACGAGTTGTGTGTACTGCATTCTTGGGAAGTACATATATCTCGAGGCACGGTTTATTTAGTTGATAATACTAGGGTCAAATGGATGACCAAGTATTATGAGCCTAATAAATCGGGGTCTCACATGCTTTTTCTACCGAAACCTTCCTAGCCATAGCCTATGACAGGTGGGGTCCAGTGCATAGTATTATTTTCCATTTAAATTCTGAATTTGATACGGTTTGACAAGTGGGATCCACCTGTCATAGAATCGATTCATATGCATAGTGCATGGACCGAAGGTCCATGAGTTGGTCCCCGGGTCTACAACTGTGTACTTAAGTTCTCAGGCCCACATGTCATCCTCTAACTTAAGCCGGTATTAAAGCCTAGTTTTTTGTTTATGGCCCCACATGTAATAGAGACCTTACCGCTTTAAGACAACCACTTATTACTCTAAGCAATCATCAGTGCTAATTTAAATCGAGAATTAGTTTCAATCCCGATCCCGAGCTACAGTGCTGGTCCAAACTCTCGACAATAGGGAGCAACTAGACCGCGTCCTTGCCCGGCGAGTCGCCGGCGCGGTGGTCCAAAGCGGCGCGTATGGAGGCCAAATCATCCTCAGGTAGCTTCTCTAGCTGCTCATCGCTCAAAGAATGCAAAGCGGACAAAGAAAAACCAGATGAGCCAAAATCCAAAGAATCCGAGGAGCTACCTTTAGATGGGTCACCACTAAAGCCATCGACTCTTTCTTGGGGAGACGCAAGATAAAGTCAATCTCATGCGTCTTCAACCTCGAGTAGAGCTTATCCATGGTAAGCTCACCATGACAGTGTTGTCATTGATGGACGTCATCTTCATCCCCTAGACCTTCACATCAAGAGCACCCAAGAGTTGGCGTGCATTCTCAGACTCAGTGAAAACAAGATCAACAGCGCGAAGATCATGAAGGATCTTGGAGAACCTTCCCCACAGCTCATCTAAAGACTCACCAAGCCTTTGTTCGATCTTTGAGTATTCTTTCTTGAGCTGGTTCTGTCTCACTTCCTTGATCGCAGTAGAGCCCTCGTGTTAGTCACAAAGGGTCTTCCAGATCTCGTGAGCAGACCTCAAATGAGCCACACGCTCAAACTCAGATCGACTAAGACCTTGGATCAAGAAGTTGCGAGCTTTACTATTAGCCTCAACATCTGGAGTGATCACATCGTCATTGGCCAGCACGACATATGGATTTTTGACCTTAAGCCAAATAGCATGCCCTTGAGCCTCGATGTAGGCATGCATGCGTGCCTTCCAGTAAGCAAAATTAACTCCATCGAAAACAGGTGGCTTGGTTGAGTACTTGTCAGTCGCCATGGCTCTAAAGACCGGTTAAGATCTATGAGAAGTGCTAACCGGGCTCTGATACCACTTGTATGACCGGAAAGGCGACTAGAGGGGGGGGTGAATAGGCTCTCTATCAATTTTTGCAACCCCTCAAAGAAACAGCAACAAAAACCAGGATGAACTGCTGAAATACCTCCAGAGTGCGGTACTACTGCTGTGTAAGATGCGGTATTACTGCTCCTCGAGATTTTCACCCAGATAGCGGAGATACAAAACCAAAAGATGATCAACTTGTGATTTATCCAAGCAAACCCTATCAAACTTAAAACATAACATCTAGAGAGGATCAGGAACCTATTCCAATCATCTATTCAAAAGATCCACGTCAACGTTTTGACCTTATTCAGAATTGATGAAGAACGGTTCAAAACCAAGTCAAATACCCAAATCTGATCCTAGGCTTTCTTGTGGTCTATTGATGATCAAGATGACCTTAGATGGTCTCCCACAAGTCACAGCAAGCATAAGCAACAGAGTGATTCGAGAGAAAAGCAGTAGATCATCAAAATCACAAAAACTCCCAAAACAGAAGACAAAGAACGAAAGAAACTCACTTTCAGAAACATGATTGGATTGATCTGAAGATATGGTTGTTGTTTACAGCCTCTCCATCTTGAAGGACACAACTCAGTACATGAGCATCAGATCAAACAATCCCAAAACCCTAGCTCTCGTTTTCTCTCAAAACCCTAAGAGGTAGTCTCCATGAAAACGCATAAGTCTGGTGGAAACAACACACAAGGCTTATATAGTGGAGGCTAAGCATCTAGGAATATTCCATTAGGGCACCCATTAAACCCAGACACACAATGGGTTAAACACACGCACTCATCTCAAAGCACCGTCATCGTCTTCGATTACCTAAACCGCTTCTCCAAGCGCCGACCCGCACCGCGGTTTAGCCAAGAGATCACAAAGACGGTATTTGGTGAAATTACCAAAATACCCCTTCTCGATCCTTCTCCACGGACCGAGTCCAATCCTGTCGAAGCAATCGCTTGCTCCGCCACGTGTAGGTTGATCAACGGCTCTCATCATGTCATCAAATAAGGTACTACCGCCATGTAACACCCGGTATTACCGCTTCACGGTAGTACCGCTTTCAGCATTGCGGTCATACCGCTCTTGAAGGATTTTCAAAAACAATGCTACTGGAATTTCCGTACCGCAAAATAATCAACGGTGTTTCCGCGCTCCGGTACTACCACAAAAACCACTGCGGTACTACCGAAACATGGTATTACCGATCCTTAACCGCGGTATAAATGTTTGTCAAAACCGCTCAAGCGCTCAGAAGCCTCGTGGACGCTCCAGATCACACAGGACGATCGGACCGTAGGTTTCAGCCGTCAAGATCTAGACACTGTTCAAAGTCCGAACGTTCATACGATTTCCAACCTTCCGATTTCAATCAAACGATTCACAAAGCCTAACACGTTCGGACGGTCCGAACGTTTCTCGTAATCTGGACTGTTAGATCAAGATCTAACGGTTCGAGCAAAACACGCGTTCGGAAACCTAAGATGCGGTAGTTCCGTTCCCTCCAATGGTCATACCGCTACGCGGTCGTACCGCTACTTCACATGCTCTCACGAAAGCAACTGGTAGCACCGCTTCACTAAAGCTGGTCGTTCCGCCATGCGGTTTTACCGCAGTTTATACGCCGGTACTACCGATTATTCTGACACTTTGCTGAAACTTTCTGAAAAATAGGAATTCCAACAAACCTTCAACCAAATTGCCAATTGTAACATCACTTAGGTCCATGAGCATATCCTCATGGTGTTCACAATCTCCCCCTTGATGAACACATAGGCAATTTCCCAAAAATGAATGTTTTTCGCACAAACGCACAACTTGGTCCTAAAAGCAAGTGAATGAAAGGAAATGACCAAGTTGGCTTCAGGAAGGCTTCAGCAAGTGAGATAAGGCAGAGGAAGCAAGGAAAGCTTCAAATTCCAGAAACGAGCCAAAAATCTCACTTTAGGTCCAAAGGAAAGAGCAAGTTTTCAACATGACCTAAACACAGAGACTCCAAAACAGCAATTTTATCCAATTTTTCTCCCCCTTTAACAATGGAGTCATCAAGGTGCAAGAAGGATAAAAGAGCAGAATAACATGGAATGGCTGCAATTTTTTAAGTTTTCAAGTTTTCTTTTTTTAATTTTGAGCAAAAAGGAGCCATGAAGATTATCCATGAGGACTGAACAAGTATTACACCAAGCCATATTATGTGAAGAAGCTATGTTAAATCATGGCAAAAATATGTACAGCAAAGCTAAGACCAAAATAGCAATAATCTGAGATTAAATGAATTGGTAGCATAACATGGTGCTCAAGATCATAGTTTAACTAAAGGTATCCAAAAATGAGTCAGACCATGTCTATAAGCAAAATGGAGCCCAGAAACTAAAAATGAGTCGATTTTGACAATTTGAGTTCAATTATGAATCAATTTGTTCAAGTATTTGGAATTTAGCACTTTGAGCACTTTTGCCGAAAATGGTTGGTTTTATCTTAGTAAAGCAAGTCCTGGACTAGGAGCCATCCACAACTGCCTCCTAAGCTTCAACCAATTGACAATTTTGTTTTCTTAGCATTGTGCTAGATCTCAAGCCTTGCTGCGACCATCCCAAGCAAGAAGCTTAAGAGAGTGATCTAGGTCATCCAAAACTCCCCCTGAGTTCATGCCTAGTGCAATGGCAAGCAGTCTCATAAGAAAGAATTGGTGAGATCAGTTTTTTCGCACAGAAAAGCTCATTTTTTATTTGCTTGATTTAAAATTATCATAGCTTAATTTAAAACTCAGAATAAGTTCAAGACTCAATTTAGCCCATATGACATGGCATGAATCATGAGAGAATCACTATGGCAAAACTAGTCACAAGATCTACCAAGTCATGTTTTGATTCAATTTTCTCACAGAGAATAAAGCTAGCATGGCAAGAGCTAAGCAATACAAGAAAAGCCATAAAAGAAATCTAGCAAACTAGCACAAGACATGGCAGGGTATAAAGCATGAAAGCATGTCATATAAGTTGTTTGAATTATATTACAATGCAAGTTGTTTGAATTTTAAAATGAATTATGATACAATGAATGCAAAAGAGCAAACTCCCCCTCAAAACAGGCCAAGAGGAATAATAACCCCCAATTCTCCCCGCAAGTAAGCAAAACGAGAAGAATCAAGAGCTTTAGTGAAAATATCCGCAACCTGCTGCTCGGACTCTACAAAGTGATGCACAACGTCTCCCTTCTCAACATGGTCGCTAAGAAAATGATATCTAATGTCAATGTGCTTGGTCCTAGAGTGTTGTACTGGGTTTTTGGCAATGTTAATGGCAGAAGTGTTGTCACAGAAAAGAGGAACACTACCTAAAGACAACCCATAGTCCCGTAGAGTAGATGAGATCCAAAGAACCTGAGAGCAACTACTGGCTGCAGCTACATACTCGGCCTCGGCAGTGGACTGTGCAACAGAGGACTATTTCCTAGAAGACCAAGAGATAAGAGATGTGCCTAAGAAATGACAAGTGCCAGAAGTACTCTTCCTATCCACTCTACACCCCGCAAAATCAGCATCAGAAGAATACCAGAGTCCAAAGTCAAGAGTGTCTTGGAGGTACCTGAATATGCGACGCACTGTTTGATGATGAGAGGCTCGAGGGGAAGCCTGAAATCGAGCACACAAACACACAGCGAATTGTATGTCCAGCCTCGAAGCTGTCAGATAGAGGAGAGAGCCAATCATGCTGCGGTACTCCTTCTGGTCCACGGGCTCTCCATCCTCATCAGGATCCAGCACATTGGTTGTGGCGATGGGAGTAGATATTGGCCTACTACTTCCCATATCGAAGCGCCGAAGAAGGTCCTTTGTGTACTTACTTTGATGAATGAAGGTGCCTTCTTTCAGTTGCTTGACTTGAAGACCAAGGAAGAAGGTCAATTCGCCCATCATGCTCATCTCGAACTCACTGCTCATAGAATCTGAAAATCTAGACACCAAAGCATGAGAAGAACCACCGAATATAATGTCATCCACATAAATCTGAACCAATAGAAAGTCACTACCATGCCTGAGAGTGAACAAGATTTTATCTACCATTCCTATTTTGAAATCATTTTTAAGCAGAAAACTCTTGAGCCTATCATACCAAGCTCTAGGAGCTTGCTTCAAACCATACAAGGCTTTGGAGAATTTAAAAACATGATTTGGGAATTTGTGATTTTCAAAACCAGGAGGTTGCTTGACAAAGACCTCTTCTTCTATGACACCATTCAGGAAAGCACTCTTGACATCCATTTGATAAAGCTTAAAACCCTTGGATGCCGCAAATGCTAGCAAAATGCGAATGGCTTCCAATCTAGCTACAGGAGCAAAGGTCTCTTCAAAGTCTAAGCCTTCTACCTGGGAATAGCCTTGAGCTACAAGCCTAGCCTTATTGAGAACTACCAACCCATCCTCACTTTGCTTATTTTTGAAAACCCATTTTTGTTCCAATTACATTATGATTGGGTGGAGGTTCAACTAAGATCCAGACTTTATTTCTTTCAAAATTTTCAAGCTCTTCATGCATGGCATTGACCCAAGAGGAATCAGATAAAGCATGGGTGACATCTCGGGGTTCAAAAGACGCAACAAAAGTAGAATGTGCATGAGAACCAGGAGAAATAAACCTAGAGCGAGTGACTCGCTCATAAAGATCCCCAATGATCTACTCAGGTCGATGCTGTCGCTGAATGTGAAGAGGAGCTCCGGGTGCAGAAGTGGCCTCTACCTCATGGGCTGTGGAGGTAGGAGCAGAGCCACTCAGGTCGTCGGTGAAGATAGGAGGAGGCTGCTCAGCTGAAGCTGGAGTGGTAGAGGCAGGCTCTCCAACCACCTCAAAAGTGACTGGAGGATGGATCGGGTCCTCATCCTTAGAGTCATCGTCGATGAAGATGCTTTCTCGTATATCAGGAACCTGTGTACCTACAGCATCGGGTCTAGTACCAGGACTAGCCTCATCAAAAGTGACTTCGCAAGTCTCAACAATTTTGTTAGTATCCAAATTAAATACACAATAGCCAGGAGAATGAGCGGGATATCTAAGAAATATGCCATCAGAACATCTTGATTCAAATTTATCCAGGTTGCCATGTTTAAGAATGAAGCATTTGCAACCAAAAATTTTAAAATGAGAAACTTTGGGCTTATGACCAAATTTGAGCTCAAAAGAAGTTTTACCAATAACAGATCTCAAGAACACCCTATTAGAGATATAACAAGCAGTCGAGATCGCCTCAGCCCAAAACCTCCTAGGTGTTGAATGCTCATCTAGCATGGTCCTGGCCATCTCTACAAGGGTTCTGTTCTTCCTCTCTACAACACCATTCTGCTGGGGAACTCTAGGAGAAGAGAACTGGTGCTCAATTCCCCTATCAGAGTAGAAAGTGGAAAAGGAAGAGTTCTTGAATTCTATCCCATTGTCACACCTAATGGCTCTCAAAGCTCCAAGAAGATCAACAGCAAGTCTAAGGACCAACTCTCTAAAGAAGCCAAAAGCCTCGTCCTTAGAAACCAAAAAATAAACCCATGAATACCTGGAGAAATCATCCACAATCACAAGCACATACCATTTCCCACCTGCAGACCGGACTCTAGAAGGGCCAACTGTGTCTAAGTGCAAGAGCTGACCAGGTCCATCAGTCATCACTAAAGTAAGAGGTGGATGAGAAGCAGAAACCGTCTTACCATGTCTACAGGGGGCGCAAACTAGGTCTCTAACAGCCTTCAGCCTAGGCAAACCTCTAATCAAGTCTTTGCAACTGACTCTGGTCAAATGGTCAAAACCTATGTGTCCAAGTCTACGATGCCATAAGACTAGATCATGAGAGTCAAAAGCTACAAGACATCTAGGACTGGAAGTAGAGGAGACACTGAAATCAGCACAAAAGATCCTCTCAAACCTGGAGATCTCAAAGACAAGCTCACCTGAGGAGTCTAGAACTCTACACTCACCACTCTTAAACCTCACCTCCAGACCCTCATCAAGAAGCTGAGAAACAGATAGTAGATTATACCTTATCTTACTTACCAAAGCGACGTCCTTAAGCATGAACTTGTTGTTGACGCGCACTATGCCCTTGGCTGTCACGGTCCCAGTAGAAGCATCCCCAAATGTGATCAATTCATTGCCGGATGCATGTGTGAGGGAGGAGAACCATCTAGAATCTCCAGTCATGTGTCGAGAACACCCGGAGTCAACAATCCATATGTCCTCCTTCCTCGCACGACGAACCCAAAGAGCATGAACAGGAAACATCTGTGCCTCAGTACTGGGGTTAGTGATAAAAGACTTGGGAATCCAGTACTAAGTCACACGATGCTTGGGAACAACAGTAGAAGCAGCAATAAAACGGTTAGGATTAAAATCATAAGAATGCACACGAGAACCACCTAGACCTCTCCGAATCGACCTACCAAAAGGTCGGTACTCCCCCTGTCTAGATGCTATTCATGGTCTCTCCTCACGATATCCTAAACCAGAACGCTGCCTAGAGCCACTAAAAGAGTCAAAGAAGTCATCTACAAACCTAGGCCTATGTCTAGCATGAACAACAGGCTGCCTGGCTCTAGAGACTACAGCAGGTGAAGGAACTCCTCTAATGGACCTCAAAGCACTCATCCTCTCCTTCCTCTCAATCTTGGCTCTACAGAAGCAGAACTCAACAATGTGGCCATCTTTCTTGCAGAAGGTGCAATGGTACTTGACCTTTTGAGGGGTCTGACCTGTTGAAGTAGAAGCACCTGTCTTGCTAGAAAGAGTTTGGGCAAAACCTGCAGATCTAAAGACAATCTTAGATGGCTCAGGGGGTTCTGCCTCAAACAAGCCACTCGCAACAACTCTCGCAATCTTAGGTGGATGGTTCTTGGAATGCTCTAGAGGATTAAAACCTAGGCCACTATTCTTCACTCTCACCTTAGATTGGTCAAGGATCATGTTGAGGTTCTTCTTTCCACTAGAAAATCTCTCAAGAGTCTTTTTGAGGTAATCATTCTCTTTGGCTAGTTCCTTACATGATGCACATTTATTTGAATCGATTACCTTATTATATTTCTTCTTAAGAAAAGCCATCTCAACCTTCAAAGACTCACAAGACACACAAGAAGAATTTCTAATCCTGTCTAACTACTCCTTGAATTTTACTCTAAATGCCTCCTGTATTTCATGAACATTTTGTCCAACTTCAATGCAAAATGCACAAGAATTAGAGTCAACTACTTTCTTGGAAGCAATCATGGACATAGATTTTTCAATTTTAGCTTTCTCTTCTAGTGTCTTGTTTAGAGCTTCATTTTCAATTGTGAGCTTAAGACAATTTTCACATGATGCAGATTTAGAGTGAAGGACCATTTCAGTCATTTCTTTCATTTTAGTCTTATTTTTCTCACAATGAGAGTAGGTGTGACTAGCATCAAATTTCATCAATTCTTTTGTAGCGCTATCCAATTTTAGTTCAAGCAAAGCACAATTTGAGCAAGGCAATGGGATAGCATCTACAGCAGTCACATCTAAAGCAATGGCATTCATGCAAGCAGGACTAGACTTGAGAGATTCTAGTTCATCAAGAGCATCTTTCAGTTGATTAGCAATAGAGGAATGAGCAGATTTCAGATTAATCAATTCATTATTCAAGCTAGAGCAAGAATGACAAATGTCAACAGGATTAATGGATTTGAGCCTAACAACTTCTAGGTTCAAATTATCAATCATGGTGTCCTGTCTCTTAATCATTTTAGCTTGCTTCTTCAATTTTTGTTCAACAACAACTAAAGCACGTTTCATATCAGCAAGTGAGGGACATACCTCATCGGGATCGCTGAAAGGGTCATCGTCGTTGGAGGAGTCGACGTCGTGGCTATCCCTGGCCAGGAAGCACATGCCGGTGAAGTCCTGAGCCTTCTTCTTGCCATGAGAGTCATCGTCGTTGTCCTCCGTCCCCGAGTCCACATCGCTCATGTCAACACTCTCAAGAGCGGCAAGGACCCGGCTGACGAACTTGCGATAGTTGGGCTTCTTGACTTTCGCATCCCGAGCTTGAGGACGCTTCCGGAAGTTCTTCTCGTCCTTACCCTTCAGCTTGGGGCATCTAGAACAAATGTGGTTTGGCTCACCACACTCAAAACAAGTGACCGGACCACCTCTCTGTCAGGACCGAAAAATGCATCTCAGGAACCCTCTGTGTATGCTGAACTAGTCCCAGATCAGTAGCTAGATCACACAGGAAACAGTGATGAAATACCATCCATTTATTCGATTTAACTAAAAAGATCTCAGAGTACAAATAATAATAATAACTGGACCTTATGGTCAATGTTTAATTAACTTGCCACGCAGGGCTAAAGAAACAAATAAACTCTTGCAGCGGAACAAAACTCTTCAAAAGGCCAATCAACATGCCCACAGGCAATCGAGTGGAGAACGCATCCTAATCCGCAAAACCTTCATGGTCTTCGTGCTGAAAGAACTCCTGAGCAGCTTGGTATTCTTCAACTGCTGATTAACCAGAGGGCACAAGCCATGAGTACTTTTGAATGTACTCAGCAAACCGTAGGGAAATGTATGCAAATAGTATTCATGCATGGCTTGACAAGATTAGCTGTATGGTTCTTTTGCATAAAGCAGAATTTACGATAAATACAATAGATAGATTGAAATGCATAGTTGAAAACAATAGTAAATAATTAAACAATTTCTTTGAAACAACCAGTGAACTGCCCATTCACTTCCCAACCAAACCAACGATAAGTGAATCCCCATTTCACCAATCGACACAAACCACCACGTGAATTTCCTGTTCACCAAACAAACATTATATTCATCAAGTGAACTTCCCATCCACACTCCGACACATTTTATAAAATACTCTATCTCCCGTGTGAAATCCCCAAGCACGTCCATAACCGCGGACACGACTATTCGAATAGTTTTACACTCTGCAGAGGTTTTACAGCTTGACCCACAAGAGATTAATCAACTTAAAGAGTCTGACCACACTTCCTTGGGTGTGCGACTTAAGTGATCATCACAAGGCTTTTACAAAGCTCCTTCTTAACCCAATTCTGTCCGCTAAGGTTTCAACACTGAATGTCTTTCCGACCACACAGGGCCCCCCTCCTGTGCCTATGAGAATACGTTTCCCATAACTCACGCTTTCCACAACAGAACCAAAATTAAGACATTGCTAATTAGTTAGCCAGGTCCACCCATACCGGCCAAGTGGTTGTACGGTTAAGGCCCAGTTCAATGGTGCACAAGATTAAGTCCTTGACAAGTTACTCAGGCGATCTTTCCACAACCCATATCGTGCTAAACCCACACCCACAATCCACCAACCTGCTCGCCCGAGCGAAAACCATTTTGTTTAACTAAGACCAATGACACACCCTGTCATGGTACACAAATTTTAACAAGAGTGGCTCACCACCACGATTCCATATTTCATTAAGTCAAGATTAATCATTATGACACATGTGATGATGAACTCATCGTAACTAAGCTGAACTAAGCATCTATATGATACCCATGTTGGTGATATAAATATGTCCACCTAAAACTATTCATGCTAGGGTGACAAAGGATTCATGGCATTCAATTAATCAAAGGAGACATAAGAGAATAGGTAATATCTAAACCCAAAGCAGTTTGTATAAAGATAGCATGCAATTTGTATAAAACAATATACTTTGAAATCATAGGTTCAATTATGATCAAAGGACTATGGCTTGCCTTGGAATAAATCTTGAGATTGATCTTGATCTTGGTAGACTCCTCCTTGCTCAAAGCCTCCCGAAGTATCAACGTCTAATCGCAAACAAGCAAATAAACCAAATAAATAAATAACAGAGATCAAAAAAACTCTAAAAATTAAATAAAAATCTTAGATAAATAGATCTTGAATTTAGATGAATTTAGGAATTTGAATGGACTCAATCGGAGTTTGGATGCAAAAGATATGGGCTTCGGAAGTTGAAACCTTAAAGAAAACCCTAATTTGGAATTTTGGGAATAATCCGAATTAGTTTTCCATTGAAAAACACGGATTATGACACAGCGCTGACATCAGCGAGGGACGATCGGACTGGGTGAAACGACCTGACCGGTGGGGTCCACGAGTCGGTGGCTAGGCTCACGGTGGACTGTGCTCACCGAGCCGGGTGTTGGGATTGGATCTGGATCGCCATGCGGCAGCGCTGACTGGGCTCCACGCGGGCAACACGGGGGCTCTGGTGCTGAGATGGCAGTGACCTGGCAGTGACACGGCACTGGCAGCAAGGCTGGTGGCACTCGGATCCTGATGGTCCCGGTGAACGGTGGCTCGCCGGCGGTGATGGATGGCACGGGGAGGTAGAGGGCGAGATGGGGATCACAACAGTGGGCTCACAGGTGCTCGGGGACAACCAAGACGGCCGGCGGTGATGATTAGGCAGAGTGGAGACCTCGGGCTCGCCGGCGACGGTGAGGAAGGGACCCTCCGTTGAAGGCGCGGGCAGAGACGAGATGCGGGCTTCACAGCGGTCCCGTAGGTGGCCTCCACGGGTGACGAGATGCACCGGAGCAGCAGCGGTGACGACAAGGTCTCGCGGCCGGCGCTGAAGATGAAAGTGGCGCTAGGGCTCTAGGCGACGACTTGAACGCGGCAGCTAGGGCAAAAGAGGCGGCGCAGCTCGGGGTACGGGAAACAGGGATCCCCGTGGCTTTAAATAGCCTCGGGAGGCACAACCCTAACGGAAAAGGCGGCGGCGCGGCGAAGGAAAGAGGAGAGTCCAAGTCGGGGATGAAGAACAATAGCCAAAGGTGGGTCCCATACGTCAGCGGCTGAGGCTGGGACGAGCTCGCATTGAAAATGGCTCAAGGCGGTGGCCGGTGGGGTAGGGTGTGTCTTGAGCGATGAGAGAGGAAAGGAGCTGCTCAAGCCGGGCCGAAAAGCCGAGGTTTGGGCCGACAGATCGAAGCCACGTGGGAACTGGAAGCGGGTTTTGGCCTGAAGAGAATCTGAGATTTATTACTAGTTTTTCTTTTTAGAAAATAGCTGAAAATCCAAATAAGACTTAGAAAATAGCAAACGAACTTAGAAAAATTCTAGAAAATATATCCAAGCTCATAGAATCCAAATAAAATAGTTTTGATAATAGTTAATGTTGAGATTATTCATATTAAATTATTTTTGAACTCTGAAAATTCCAATTAAGCTTTAACTTTAACAGACAAAATCCAAATGGTTATTTTTCTTTTAAAACTTCAAAACAGACCAAACTTTTTTGGGATGTTACACTCTCCTTCTATTCCTCACCTTGTTGTAAACTCTCGAGAATTTGGTGGATAGGAGGGCCAAATCATCCTCAGGTAGCTTCTCTAGCTGCTCATCGCTCAAAGAATGCAAAGCGGACAAAGAAAAACCAGATGAGCCAAAATCCAAAGAATCCGACGAGCTACCTTTAGATGGGTCGACCACTAAAGCCATCGACTCTGTCTTGGAGAGACGCGAGATAAAGTCAATCTCATGAGTCTTCAACCTCGAGTAGAGCTTATCCATGGTAAGCTCACTCATGACAGTATTGTCATTGATGGACGTGATCTTCATCCCCTAGACCTTCACATCAAGAGCACCCAAGAGTTGGCGTGCATTCTCAGACTCAGTGAAAACAAGATCAACAGCGCGAAGATCATGAAGGATCTTGGAGAACCTTCCCCACAGCTCATCTAAAGACTCACCAGGCCTTTGTTCGATCTTTGAGTATTCATTCTTGAGCTGGTTCTGTCTCACTTCCTTGATCGCAGTAGAGCCCTTGTGGTAGTCACAAAGGGTCTTCCAGATCTCGTGACCAGACCTCAAATGAGCCACACGCTCAAACTCAGATCGACTAAGACCTTGGATCATAAAGTTGCGAGCTTTACTATTAGCCTCAACATCTGGAGTGATCACATCATCATTGGCCAGAACGACATATGGATTTTTGACCTTAAGCCAAATAGCGTGCCCTTGAGCCTCGATGTAGACATGCATGCGTGCCTTCCAGTAAGCAAAATCAACTCCATCGAAAACAGGTGGCTTGGTTGAATACTTGTCAGTCACCATGGCTTCAAAGACCGGTTAAGATCTATGAGAAGAGCTAATCGGGCTCTGATACCACTTGTATGACTGGAAAGGCGACTAGAGGGGGGGGGTGAATAGGCGCTCAATCAATTTTTGCAACCCCTCAAAGAAACAGCAACAAAAACTAGGATGAACTGCTGAAAGACCTCTAGAGTGCGGTACTACCGCTGTGTAAGATGCGGTATTACCGCTCCTCGAGATTTTCACCCAGACAGCAGAGATTCAAAACCAAAAGATGATCAACTTGTGATTTATCCAAGCAAACCCTATCAAACTTAAAACATAACATCTAGAGAGGATCAGGAACCTATTCCAATCATCTATTCAAAAGATCCACGTCAACATTTTGACCTTATTCAGAATTGATGAAGAACGGTTCAAAACCAAGTCAAATACCCAAATCTGATCCTAGGCTTGCTTGTGGTATATTGATGATCAAGATGACCTTAGATGGTCTCCCACAAGTCACAGCAAGCATAAGCAACAGAGGGATTCGAGAGAAAAGCAGTAGATCATCAAAATCACAAAAACTCCCAAAACAGAAGACAAAGAACGAAAGAAACTCACTTTCAGAAACATGATTGGATTGATCTGAAGATATGGTTGTTGTTTACAGCCTCTCCATCTTGGAGGAGACAACTCAATACATGAGCATCAGATCAAACAATCCCAAAACCCTAGCTCTCGTTTTCTCTCAAAACCCTAAGAGGTAGTCTCCATGAAAACGCATAAGTCTGGTGGAAACAACTCACAAGGCTTATATAGTAGAGGCTAAGCATCTAGGAATATTCCATTAGAGCACCATTAAACCCTGACACACAATGGGTTAAACACACGCACTCATCTCAAAGCATTGTCTTCGTCTTCGATTAACCTAAACCACTTCTCCAAGCGCCGACCCGCGCTGCGGTTTAGCCAAGAGATCACAAAGGCGGTATTTGGTGAAATTACCAAAATACCCCTTCTCGATCCTTCTCCATGGACCGAGTCCAATCTTGTCGAAGCAATTGCTTGCTCCGCCACGTGTAGGTTGATCAACGGCGCTCATCATGTCGGCCAATTGTAACATCACTTAGGTCAATGAGCATATCCTCATGGTGTTCACACATGAATATCTATGAGATCCATTGAACCTTACTAGAAGGATGGAGAGGGCTAGAGTTGGTCGGAGCATGGACGACGATGAGATCTAGCGGCGGTGGAAGGGAGCTTCTCGTGGAGGTGATGACTGGAGCTGAAAGGAGAGATAATAGAGGCCAGAGAAGCTTAATCACAGTTGGAAGATGGTGGTGTAGCGGAGGATTGACTAATGCTTTACCATGCTGGAGTGGGATAAGACGAATAGGGTTTTCGGCCAACAATGGAACAACCTCCAAATCCTCGGGCTCCTGTGTATGGATGGCCAAATCAACCGAGGGGAAATGTTTAGCAGGCTAAAGCATGCAAGGTGACGCACATAAAGGAAATAGTGGCTCACCGTAGATGAGATTTGCACAGCGGTGTCACTCGGTGTGTGCTTTGGATGCGCTCTAGAGCTGAGGGTGACACTCCCGCGTTTCGAGCGCTAGAGACAAAGACAAGGGCCGACAATAGTTCAAATGAGCACGGCAAGTGAAGTAGAAAAGAGGGGAAACCATAATGCGAAGCTCACCCACGCGAGCTGCTTGCGAAAGCGTCCTTCTCTTCCTCGGTCGAGAAGAGTAGTGAGCAAATGGAGAGGCAAGGAGAGGGTTTTGTGCGAGACTAAAGACGAAGACGGTCATGGCGTGAGTAGGCGGAGCTCTAGGATTGGCTGTCGCGGGCAGTGGGGCAACAACGTGGATGGACATGCTCAGAGCAGCACTACCGTGTGGAATGTGTCACCTGTGCATGAGCCAGCGGGAGGTAAGAGATGAACCTTGGAGGCAGGCCCAGGCGGTTAGAGACACAGCGAAGGGGGGTGCGGCGAAAAGGGTTGGATCGGACCATGTCACATCGGGCTCGGTCTGATCGGAGGTTGGGCTTGAGCCGGGGTTTGGTCCAGCCATGTTAGGTGGTTGGGTCAAAGTCTGTCTCGGGTGCAGTCGGTGCATCTAAGAGGTTTGGTTGAACTGGGTCAACAGGGTCGGGTCTGTCAAACGAGTCTAACAATTGACTGGGAATTAATTCAAACTACTCTACTTTGACTGAGCCACTAGAAATAGCAAATAAAATCCAAAAAATCTGAAATTTATCAAAGGGGTTACTGGTAAGGTATAGTACTCATATAAAATCTTAAACCTTACTGTTCAAGATTTATTTTCTTAATTTAAATTCAAACCTAGAATAGGTTATTAAAAAGAGTTTGAATTTTCTGTGGGTTGAATTTAGTACCAAACATTTGGGAAAAATTATATTAATACTTGATAAATATTATAAGATTTGAATAAATTATTTCCAGATGATGAACATAAGTTTTTGTTCCTATTTTCTTTTGGAACTTAACTTTAAGTTATAGGTTTAGAACTTTGATTAAGATTTTCCAAGTGCAATAAAATATGCAAATGTTTCAAAAACAATATGCATGTTAATGAGATGCATACTAATTATCATTAATTAACTTGGGAATATTACAAACCTCCCCCCCCCCCACAAAAGATCTCGACCCTGAGATCTCGGTAGGTTGGAAGTTGGATAGGAAGGTTCTAAAAGATATAACATCTGTTGTCTTGATTTTATTCAAAGATAGTGCCAAGATATCCTAACAAGGTTACAAGGAATTTCTATTATATTTTCCTTTCTATTGTTTTGTTTAACCTTTCCTTTCTAGATTCGAAGGCACTTCAGGCAGAAGGAAAAAGGTCGGGATATTCGGTCTGTATCTAGTCTTCACGCTCCCAAGTTGCTTCACCTTTAGTATGGTTGCTCCACTAAACCTTCAAGAACTTGATGACGTGATTCCTTGTCTTGCACTCCATTTCTTCAAGAATGCGTATCGGATGCACCCGATCAGAGAGATCGGGTTGCAAATCGAGGTCTTCTAAATTGGTTACTCCGGTAGGGACTTGAAAACACTTCTTGTAACAGCCTCAGCTTTAATAAACAGTAATAAGGTGTTGTTCATAGCATCACTGTTCATTTCGGCAAACTAGACAGTATGTTACAAACTAACTTCCTTCGTTTCTAATCTTAAACCTAAGTCTGTCTAAAACTTCAAAAGAAAATACCAAATTAATGTTGGTATTATGACTGGGAAGTATTTTTAATAAAGACTAGATGAATTATCTTGGCCAAAAAGAATTTTTGCTGAAATTTTAGAAATTATTGATCTTGAGAAAAAAATAATTATCTCTAAACAAAACCTTTTCGGTTAAGTAAATTATTTATGTATTTTAAAAGGTGAAACAGTGTTTTTAAAATTTATTTGGGAAATATATTATCCCAGTAGCATCCTTGCAAAATTTCGTATTTTTACAAATTTATTTGCTATTTTTACAAGGCCGGTCAAACTTTTGAAGGTTTAAATTGGTTTGGTCAACTTTCCTCATTCAAACTCCTGTCCGTGGCACTGTAGCGACTTGAATCCATTGGGTTTAAGTCCAAATCGGTGCAACCGGGCCGCACCGACACGTCCTTGCGTGAGCCCCGCTTATGGTGCGTGCGAACCGTTGATTTCAATGTGAACGGGAAATGATTGGTAAAGCTGTGTGGCTATGTACATCCGCGAGCCTCAATCCTCACCCTCGGTTTCGCATCTAACCTCTGTGTTTTCGGACCATCCTGATCAACCTTGAAATCTTGGCCGTTGATTCCCTCTCGGACCATCGAGATTCGCAGAGCAGTGTGAGCCCTCCATACCCGTGATGTGATCTCACCGTTGGATTCCCATCCTACCGCGCTCAACCTTGGATTCGAAAACCCTAGCGCATACTCAAATCTCAGCCGTTGGATCTTTATCCAACGGCATCGCAATTTAATTCAGTCATCTAACTCACCTCCGAAATCGGGCACCGTTGGATCTTAAATGAACTGCCCAGATCAACGTGAACGTTCGGACCGTCCGAACGTCATGTTGAATCTGAGCCATCGGATTTAAATCGGACCGTTGAGGAGGGCGGTGACGTTCGGACCTTCCGGCTTCCTCTTCGATCTCAGCCGTTAATTTTAGATCCAACCGCACCAGCCCTTTTGATTTTGAATCGGTAGAGCGCCGAAAAGGTGTTGATCGCCGGATTTCCATCCGACGGTACCGCTTCAAACCATGTGCGTTTAAATGAAGATTCCCTTATAGCCGTTAGATCTAGAATCTACTGTACCGCTTCAACTGCGTGCATTTAAGTAACGATTTCTTTGTGGCCGTTAGATCAGGATCGCACGGCCCATGTGAGATGTGCCGTTTGGACCATCTGCAGTAGCCGCAGAATCTCAGCCTTTAATTCAAAATCCAATGGCGCCAAAGCTTTAAGTCACGCTCAACCTCGCAACCGTCATATTTGAATCAGAAGGCTCCTGTGAGTTGGGCCGTTCGGACCACCTACAGTCCTTTTTCAACCTCGGCCGTTCGATGGAGATCGAACGGTTGATCTTCTTTTGAAGCCGTTAGTGAGACTCTTTGCTGTGGCTGTTAGATCCAGATCGTGCGGTCTACATAAACCAATACCAGTTAGTTCTTCTACACCTATCCTCATCGCTACCGTTCACTTCTAATCGAACGGTTGATGTTCATTGGAGCTTGCCATGTGCTGTGCGTGGCTGTGACTGTCTTTGGGACCCGCTCATCAGTGTCGACTCTCTCTTCATCCTCTCGCCTGTGCGCCACCGCCGGCTTTGCCACCCGAGTAGAGGCATTGCACAGTATTGATGCGAATATTCCTTGGATATTTAGCATCGGTTGGCCACCTCATCAGCTCTAGAGGTTTCTCGGGTGCTCCAGGAGATCAAACTCTATATAAACCCTACTTTTGGGAGCCCTGCCATTGTTGACCGAAGTGGTTCTCTTCACCCCATTTCCTTCCCAGTGAAGTATCCCTTGCTCTCTTGCTTGATCATCTCTCTCGATGCTTAATTCACCTAATAATGTGAATTTGGGCATCGTTTGTAGGTTGATCCAGTGAGGACTCTTTGCTGACCCGAGCTAGTTGGAGCATCTTGTCGGTAAAATCTTGCTCTGGTGAGCTAGGTTTCATACCTTTTCCTCAAAGCACGTGTAGGGTGATCTTTAGAGCTTCTAGGGTTCATTGTTGTCGTTTTGGTTAGACCAGTGCAAAGGATCTTGGATCTTTGCTGTCTCGGCCAGGACTTGACTTCATCTACTTCCTTCTCGAGCTGGTAAGTTAGACCTTGTTTCTTGTCACCTTGAGCACCCTAAGGACTTCAATAGTTCGCTTGAGCTATCTACTTGTACATGAATACTCAATGCTTCTTTAAACTGAAAAGTTGTTTTTATAACTTTTCGGTCTTTCATATCGTTTTCAAGAACTAGGGTTTCTCTTGCTAGCTTGTCAGCTTATTTAGGTCCTAGATAAACCCTAGTCTCATAAGTAGACCTTCTTTTGATTCTTAAGGTCACCAATTCATTTATTGATGCAAACCCTCTCTCTGTTGGTTATTGTCGGTCAAAACCGACAAAAGCTTAATCTTTCTTTTCCTGCTGTGAACTGGTCGATTAGGGTTAGCAAGGATGATTTAAGATATTACTCACTCTCCAGACTAGCTCTAACTTCAATTTAAAGTCTTTGTTTTGTGTATTTTTCCAAGTCAACCGAAACCTGTAAAAATGTCCCTTTGCTGTTTTGTTGTTGAACAGCCGACAACATGTACAACAAGTCTCCTAATCTTTTACTTTGCCACTTAGTGTCGTTAAATGATAAATTAAATCACAGTAGCAATTTTGAATACTTTTAATGTAAGCAAAACAATTTACTTAATATATGTTTAGGTCACTAGACCACTATTAGTAATCTGTCATAATTTCAATTTTCAAAACTCTGAAACTGCAACTCTAAGGTTGACTTTAATCTGAACAATTAGTGTCAATAGATGGTAAAAATGGGTTATTATCTGTGAGCACCCGAATTTATTAGGCTCATAATACTTAGTCATCCAATTGACCCTAGTATTATCAACCAAATAAACCCGGTCTCGAGAGATGTATACTTCCCAGAATGCAATATACATACCTCACAACAAAAGAATGTATCAATTCCATACAACACATAGTACATAAGCAACAAACCAGAAGTTAATATTAATATGGAATAGCTATTACAAAGAGGGCCCTTAGGCCAAATAGCAACAATTCTAAAAAGATAACAATGAAGCAAAAGTGCCATAAAGATGGCTATAACACAAAGCCAATCAGTGTGCCTTAACCCCTAGGCATCTGACCGGACCGCCAAGCTAGTCGTCGAAGAAGCTGCAACACATAGCACAAAAGTGAGGTTCTTGGATCTCACCCTCTCCCTCTGCAACAAAAGCCACAAAATGCCACAACCACGGGCAGATGAGTACATAAAGTACTCCATAAGACTTACGTGTAAGATAACAGCCTATAACATATGCTACATGCAAGCTTTATGTAAGTGGAGGTTGTATGTCTCATTTAGCATAAAGCAACATTTATTTGCAATAACATAATAGATGGAAGGCAATTTGGCAAAGCATTTTTAATTGTTGAAATAACAACGTGATAATACATAATAACAACAACATGAACAACCTAGAAGTGACTAACCCATTAGTCACCACAACAATAGCATGAACTCCCGCTCATACCAACCAAGTCAAGTTTTAATTAAATGTTGTAGTCTAACTCTTGCAAAACCTAACCAAGCGTGTCCATAACCTAGGGCGAGGCTATTCAATAGTTTTATCCCTGCAGGTGTACCACTGTACCCACACGCCTGACCGCCTTTCCTTTAAGCACACTTCAAGGTATGCCGCACGGCTAAGTCCTCACGAGACATTTCCAATGGACAATGCTAATTCTGAGTCGCACAACCCACGGGGAGAAGGAGGCATCACACGACCTACCCGGAAGCTAATGCTCCCCTCCCACATCACACACATTTTATCTTTAAAACACACCAACCGAGCGACCCCAATTAACAACGCCCAAAGTACTTAGTCAAGAGGGGTCCCATATCCCCCTCGCGTGGTTAGTACGCATAATTGCTTGGAGAGTGTGACACAAGATGTTCGGTCCTTGACGACTTAGGCATACTTCCACATTCCAAAAACCGCACCATCCATCCAATATGCCCAAGTCTAAACAATCTTTTATTTTCAGATTTTTTACTTTACAAATTAACAAAGCACAAGTGCTGAATATAAAGGAGTAGTAAGTAGATTTGTGTGATCAAGACCATCGATTAAATCGATGATCACCCATTTCTACCGTTATCTAAGCATTGCTAAGCATTTGAAATCACAACTACTAAGTGATAGGAGTTCATCCACGAACTCCAACCACAGCAAATAACCTAGGCTCATGGTAGTAAAGACATGGCATTCCTACAGATTATGCAACTATAGGATCCACTAACCATAATTAAAACAAAGTAGCAATGCATACATAGAGTTTAAACAACATAATAGACTTGCAAATATAGGATGAATCATGGTCAAACTGCTTGCCTGGCTGTTGAGGGTCACTTTGTTGCGGAGGATCGTTCTCGGGATTACCACAAATGTCGAACCCTAACGAAAGAGCGAAAAAGAACCGATAAGAACAAAGAATTCAAAAGGACTCAACAGCAAACTTCCACCAAATGACTTAAAATTTTTACAGCAGCAAGATAAAGATTTATCATGAATTTAGCAACAAGAATCAATCGATTTGGATTCTTGATGCAAAAGATATGATCAAAATAATTCAATTCGGCCAGAAAAATCCAAATTAAATTAAAAAGGGCTACTGTTCATAAAATATTTTCTAGGGTCTTCTGGACATGAAATTTTTATGATAGATAGGTAATGACATTCTAAGACTAATGGAAGTGGTTTCAACTCTTTTGGAGTTACATTGCAACTTCTACAATTTTTAAAGACAAGAACTTGAACAAAATTATAATGCATAATTATTCTTTCTGAAAACAGTAACATGTTCAATATTAATTTTCCTAGTAATTTCATATTAAGAGGAACCCAACAAACTTGGATTCACTCCAAGACAAGTCACAGAGAATTAGTTATGCATTTTGCAAGTTAAATGGGTTTTAGTATAGCAATTAAACCTACAAGTTAGCAAGATTAATTCTGGACATTTTGCAACTATAACATGCTCTAAACCATTTTTAGTTCTAAGTGTAGGTAATAACAGAATTAGCAAAATGGATTTCATCGAAAAGGAGTTAACATGATTTTATTATGCATTTTTGAACTTATCAGAATTTCTAATACATTTAATAAAGCTGAAAAGGAACAAAATGATCTTTTACATTTTTCTGGAGCTATCTCAATCATGCATCTATTTTTAGATTAAACTTTAGTCCATAACAGAACTACCAAAAGTGGAATCAACGAAAATGAGTTATTATGAAATAGTTGTACCTTTTAAAGTTTTAACACAATTTCGGTTGTACAATAAATCGCCCGGGAATTTTCTAAAACCCAGCGAAGGAATTAAGACGTGGCTCAATCTGGACCGCTGATCCAGCAATGGACGGCCCACGCGATATGTGCAGAGAACGGCCGACATCGGGGACCCACCGTCAATCACCCTGAGTCGCTACGGGTTTTAACACGCGCCGGAACAAGGGCCCACTAGCCGTCGTCACGAGGCCGGGTTTCCTCAATGCACAGCGTCGGGTCCCACATGGCAGCGACACAGGACCCGGGGAGGTTTTCCAGAGGATTTAAATGCACTGCGGGGTTTAAGGGCCTCGGGCCCACAAGCAAGTGAGATAGCGCTAAGCTTTAAGACAGGCTTTTAATTCTAACTCATCATTAGCATTAATTAAGACCTGATTAGCGCTATTAATCCCGTATCTTTGTCGGGACGGAGCCCGGCACAGTACCAGCTCGCGTCCGACAAGATACTGAGAGGGTTCACCGGCTTGTCGCCAGCGGCTCCGGCCACGGCGGCGCAGTCCAATGGTACGGACGGGTCCGCAATAACGTCGCGGACCTCAAGCAAGTGTCCTCGCCGGCAGTGGCGGAGCAAATCGCCGGCGAGCCGGAGAAAACCAAAAGTGACCGTTTCGGCCGAAAACGAGAAATAGCAACCGAAGCCGCTTTGTTACGAGAAGGGTGCCTTGGCCTTAAGGGACTACATGCAAGGTACCTTGAGGCCGAGACGAGACTGAGTGAAGGATGAGCTCCGGTGAGGTTGAAGATGGCCGACAATGAGGAAGACAAACATCGGAGCTCGGTCTAAGCAAAGCCAAAGCCACCGGTGATCATACTAGCTTTATTACTGCTCAAGGAAGCTTCATGAGCAAGAATAGAGGAAAAGAAGTACTCACCGGAGGTGGAGAAGAAGGTGAGTGCTCCACTGCCGAAATGAGAGAAACTCCAATTTGGTCTTTCCCTAAGAGATATAAACCAGTGGAGTTAGGGCTATTGCTCCAAGCAACAAGAGGAACAAGAAGGTGCTTAAAGGAGTGAGAGGGAGCCACTGGAAACAAACTTCACTGGGGAGCTCCACTGGCGGCCGAAAGCTTGAGGGGGGTGATTTGAGCTACACAAGCACAGTGAATGCTAGCTAAGCTCCAGTGGTGAGTAAAGAGTGCCAAGGAAGACCATGAAGGGTTTAAATAGGCAAGGAAGGCACGAGAGAAGCAACGGCATTGCCTACGGTGAACCACTGTCCACCAACCGGTCCATGGCTTAGCAAGGACGAGGGGGAAAGGATGGGAGCTGCTCTGAGCGAGACCATGGAGCCGAAAGTCACCGCCGCATTAAATGCTAGCGAAGATAGTCTGTTGGGAGGTGATCGCACCGCTCTCCCCTCTGTCATGGCGTCTTGCGCTGCTGTGGGGAAGATGACCAGAAAGGCGCGGGGCCACCAACGAGAGAAAACGGCTCGGCCGAAGCGCCTTGAAGGGCCGAGCCGCACCCCAAGTGATGAGCCCACACACGCACCGTTGGATTAGAAAAGAGCGGTCGCACTGAGATTGAAAGGTGGCAGTTGGATCGAAGATCCAACGGTAGAAAAGTGGGTCCGATTGGCCCATCGCCCGGGACAGCGCGATCCGAATCCGATGGTGACATGCGGCGACCGTACGATCAAGATCCAAAGGCTGGCGCTTGATGGGCACTGATCAAATCGTGAATGGCCCAATCGCTATGGGCCGCACGATTTGCATCCGACGGTGGATAGCGATTGCGCGCGCAAGAAAGCTCGGGCTGAGGCTTGTTGGTTGAATCAAATCAAGTGGCTCGAGCCCGAGGTTGGTTCGAACCCAAGGAACAGTGCAACATGATAAGGTTTGAAAAATGAAAGCTGAGACTTTGGGAAATCATTTGGGATAGCATTTCAACTCCAAAAATCATGAAATTTTAACTGGAGCTTTCTGAACAAAGGATTAACCTTACATAAATTTCCCAGAGAGTTTTATGCACTGCATAATTCTCAAGAAATTTCAGAAGGTTTGCAAATAGGGTTTGACCAGACTTTGACTGGGTTTGACTTGCCTCCAAAACTATTCAAATAATCTCCAAAAATTATGAGATAATTCAGAGGTGTTACAAGTCATCCAAGGGTCTTAGGAAAAATATTTACAGAGGTTTGACACAAGATTTCTCAAAGAGGTTTTTGATAGGAGTGAATTGGAGAATTTGATTTCTGGATCCTGATTTTCCATAATCCCTTTTTAAGAATTACAGATTTGGGCAAGTATTCCCATTTGAAGAAAAAGTTTTAATTTCTCCTCATTTTCATTACATTTGAGACACACACTTAAGTTTGGGATGTTACAAAATCTCCCCTCCTTACAGAAATCTCGTCCCGAGATTTGGCTCACTCGGGGAAGAAAGATGGATAGTCCGCACGCAGACAATCTTCCCTTTCCCAAGTAGCCTCATCCTCGAAATGGTTCGACCACTCGAACTTTAAGGAACTTGATGGAATGATTCCTAGTTCTTCGCTCACCTCATCGAGTATGCGTAACAGGGTGCTCACGATAGGTCGATCCGGTTGACATCGAGAGTCTCCAACGGAGCTTCCTCGCTTGGAACACGGAGGCACTTCTAAGCCGATACATGGAACACATCATGTACCCCTCAAGTGCAGATGGCAACTCCAACTTATAGGCAACAGCTCCCTTCTTCTCGATAACGCGGTAGGGACCGACATATCGAGGAGCTAACTTGCCCTTGACGCCAAACGCCGATGGCCCTTCAAAGGAGAGACTTTGAGGTAAACAAAGTCATTGGGCTCAAAGCTCAACTCACGACGCCGGCGATCCGCATAGCTCTTTTGCTCGATTGAGCTGTGGCGCAAACGCCACGAATAAGCCGGACTTGGCGCCGCCTCATTGATTGAGTCCGCCAAAGAGAGGTCTCTCACCGGTCTCTCGACCAGTTCAACGGGTTCTACACTTTCTCCCGTATAAGGCCTCGAAGGTGCCATGCCGAGACCGGCCCGAAGTCTGTTGTTGTAGGAAAACTCGGCGAATGGTAAGCATTTCTCCCAATGCTTCCCATAGGAAAGGACACAAGCACGAAGCATGTCTTCCAAAACCTGGTTGACCCTCTCGGTCTGACCATCGGTTTGGGGATGATATGCTGTGCTAAAGGCAAGACGGGTTCCCATAGCCTCTTGCAGACTATGCCAAAACCTGGCGGTGAAAAGCGCACCGCGATCGGAAACGATCGTCTTTGGCACCCCGCAAGCAGACGAGAAATATAGAGGTCCGCCAATTGACTTACACTAAGGTTAGTCCGTACTGGCAGAAAATGGGCTACTTTTGTCAATCGATCGATGACAACCCAGATGGAATCCTTACCCCCGGGTGTTCGGGTAGACCGTGATAAAATCCATACCGGCCGAATCCCACTTCCACTCGAGAATAGGCAAAGGTCAAGCGATCTGCGGACGCCGATGCTCGCCTTGACACGACTACACACGCCACACTCGCAACGAACTCGCAATCTCCTCTTCATGCGAGTCCACCAAAATCTCTGCCGAGATCCCGATACATCTTGGTGGCCCCGGATGAATAGACAAAGGCGAATCATGGGCTTCGCAGAGAATCAAATTCGCAACTCCATGTCCTTTGGAACCACAAGGCGTTGCCCAAACCTCACAACACCATGCTCATCCTCGTAAAAGCACTTAGTTGTTCCGTTCTTGACATTTTCCTTGATGTGGCTCACCCAACATCCAACCGCCGAGCGGACTTGATCCGATCCACCAAGGTTGGTTGCACAACCATGGCAAATAGAGATCCATGCTCAACTATCTCCAAGTTGAGACGCTGGAATGCTTCGAGAAGAGAGGGTGAATGCTCCTTGAGCAATAAGGCATTACAATACGCTTTGCGACTAAGCGCATCGGCAACGACATTAGCCTTGCCCGGATGGTAGTGAATACCCATATCATAATCCTTGATCAACTCCAACCATCTCCTTTGCCTGAGGTTCAGGTCAGGTTGGGTGAACAAGTACTTTAAGCTTTTGTGATCCGAATACACTTCACAACGATTACCGATTAGGTAATGTCGCCAAATCTTAAGTGCATGAATCACCGCGGCTAGCTCCAAATCATGAGTAGGGTAGTTGAGTTCATGAGGTCTCAATTGCCTTGATGCATAGGCCACTACCTTGCCTTCCTGCATAAGGACACAACCGAGGCCTCGACGAGAAGCATCGCAATAGATATCGGTCGCTATGGATATCGGGAAGAACGAGGACGGAGCGGTGGTCAAACACTTCTTGAGTATTTGGAAACTTTCCATACAAGCCTTAGACCACAAGAACTTCTGGTCCTTCTTGAGCAACTCCGTCATCGGCTTCGTGATCTTGGAGAAGTTCTCGATAAAGCGACGATAGTATCCCGCTAAACCAAGAAAACTCCGCACCTCAGAATCAAGTGGGCGGACTCCAGGAAAGAACATCGTCGACCTTGCTAGGATCAACGGCTACGCCTCCAGCTGAAAGAACATGGCCTAAGAAGGCTACTTCCTTCAACCAGAATGCACACTTGCTGAACTTCACAGACAACAGGTGCTCACGCAGCCTTGCTCAACACAAGCCTCAGATGCTCTGGCGTGTTCCTCATCGTTCTTGGAGTAGATAAGAATATCATCGATGAAGACCACGACAAACTTATCCAAATACTCCATGAACACCGAATTCATGAGGTTCATGAACAAGGCAGAGCATTGGTTGCTTTAATGACATGACAGTATACTCATACAAGCCGTAGCGAGTAGAGAAAGCCGTCTTGGGAATATCCTCAGGTCGAATCCGAACCTGATGATAACCCACTCTCAAATCAATCTTGGAGAAAACTCGAGCTCCAGTTAATTGATCGAAGAGATCGTCAATGCGGGGCAATGGATACTTGTTCTTTACCGTCACTTCATTAAGTGGGCGGTAATCAACGCATACGCGTAAAGTACCATCCTTCTTCTTTACGAAGATTGCGGACAACCCCAAGGAGATGAGCTAGGCGGATGAAACCCTTCTCTTGCAGCTCACTTAATCGCTTCTTCAACTCCACCAACTCGCTTGGAGGCATCCGATACGCCTCTTAGAAATAGGGGCGGCACGGAGCCAACTCAATGACAAACTCGAGATCTCGAACTGGTGGCATCCTGGAAGATCATCGAAAGACATCAATGAAGTCACAAACTGTTGGGACTTCATTAATATCTAGAACGGACTTCGCCGAGGGCTAAGAGATGTGGACCTAGCAACTTCAAGAGAAGGAAACGCGAACACCGGGGGACTAGAAAGTGAGACGGACTTCTTGGCGCAATCGATTTGTCCCATATGACGAGACAACCAATCCATACCAAGAATCACGCCCGACTCGCAGACTTGAGGAGGATAAGATTCACGAGAATCCAACTCCCTCAATCTCGATGGGGACATCCCTACACTCAAGCTCAGCTCTCAACTCCGATCCGGAGAGCGAATGAGTAAGCGGACCGACAATGGAGAGAAAAGAAGCTCCCCAACAGCGGCAAAAGACTCGTAAACGAAAGAATGAGACGCCTCTGAATCAAACAAAACCGTAGCAGGATGAGAGTTAACGAAGCGCATTCAGCACAACGCCGGGTGTCTCCCGAGCCTCCTCTGCGGTGATGACGTTGACGCGACCACTACCCACGCCTCGGTAGCCGGACGATCTTCGGTCTCGCGAAGATCCACCACTCGCCCGCCCTCCATTAGGACGAGGGGCCGCCCGCTTCTTAGGGCATTGGTTCGCATAATGCCCCTTCCGTTGCATGCAAAACAAGTGACATCGCCGCCGGGTTGCGGAACCGCTCTGCGACTTCGCAGAAGACGTGATCGGGCACGGCTCGCGAAGGACGAGGAACAGGCGTGACCTCGGGTGCCAAAATCGAGACTGAACCCCGAGACCGCCCGGCGAGGACGGAGGAATCGGACTTGGAAGACTTGTAAGTCTCCCACTTGCGCTTACGGAATCCATAAGCTCTCGAGCCGCATGCTCACGACGATGGCCTTGTCGACCAAGGCCCGAAAATCGTGAAAGTCGACAATGGATAGCTTGTCCTTCAGCTCCTCGGACAAGCCACGCCTGAACTTGGCCTGCTTGGCCATATCAATGGCCACCTCCTCAGGAGCATAACGAGCTAGATGGTTGAACTCGTATACATACTCCATGACTAAACCACGCCTTGCTTGAGCAAGAAGAAACTCCCCGCTTCTTGATCTCCATCAAGCCGGCAGGATGTGAGCCCGACGGAAGGCCGCACGAAACTCCTCCCACGAGACGGTGTGGTCTAGGGGCTGCATGGCGAGAAAATTCTCCCACCATGACAAAGCTGCACCCTCAAGCTGGTGCGATGCAAACAGCGCCTTCTCGTGCTCCTGGCATTGCGCTATGCTGAGCTTCCGCTCAACCAAACGAAGCCAATCGTCTGAATCGAGCGGGTCCTCAGACTTGGAAAAGGTAGGAGGCTGAGTGCGAAGAAACTCAGCAAGGCCCCCACGAGACTGATGGGCATTCCCTTGCCCAGATCCTGAAGCTCCGGAAAGTGCAGTGGTGTTGCGCGCGATGACGTCCAGGAGAACTCTCTCACATCCGCGCGTTTGCGCCAATCTGCAGAAGGACCTCGGCCATGGTCGGAGGAGGAGGAAGCTCCTCGTCCGGACCAGCTGACTGGCCTTGGCCGCTACGAGTGCGTCCGGCCATCCTGTTACAAGAAATTTTGGTTAGCAACTAGACTCGAAAAACAAAGCCTTTAAAGAAGGCAAGAAGCGATCGACTAGGGGAATGGAATATCACCCTAAACGAAAGCCAAAACAGCGAGTAATTCAACTTTAGAAGCTTCTAAAAGACTCTCAAAACAGCCAAGAAACACCAAAAGCAAGGCTCAACTTCTCAACTCAACTAACCCGTATTGAATGAATGAGTAATTGATCGAGAAGATTAAAAATCAGATTGTAAGATGAGATCTAATGCTACTAAAGAGCAAGGTTAAAACAGCGAGATAAGTGCTAGATACTTAGCTAACTAGTATCACATCTTACCCTTTTATTTCCACAAGTTTTAGTTGAATTAACCTCTCATTTTCTACCTCATTTACTAGCTTAAACCTTGCTGCCCTAAAATGCTTGCTTGCTGTCCAGAATTTTCAGATTTGAGTTTCACCTTCAAATACTTCTATTCTCCACCAAAAAGGTAGCCAAGACATCAATTTAGAACTCTCATATGTCATCCAAAACCCAATTAATCGATAACGACTATTTTGTAGAAGGGAAGAGAGGAAAACAACTTTTAAAACTCAAATTAGAGTGAGATGAGAAGAGAAAGCTAAGATAGATGAGGAGTAAAATCTGAGAATTTTCTTAAGCTTTCAAAACTCATTTGACACTTTGAAATTAGGTTTTCAAAATATCCTAAAGACGACCAAGCTTGCGTTACTACGGTCAGAACGGCTCTGATACCAACTTTTATGAGCACCCGAATTTATTAGGCTCATAATACTTAGTCATCCAATTGACCCTAGTATTATCAACCAAATAAACCGGTCTCGAGAGATGTATACTTCCTGAATGCAGATACATACCTCACAACAAAAGAATGTATCAATTCCATACAACACATAGTACATAAGCAACAAACCGAAGTTAATATTAATATGGAATAGCTATTACAAAAGAGGGCCCTTAGGCCAAATAGCAACAATTCTAAAAAGATAACAATGAAGCAAAAGTGCCATAAAGATGGCTATAACACAAAGCCAATCGGTGTGCCTTAACCCCTAGGCATCTGACCGACCGCCAAGCTAGTCGTCAAGAAGCGCAACACATAGCACAAAAGTGAGGTTCTTGGATCTCACCTCTCCTCTCTGCAACAAAAGCCACAAAATGCCACAACCACGGGCGATGAGTACATAAAGTACTCCGCAAGACTTACGTGTAAGATAACAGGCCTATAACATATGCTACATGCAAGCTTTATGTAAGTGGAGGTTGTATGTCTCATTTAGCATAAAGCAACATTTATTTGCAATAACATAATAGATGGAAGGCAATTTGGCAAAGCATTTTTAATTGTTGAAATAACAACGTGATAATACATAATAACAACAACATGAACAACCTAGAAGTGACTAACCCATTAGTCACCACAACAATAGCATGAACTCCCCGTTCATACCAACCAAGTCAAGTTTTAATTAAATGTTGTAGTCTAACTCTTGCAAAACCTAACCAAGCGTGTCCATAACCTAGGACGAGGCTATTCGAATAGTTTTATCCCTGCAGGGTGTACCACTGTACCCACACGCCAGACCGCCTTTCCTTTAAGCACACTTCCGAAGGTATGCCGGCACGGCTAAGTCCTACGAGACATTTCCAATGGACAATGCTAATTCTGAGTCGCACAACCCACGGGGAGAAGGAGGCATCACACGACCTACCCGGAAGCTAATGCTCCCCTCCCACATCACACACATTTTATCTTTAAAACACACCAACCGAGCGACCCCAATTAACAACGCCCAAAGTACTTAGTCAAGAGGGGTCCCATATCCCCCTCGCGTGGTTAGTACGCATAATTGCTTGGAGAGTGTGACACAAGATGTTCGGTCCTTGACGACTTAGGCATACTTCCACATTCCAAAAACCGCACCATCCATCCAATATGCCCAAGTCTAAACAATCTTTTATTTTCAGATTTTTACTTTACAAATTAACAAAGCACAAGTGCTGAATATAAAGGAGTAGTAAGTAGATTTGGTGATCAAGACCATCGATTAAATCGATGATCACCCATTTCTACCGTTATCTAAGCATTGCTAAGCATTTGAAATCACAACTACTAAGTGATAGGAGTTCATCCACGAACTCCAACCACAGCAAATAACCTAGGCTCATGGTAGTAAAGACATGGCATTCCTACAGATTATGCAACTATAGGATCCACTAACCATAATTAAAACAAAGTAGCAATGCATACATAGAGTTTAAACAACATAATAGACTTGCAAATATAGGATGAATCATGGTCAAACTGCTTGCCTGGCTGTTGAGGGTCACTTTGTTATGGAGGATCGTTCTCGGATTACCACAAATGTCGAACCCTAACGAAAGAGCGAAAAAGAACCGATAAGAACAAAGAATTCAAAAGGACTCAACAGCAAACTTCCACCAAATGACTTAAAATTTTTACAGCAGCAAGATAAAGATTTATCATGAATTTAGCAACAAGAATCAATCGATTTGGATTCTTGATGCAAAAGATATGATCAAAATAATTCAATTCGGCCAGAAAAATCCAAATTAAATTAAAAGGGCTACTGTTCATAAAATATTTTCTAGGGTCTTCTGGACATGAAATTTTTATGATAGATAGGTAATGACATTCTAAGACTAATGGAAGTGGTTTCAACTCTTTTGGAGTTACATTGCAACTTCTACAATTTTTAAAGACAAGAACTTGAACAAAATTATAATGCATAATTATTCTTTCTGAAAACAGTAACATGTTCAATATTAATTTTCCTAGTAATTTCATATTAAGAGGAACCCAACAAACTTGGATTCACTCCAAGACAAGTCACAGAGAATTAGTTATGCATTTTGCAAGTTAAATGGATTTTAGTATAGCAATTAAACCTACAAGTTAGCAAGATTAATTCTGGACATTTTGCAACTATAACATGCTCTAAACCATTTTTAGTTCTAAGTGTAGGTAATAACAGAATTAGCAAAATGGATTTCATCGAAAAAGGAGTTAACATGATTTTATTATGCATTTTGAACTTATCAGAATTTCTAATACATTTAATAAAGCTGAAAAGGAACAAAATGATCTTTTACATTTTTCTGGAGCTATCTCAATCATGCATCTATTTTTAGATTAAACTTTAGTCCATAACAGAACTACCAAAAGTGGAATCAACCGAAAATGAGTTATTATGAAATAGTTGTACCTTTTAAAGTTTTAACACAATTTCGGCCAGGCAATAAATCGCCCGGAATTTTCTAAAACCCAGCGGGAATTAAGACGTGGCTCAATCTGGACCGCTGATCCAGCAATGGACGGCCCACGCGATGTGCACAGAACGGCCGACATCGGGGACCCATCGTCAATCACTGAGTCGCTGGGGTTTTAACACACGCCGCCGAACAAGGGCCCACTAGCCGTGTCACGAGGCCGGGTTTCTCAATGCACAGTGCGGGGTCCCACATGGCAGCGACACAGACCCGGGAGGTTTTCCAGAGGATTTAAATGCATCGCGGGGGGTTTAAGGGCCTCGCCCACAAGCAAGTGAGATAGCGCTAAGCTTTAAGACAGCTTTTAATTCTAACTCATCATTAGCATTAATTAAGACCTGATTAGCGCTATTAATCCCAGATCTTTGTCGGACGGAGCCCGCACAAGACCACCTTCGCGTCCGACAAGATATCGAGAGGGTTCACCGGCTTGTCCAGCCGCCCGCCACGCGCAGCAATTAATGGTACGGACGGGTCCGCAATAACGCCGCGACCTCAAGCAAGTGTCTCGCCAGCGTGGCGAGTAAATCGCCGCGAGCCGAGAAAACTAAAAGTGACCGCTTGCCGAAAACGAAATAGCAACCGAAGCCTTTGTTCTCGAGAAGCGGTGCCTTGGCCTTAAGGGACTACATGCAAGGTACCTTGAGGCCGAGACGAGATCGAGTCAAGGATGAGCTCCGTGAGGTTGAAGATGGCCGACAATGAGGAAGACAGCCATCGGAGCTCGGTCTAAGCAAAGCCAAAGCCACCGGTGATCATACTAGCTTTATTATCGCTCAAGGAAGCTTCATGAGCAAGAATAGAGGAAAAGAAGTACTCACCGGAGGTGGAGAAGAAGGTGAGTGCTCCAACGCCGAAATGAGAGAAACTCCAATTTGGTCTTTCCCTAAGAGATATAAACCAAGGAGTTAGGGCTATTGCTCCAAGCAACAAGAGGAACAAGAAGGTGCTTAAAGGAGTGAGGGAGCCACCGAAACAAACTTCACCGGGAGCTCCATCGGCGCGAAAGCTTGAGGGGGGTGATTTGAGCTACACAAGCACAAAGGAATGCTAGCTAAGCTCCATGGTGAGTAAAGAGTGCCAAGGAAGACCATGAAGGGTTTAAATAGGCAAGGAAGGCACGAGAGAAGCAACGGCATTGCCTACGGTGAACCATGCCCACCAACCGTCCATGGCTTAGCAAGGACGAGGGGAAAGGATGGGAGCCGCTCGAGCGAGACCATGGAGCCGAAAGTCACCGCCGCATTAAATGCTAGCAGAAGATAGCTGTTGGGAGGTGATCGCACCGCTCTCCCTCTGTCATGGCGTCTTGCGACGCTGCGGGGGAAGATGACCAGAAAGGCGCGGGGCCACCAACGAGAGAAAACGGCTCGGCCGAAGCGCTGGCGGGCCGAGCCGCACCCCAAGTGATGAGCCCACACACGCACTGCTGATTAGAAAAGAGCGGTCGACCGAGATTGAAAGGTGGCGCTTGGATCAAGATCCAACGGTAGAAAAGTGGGTCCGATTGGCCCATCGCCGACAACAGCGATCCGAATCCGATGGTGACATGCGGCGGCCGCACGATCAAGATCCAAAGGTCGGGCGCTTGATGGGCACCGATCAAATCGTGAATGGCCCAATCGTCATGGGCCGCACGATTTGCATCCGACGGGATAGCGATTGCGCGCAAGAAAGCTCGGGCCGAGGCTTGTTGGTTGAATCAAATCAAGTGGCTCGAGCCCGAGGTTGGTTCGAACCCAAGGAACAAAGGCAACATGATAAGGTTTGAAAAATGAAAGCTGAGACTTTGGGAAATCATTTGGGATAGCATTTCAACTCCAAAAATCATGAAATTTTAACTGGAGCTTTCTGAACAAAGGATTAACCTTACATAAATTTCCCAGAGAGTTTTATGCACTGCATAATTCTCAAGAAATTTCAGAAGGTTTGCAAATAGGGTTTGACCAGACTTTGACTGGGTTTGACTTGCCTCCAAAACTATTCAAATAATCTCCAAAAATTATGAGATAATTCAGAGGTGTTACAAGTCATCCAAGGGTCTTAGGAAAAATATTTACAGAGGTTTGACACAAGATTTCTCAAAGAGGTTTTTGATAGGAGTGAATTGGAGAATTTGATTTATGGATCCTGATTTTCCATAATCCCTTTTTAAGAATTACAGATTTGGGCAAGTATTCCCATTTGAAGAAAAAGTTTTAATTTCTCCTCATTTTCATTACATTTGAGACACACACTTAAGTTTGGGATGTTACAATATCCTTATTGAGTTAGATATAGCATAAGCATATTGTTAACCATGCATTACCATCTTGATCATGCATTCTTTTTCACTGTTTTGTTCTCTATCAGTTCTTGTGTTTATTGGATTTTTATGATTTTAGATTCTGGTTCTTCTAAAATTGTTGAATCTGCTATTGAGCAACAAGAACCTGAACAAGAGGTTATCTATTATTACCAAGGCAAGCATCCTCTCTGCACCATGTTGATCCCAATTTTTGAACTTTAGATTTACAAACTACAGTGACACTATTGCATGCAATTTTCTAAAAATTACTTGTGATCTGTCCATAGTTAGCTATATCCTCTCAATTGTGGCTTACCTTAAATCAGGATCATACAACTCAACTTAAGGTAGTACTTTATACTGAGATAATTAGTTTAGGAATTGCTTAGCCATGCAGTCCACAGAACGATAGTGTTTGACAAGCTTATCTTGTCAAACATGGGAACAACAACTGAATTTCATTTATTTTGATTCTTGTTCTGTCTCTTTTAAAGTCAGAAATGAATTTTAAACTCGTTTGATAAACTGAATTTAAATTTGGACAAGTGGATGCTAGTGATGGTGCCTTTG
The DNA here is from genome assembly GCA_036346405.1 of Phyllostachys edulis. Classification (NCBI taxonomy): domain Eukaryota; kingdom Viridiplantae; phylum Streptophyta; class Magnoliopsida; order Poales; family Poaceae; genus Phyllostachys; species Phyllostachys edulis. Next base: position 250,556 of record JAYEVD010000764.1, on the reverse strand, counting down.
TGCACGAGAATTGGGAAATGTGGTTGCCTTGTCTGGATTGATTAAGGACTGAACTCTGATGGCCCAATTCAAGCCCCAACGTACTTCCACACACGGTGTATGGGCGCTATTTGGTTAAGTAAAGGGTTGATGTTATTGAGTTGAAAAACAGGTGGATAAGTGCATATGTGTAGGATCTCGTATCTGCATCATATGTTCTTAGGGGCGAGCGCATTTGCAAAGGTTGCAGGTTCATAGAGCCCGATTTCAATCCTATATGTACGTGAGAAAGTACAAATTTTATTTATGGTTGAATCGGTGTTCTCGGCGTAACATGTGTGCCCCAGTTAGCAAGCTCTATCAGAAGCTTGTTTTAAGCGGGATCAGGTGCACATGGGTCATTCAGCTCAATAACGTTAATTTGTTGAAAAATACCAAATCTTAGTTTCCCCGGCCGGCATACCTAAGGCAGTGTGCTATTATTCCGGAGGCTACGGGCTAACTAAGTCGTGTGGGTAAAGATGTACACCCCTGCAGGGTTAAAACTATTCGAATACCCGTGTCCACGGTCATGGACAACGCTTGGGTTGATGTCACCTGTATAGACTTTGAAAAAAAAAATTTAATGGTGGGAACTGTCGACATTAGGGTTTAATTAAGCAATCTCTAATTCAGTTGAATGGTCATGGTGATGATAGTGTACAGTCATCTTGTGGTTCATTGTTATTTACATTTATGCTTTCTTTACTTACTGTTTTAGTCCAAGTTGATTTATAAAACTGCTTTGTCAAAACTTAGCAAGTCTAGGTTAAGATGTATTGCTTTATGCGAAATGAAACCATTATAACCCTTCTGTTGTTAACCTTATGCATGTACCATCTCTATTCCTTTGTATAGGTTCTATTAACCACTTTCTTTTTAATAGTTTGTGTAAGTCTTGCTGAGTACCTTCCGTACTCAGGTGATATAACCTTTTGTTGCAGGTGAGGATGGTTATCTTTATGAGATGCCCGTTAGCGCCGATCAGGGTGACGCTAACGAGTGAAGCTATTTCTAGTCTCCACGCAATAGCCTGCGGGTGATGAGGCCATTGGTGGTTTTGATTTTGGTTGTTTAGTTTTTGCTTCCGCTATCAAACTTTGTAGTGACCAAAGTCACTTGGCTTGGTTTTGTATAAACAGCAAACCGAGTTGTAAAGTTCAGTGTATAATTATGTAATTATTGCCTTGTATGTTTGATGCAATGTTGTTTAAGGATATATGTGCAATAGTCTTAAATCCTGGGAACTATTGTGATGCATATATCTGGGAACCTGAATGTTTGGATTGTGACTTGTTGAAAATTATGCTGTTAGTATAGTTTTTAATTAAGGACCGGTTGTTCTTGATTAAAGATTATGCTCTTGGTGTAATTTTTAATTCGGCATAATTCCCAATATTTCGGGGTCCTGACACTTCTTTAGTTGAGAGACATGGAAAACATTGTGCACATCTTAAAGTAAAGGTGGTAGCTCCAACTGATAGGACACTGATCCTCGCTTCGCTAGAATTCGGAAAGGACCGATGTAGCGAGGAGCCAACTTGCCTTTGACTTGAAAGCGTTGCATTCCTTTCATCAGGGAGACTTTAAGGTTAACATGATCATCCACCTCAAAACTCAAGTCGCGTTGATGGTGGTCGGCAAAACTCTTTTGACGAGATTGAGCCGTCTGTAGTCTCTCCCGGATCTCACGAACTTGCTCTTCGGGTTCATTTATCAAATCCGTTCCAAAGAATTGCCTCTCCCCAGACTCAGACCAGTTGAGTGGTGTCCTACACCTTCTCCCATGTAGCACTTCAAAAGGTGACATTTGGAGGCTTACTATATAACTATTGTTATAGGAGAATTCCGCGAACGGCAAGCATTTATCCCATTTCTTGCCATAGAACAACAGACAAGCTCTCAACATGTCCTCCAAAATTTGATTCATCCTCTCAGTTTGGCCTCTTGTTTGTGGGTGGTAAGTGGTGCTAAAGGATAGCTGAGTTCCCATTGCTTCATGGAGGCAATTCCAGAAATGCGAGGTGAATTGAGTACCTTGATCTGAAACAATTATCTTAGGCACACCATGGAGACATACAATTCTGGAGATGTACAACTCTGCCATTTGGTTTCCCGAATAAGTGGTCTTGACGGGAAGAAAATGAGCAACCGGTCGACAATTACCCATATGGAGTCATACCCTTGTTGCATCTTTGGAAGTCCGGTGATGAAATCCATCCCAATTTCATCCCATTTCCATTTGGGAATGGGGAGGGGTTGAAGCATGCCCGCTGGCCTTTGGTGTTCGACCTTCACCCGTTGACATATGTCACACTCTGCAACGAACCGTGCAATCTCCCACTTCATCCGAGTCCACCATAATTTTTGTTTCAAGTCTTGATACATCTTTGAGCTTCCCGGATGAATGGAGAAAAGAGAATCATGGGCTTCATGAAGAATTAATTATTCAAGCTTCGCATCATTCGGCACAACCAATCACTTTCCAAACCACAAAATACCTTGGTGGTCCTCGGAAAAATACTTGGCTTTGCCGGCCTTCATTTCCTCATTAATTCTTTCCATACCCTTGTTATTTTTCTGGGCCATCTTGATCTGGTCCTCTAGGTTAGGTTTCACATCGAAGGTAGTGAGAAAACCCTCACTAACCATCCCCAAATTGAGCCGTTGAAATTCGTTGCATAGGGCTTCCGTTTCGGGTCTAACTGAATTGCAGTTACAATGCGATTTTTGGCTCAATGCATCATCAACGATATTGGATTTTCCCGGATGATAATGGAGTCCCATATCATAGTACTTGATCAATTCAAGCCATCGTCTTTGTCTTAGGTTCAGATCGGCTTGAGTGAAAATGTACTTCAAACTTTTGTGATTAGTGTAGACTTCACAGCAGTTGCCGACAAGGTAATACCACCATATCTTCAAAGCGTGAACCACTGCTGCAAACTCAAGGTAATGAGTGGGATAATTCATCTCATGAGGCCTTAATTGCCTTGATGCATACGCCACAACTCGGCCCTCTTGCATAAGAACTCAACCAAGACCATGGTGGGATGCATCGCAGTAGATATCGAAGTTTTTGTGAATATCCAGCAGGACTAGCACGAGTGGAGAGGTTAGACGATTCTTCAACATCTAAAAGCTTGCTTCACATTCCGCCGACCATTCAAACTTCTTTTCTTTCTTCAACAATTGGTTCATTGGTCTTGCAATTTTCGAGAAATTCTCGATGAAACGGCGGTAATATCCTACAAGACCGAGGAAACTGCGAAGACGGACTTGGGCTATCACCAATTAAGCACATCTTGGACTTTGCTTGGATCCATAGCAACTCCTCCTTCGGATAGCACATGACGCAAAAATGCGACCTCTTTGAGCCAAAATTCACATTTGCTGAATTTTGCATAGAGTCGATATTCTCGAAGCTTGTCCAACACAAATCGGAGGTGTTCTTCATGCTCCCTTTCTGATTTGGAGTATATGGGAATGTCATCTATAAATACAACCACAAATTTATCTAAATACTCCATAAACACAGAGTTCATGAGACTCATGAACAAGGCTGGTGCAATCGTCAAGCCGAAGGACATGACAGTGTACTCGTACAAGCCATAACAAGTTGAGAATGTCATTTTGGGAATATCTTTAGATCTGATCCTAACTTGATGATAGCCCAATCTCAAGTCAAATTTGGAGAATATACGGGCACCAGTCATTTGGTCGAACAAATCATCAATCCGTGAAAGCGGATATTTGTTCTTGATGGCGACCTCATTCAACGGACGGGGGACTGGGAGAAAGTGGGCGGCTATGTGCGAAGGAACTCCGAGAGCCCTCCCTGCGGTTGATGTCCACCTCCCCCCTGATCCGGTGGCACCAGAAAGAGTGGAGGTATTCCACGCAATGGCCTCCAGGATCCTTGTCTGATCCATTCCGTTTTGCTCGATCTGAGCGAGAACTTCAGCCATGGTTGGAGGAGGTACGAGCTCCTCATCACGACCAGCTGGCTGACCTTGTCCGCTTTGAGTTCTTCCAGCCATCCTGTTTCGTTGAAGTGGGTTAGTAACAAAAACCCAAAACTAGATGCGAAAGGTAGCAGTAGAGAAACCATTGACTAGGGAAATGAGATATTACCCTAACCCAAAAGCAAATATGTATAAATAACAAGAATGAATTCCAAATATTTGTAAAAAGGCATAAGATCCAATGCAAAACTCATAAGTCATAAGATCAACTTCTCGGCACGACTAACTCGTATTGAATGAACGAGCAATCAGTTGAAAAGAAAAATTTCAGAACACAACTCAAGTTATATCGCATCTAAGGGTCAAGGTAAAAACCATCTAAGGGTTCTTTAGGTACTAGCCAACTAACATCACATCTTACCCTTTTAATTCCCACAAGTTTTAGTTGAATTATCCTCTTATTTTCAACCCTAACTACGAACTCAGTGCTTGTTGTCCAAAACTTGCACTTGCTGTCCGGATTTTGTAACCGCGCTCCGAGCTGAATTTTTCAACTCCACGTGCTTCTAATCTTCACCAAAGGACAGCCAACACTTCATATTTACAACTCTCATTGGTTTCCCAAATCCAAATTTAAACGGTAACAACTATCTTTTGAAAGAAGATGAGAGGAAACAACCTTTTCACAAACTTGACAAGAATAAGGTAAGATGAGCAATCTAAGATAGGTAAGGAATAAAATCAGAGAACTTACTTAAGTTTTCATAAACCATTTGATATTTTGAAACTAAGTTTTTCAAAATATCCTAAAGACGACCAAGCAAGGGGTTTCTACGGTTCGTATGGCTTTGATACCAACTTTTGTGAGAGCCACCGAGCGATTTAGCTTGTAATACTTAACCATTTAATTGGTCCTAGCATTACAAACCAAATATCTCGTGCCTCGGAGTAGTATGTACCTCCCAGGAGTGGCACACATACTCCATCACAAAATATAGCATTCATTCCATACACAAGTCATTACAATACTGAGTCTTAATTTTACAACACAAAGGACATACATATAATAGAGTTATTACAAAAGGGGCCGATCCGCCAAAGACAAGGAAAAACACTAAAGTAGCAGTGGAAACAAAAGCCATAAGATGGCGATAAACAAAAGCCAACCGGTTTGCCCATACCCACGAGGCAACCGACCGGGCCGCCAAGCTAGTCGTCCTGCACAAAGTCGGTCTCACAATAGTTAACCCCTTGGGGGTCAACCTTCTTTGCAACAATTAAGCAATGCAGTTGAGTACAAAAATGTACTCGCAAGACTTACGCATAACAAACCTATACATAACTACATGTAAGCTGAAACAAGGAGAAGCCATAGAGTTCATCTTAAGCACAAAGCAATATTTCGTTTGCAATAACATAATAGATTGAAGGCAATTTTAGCAAATCTGTTTTTATTTGTTTAAAAAACAGCGAGACAACATTTATAAACATAAATAACATCCTAGAGGTGACTTCCCAACAGCCACCACAACTTAGCATGAATTTCCCATTCGTACCACCCCAATTTCAAGTTTTATCGAAAATGTTGAGTCTAACTCTTGTAGAGACCTAACCAAGCATGTCCATAACCTAGGATAAGGCTATTCGAATAGATTAAACCCTGCAGGGGTGTACCAATGTACCCACATGCCAAACCGCCTTTTTGCCTTGCAATAGAGCACACTTCCTTAGGTATGCCGGCAAGGCTAAGTCCTACGAGACATTTCCAATATTATGTATTAACTACGAGTTGCCCGTATGATGGAAACCATACGTTGTGTGGGAGTCATCGGCAGAGAGACAACTTACCGATGCTCCTCAAGGTGGAGAATCTTGACAGGAACCCACTCCGTCTCACCCAACAACAACCACACATTCCTTCTTATACACAACACACACAACCTCCTGCGACTCGGAGCTAACACACGCCAAAGTACTAAGTCAAGAGAGGTCCCATATCCCTCTCATGTGGTTAGCACGCAAGAGTGCTTGGGTCAGTGTCCAAGATGTTCGGTCCTTGTTGACTTAGGCATACAACCACACACCCAATAACCACACCATCAACCATATGCCCAAGTCCAAAACATTTTGTTTTCAGTTTTAGTTTTTCCAAATACCATACATACATGAGTATCCTGACCCAAGTAATTATAGTGACGAAATAATAACCATCGCCGAAGCGATGATTCCCATTCTACCGTTCTAAGCATTGCTAAGCGACATCAACTCGTATAATACACTAAGTGACTAGAGTCCATCCATCAAGCTCTAAGTCACAACGGATATAAACTTAGGCTCAGTAGTAAAGGATGGATGTTTACCTAAAGTTCATTTGACTGATCAGGTAAACTATCACGAACTAAGAAATAACTTGTCAACATAGCATGCATACATATAGTTGAAACATTTGAAATATTAACATGCGCAGATAAAAGGATCAACATGAATCAAAGTAAAACTACTTGCCTTGCTGGAGATAACTTTCTTGCTATATAGGATCACTCTCGTACTCAACGAATTCGTCGGAACCTATCGAAAGAATCGAGAAGAAACAATAAGAACGAATAACACTGAGAATACTAAAAAATTCAAATTGATCCAAAAATCATGAAAATTTCACATAAGGTAGAGCATGATTTTAAATGAATTCAGCAACAAAAATCAAATGATTTGGTTGCCCTATGCAAATGTATGGCAGTTTGAAAATCCGTTTTCAAGAAAACCCAAATAAAAAGCTGACTGTCACTGTTCATCCAAATTAAAAGTTTTGGCACAAATTTCCAGAAAGGTGGTGAACATAAAATTTTTATGGTAAACAGAGCTCCTCATGAGATGAACAATGAAATTTGATTCACCTCATTTGGAGTTAGAATGAATTTCTTATGATTTTTCAATGTCAAGAAAGTAGTGCACAAAACATAAGGAAAATATGATTTTCAGAGGAAGTAACATACTCAAAACCTATTCTACAATAAATTACACTAATAGAGGAATCCAACAAAATTGATTTCACTCCATTTGGAGTTACAGGGAAAAACTTATGCATTTTTCAAGTTAAAACAACTTTTAGTGCAAAATAAATCTAAACCAAAAGTAAAATTATTAACAAGAGTTTATGGAACAGTAACAAGTCTCAAAAACTATACCAAAATAAATTACGCTAAAAATGTAACCCAACAAAATTTGAATCATCCAGAAAGGAGTTAAAATGAAATACTTATGCAATTTTGAAGTTTAAAGCAATTAACAATTCATAAATAAAGCATTTCAGAAAATTCATATAAGCATAAATACTTTTTCTACCAAACCGAAGCTAGCCAAAGACACTGACCCATGGGACCATGGTCAAAGTTTGACCAGGTCAATTTTGACTCAGCCCCGGCCGAAGAAACGCTAAAAGCGTATTTCTAGAAATACGTCTTCCGAAAATAAAAACGTAATTTTGGTCTAAAGTGTAATGGAAATATGTTTTTCTGAAGGGAAAGCGTATTACTCCATTTTACCCTACTGCTTAACCTGCCTATGGCCCACCTGACAACGGGACATTAGAGTACTTAACTAAGGGCTAATGACAGCTTAACCTAATGCCAGAGATTAACGCTAATGAATGACGGGGCTACAGTGTTTGTCGGCTGGTCCGACAACGGGACGCTCCAGAGCGCGAGCTCGCCTGGTGCACCGCCGGCGAGGGAGAGCTCGTCGGCGCTGGCCAAGGACTCAAATAGAATCTGCACGCTATTGCGCACCCGTAGACACCGGCGGTGGGGTCAGAGGTGGTCCGGCGTGGTGGTGCGACGAAGCGAGGCAGAGGAGCTGCTACGGTGAAAACGGCAATGCCGATACGGCAACGCTTCACGCGAACTAGAGCGCGCACAAGCACTAGAGTGGTTCAAGGAGCCTACCAAGATGACGCAGAAGGGCAGGGGTGGTCGGAGTTGAGCCGGCGACAACGAACCGATGCGGCGGTAGTGCTTCCACATGGAGAGCTCAACTGGAGCAAAATGGGACGGGGCTGGAGGTAGGAGAAGCTCCCATGAGTTCAAGAGATGGTTCAAACCAATTGGGTATTGACTCACCGAAGAGCCTACGGCGGTGACAATGTCACTTCGGTCGGAGATGGAGACGACGAGCCCTTGCGCGGTCTCCTATGATCCAAACACCAAATTAGTTTAGGGAAAATGATGATGGCGACCAAGGACACAAAGTGACGCGAATAGAAAAGAGAGGGCGGCACAGGAGTGGCCGGAACAGTGCGGTGGCACCATAGCCATGAACTGGAGCTTTGGCTCTCACAAGTTCTTGTGGTGGAAGAGGGAAATTGGAGGTAGTACAACGTCTGGGATGGCAAAAGGGGTCCGAGAAGAAGCTCGAAGGGTTTTATAGAGGTCAAGGCGGAGAGGGCAAGAGGAGGGTGGTGACCATGAGCTAGGTGTATGCGCACAGCCATGGATAGCGCCGAGTGATCGTGAGGCGATGGGAGTAGGTGTAGGTGACGCAGTCGAGGTAGAGAAACCAGGGCGCGATCAAAACACGGGGTGAGCTGTTAGTCCGACGCTGGTGGAGCGGTGCCATGGCCTTCCGCCGGTCTTTGGAGCGAGCGGCGACGTGGACACGAAGAACAGGCAAGCGGGGCCCACCAGTCAGTGAGCGAGGAAAGGAGGGCTGAAACGGTTTAGACGAGTGGGATAGATTTTGACCGTTAGATCATGATCGGACGGTCCATATGATCGGGACGTTCGGACTATCCGATCGACCACTTAAACCGGACCGTTGGAATCCAATCGGACGGCCCATAAAGCGTCGCCAGTTCAGACAGTCCGAACGGCCCACTCAATCCAGACCGTTGATCTCCAATCGGATGGTCCAAGTTGTGCGGTGCGGTGATGGCTGGCTAAGGTGACTTGGTTGAGTTAGACCGAGTCCAAGTGACTCGGTCATTCCAACAGTGAAATCAGGTTTTTGATAAATAAGCTGAGATGGTTAGTGAATTTTTAGATAGAGTTTCATAGCTCCAAAAATTCTCAATTTTTTATGGAAGGTTATTGGATCTGAGGAAAACCATGTTGTAATACCCCAAATATCAATTGGAGAAAATATTATTCAGGAGAGGAAAATTTATTCAATATTGATTGTAACAAAGTTTAGAGCTGGAATTAAGTTCAAAATTCAGAATTTTAGGAAAGGATTGGGCCGCCAACCCATATTCGAGAGGAGAGGAGCCGGCCATAGTGGCCCAAGGCCTATGAGTGGGCTGGCAGCCCATTAGAAGGCAAGGGAGGGGAGGGGACCAAACCCTAGCCACTCCTTGCTACAGTAGCCGCTGTGCTACAGTAGCAGCGTGCTACAGTGCTCCACCTCCTACTGCTCCTCCTCTCCCCGGCACCACCCTCCCTGCTGCCGGCCATCGGGAAGAAGAAAGGAGAAGGGACTAGGAGAGGAGCTTCTTCGAGGATATATCATCGTCTTTCCGTGGATCTTTAAGGGTAACGAAGTGCTTTCCCCGCTGTTTGTTGATGATTAGAGGCGAATTCGATTAATTGGGTTGGATCGTTTTGCTGCCGGTAGATGTTCAATTCTGTCTAGTACCTTCCGGGGTCGATTTTAGGTTCTTATATGCCGAATTGGGGATGCTCATCTCCCAGCAATATCTAGATAAGATTTTTAGCTTTTCGTGGCCGCCAAGAACACCTAATTCCGACATACGGATCAAAAGTTATGATAGTTTCATTCCTGCTGTTCAGAATGCTGACGTGATTGATCTGTTAATTTGTCTTTTAAGATATGTTTATGGTAAATGCAAATTCAGAGTTTCCACCCAACTAGGTTATTTTAGAATTTTTCATAAGCTTTCCAGAATGATAAAGAACGCCCTAATCGGAGTTGTAGATCAAAAGTTGTGTTCTATTCTTTACTGCTGTCCGTTTCGTCTGGGCAGAATCTGTCATCTAAGTTCATCTGCCTGTAGTATATTGATTTTGGCCGAATTGGGTTATCTCACCAACTAGGTTTTCGTAGATATGTTCGTTAAGTTTCCATAGGATCTGGGCTCACCTCGTTCCGTGTACCATATCGTTAGATATGAGTGATTCCGTGCTGCTGTCCAGAATCAGTTCCATGTTTGTGTCGTCTATTTTCAGATTAGATCTAATTAGTTAATTGTGGGTTGTCGGGAAGGCGTTGTAGAACGTTAATAGAAGTGTCATGTTATATGTTATTCTTATTTCGAGTATATATTATGTAGGCGGAGAGGCTTCAGGTTTTGGAGCACCGTCATTGCCTACTAACGCGTCGCATCGCGGAAGGCGAGTACTTTGATGTTCTGATAATTAGAAAATGTTGAATGCTTGATGTTGATATTGTGTTTTTCTAAGATCCATGATAATATTTAATGTTCATGTTCCTTCCATATGTGTTATCTCTATGATTAGAGAGCATGTCTTTTCAATATACATATTGCATTCATGCATCCATTATTCATGTTTCATCCACGGGAGTGGATTAAAAAGACCCATCAATTCCAGTATGGGCACGTAAGACCCACCATTCCAATGTGGGCAGATTGGGACATCCGTATGAAATGTTCTTCATACGGGACTTGGATCCCCGTATTTTGTTAAATGCGGGCTTAGGTGAACACCGACGAGTGTGTCACTAGCAATACCGGTATATGCATGTGTGTAGTCCCTTCATTTCATTCAATCCATTCATTCCATTCATTGAAATATTCGTTCTGTGATTTATTCATATTCTTCAATGATGTTGGCTTGATTATGTTTGTTGTATGTCCTATTTATTCACTGTACTTGCTGAGTCTCAGACTCATTCTTGTGTTGTTTGTTTATTTTAGGTGATTATTGATGTTGGCTCTATTGGGAGGGAGTAGACACGCACTACTCATTCACTTCACCCTATTCAAGTCCAAGATTATGATTTAGTTTTATCTTTCATTCGTTATTGATGAACTGTAATAAATAAATTTAGATGATGAATGATACCTATTGCTATGTTATGGTTAACTCAGTAGTACTTGTGATCTTTGATTATTCCTTCGATAGTTATTGCTTAGATTCGGACTATATTCATGACATGGTCCTATTAAATATTGATCTCTTTTTGTTATTAGATGAGAAGGTGTTCTAATTCTTCCGTATTATGGTTGTATATTAGATTATTTAGGTGACATCTTGGCTTCCGAATAGCCAGGGTGTTACACTTGTATACCTTTTCCAGAATTTTTCATGTAATGAATTTCTCTCTAGAAAAATCACAATTTGCTGTCCTAGGGTTTTGACCAAGGGTTCAAATAGTTTGACTGGCCTCTTAGAAATAGCAAATAAAATCTAAAAATTATGAAATTTTTCAGAGTGGTCACCAGGGTGATCTAGAAGCTAGGGAAAATATTTCCGGAGGATGATCACAAGAGTTGCCTATGGAGTTTTCAAGGACTATGCTTCCATCAATTGAAGCATTGGTCTTTGAAATTAGGAGACCCTTGGGGAAAATTTCCAGAAAATTCAAATGACATCATGAGGCTTCAAAAAAATTTAATTTCTCCTCATTTTTATACTTTTAGAACATAAACAATTATTTGGGATGTTACAGCTAACTCCGTCAAATCATGACGAAGATGACTCATGGCCACATGAGCTACTTCATGTAATGTCGTGGCCTCAGAAGTGCCACGTGCCTGGAACCCATATGGAATACTCCCTGTCACGCGCCTAGCAATGAGATTGACCACTGCCAAGTACTCCTCCATCCCTGGTCCTCTGTCACGCCGGTAGATGGAGTACACCAGTTGATATGTGAAGTTAGCTCTCCACATCATGTCTCTGAGCAGTGCCGAATATCCATCAACATTCTCTGCCTGGGTCTCCTTGACAAGATACTGACGACTCATCTAAGGACAAGAGGGGCATGATAAGTTAGTTTGCAAATCAAATTAGAGTAGGGTAAGAGAATGACACTAAGATGGATGAGGAATAAAAGAGATTCACAACTTAACTTTCTTTAAAATTAATTTGATAACTCAAAAATATTTTTTTTGGACCAAGGGACTTGCTAAACTTAACGCTCGTGCTATTTTTAACCTACAGTCAGTATGGCTCTGATACCAACACTGTGAGGACCCCCGGTTTATTCCGTAAGACCAAGGTCTTCCCGGTCTTATGGGAATAACTATGGGCCTCACGTAAATGGATTCCAACTTAACTCCATCTAAGTGAGAGGCCTTGCTCGAACTAGCGCTCCGACGATCATGCGTACTGCTCCCCTACAAAGCACTACATGATAATCGGTTCTCTAAACAGTTCAAGACTACACTTAGTGAGTTAAATGGAAATTCATGAACAGCGTGTATGAGATCATGTTGGCTCCCAAGATCAGCGACCAACAAGCCCAGACTCTCATTCAACGTCATACAAAGTCATACAACATTCATACATAGATAATCCAAAAGACATACAACGATATAGTTAAGTCTACAGCTATTACATAACTGCTGACCGGCCAAATTCAAATAAGAGAATAAGTAGTAGCGAAAACAAAGTAAATAAACCAAAAGTCCAGCAAGGTATGCCCATAACCCATCGGCAACCGACTGGGGGTTAAATAATCGCACTACTCGTCAGTGTCTCCTAAATCGACACTAACGAGCTCCTCAGGCACATAGTCTTCCTCACCCGAATCGTTGCAACTAGGTTAAGTACAAAATTGTACTTGCAAGTCTTACACAAAGATAAAATTAGTTATGCATAATGGTCATTCAAAGGATAGCATTGTGGCTTTAGTTTTACGAAAAACGCAACAATTTTCAACTTACACATACTAGTTTATCAATTGCCATTTCAAAAACAGATTTGAAGTAGAAGTAAATCATGTGATAAAGTAATACATTGATAAACAAATGAATCAAACAAAAACCAAAGTGGCAGCCCACTTTGACTCACAAACATGCATGAACACCGGTTCATAGCGAATACCAAGTTGTACCCACCATTTTAATTCAAAGTCTAAAATTGGTTACTACCGAACTCAAGTGATTGTCCATAACCGTGGACATGGCTATTCAAATATATTTATCTCTGCAGAGGTGTACTACTTTACCCACACAACTCAATTAGCCCGTAAGCCTCCGGATGCCTCCGAATAATGACACACTTCCTTTGGTATGTCAGCTGGGAAATTGAGATTCGGTACTTTTTGGCAAGAAAGTGGTATTAGGCCAGGTCCCCATGCGAGATGAACGCCTAACTTAGTACAAATGACTGATAGCATTTGCTAAGAAGGCTCGCAAGTTATGTTGGATATACCGATGCAATGTAAATAAAGAAAAATGATGCTCCCATGCACACTATAGAAAATTACATCGGCTCCTAAGAACAAATGATCGAACACAAATGTCTTTATACCACTTGGAACCCAACCTAATCAAAACCTTCCCCCTACTTGACCAAGCGGCTCCCAACCCGCATGTGGTAGCATGAGTTTTACTTGAATTAGCGACATTACCAAAATTTGGTCCTTGTTGGTCCGGAGAAGACATCCATATACCCGAGCTCGTGCACGAAGGCACTCTCACTAGCAACCACTTGTCCAGACCCCAAAACTCTTTTAAATTAACAAAGTTTAACTCATAAAATAGATATGAAGATCTAGAATAAAAAGAAGATAAGAAAGTGTGTGTCTCCCATAATTGTTGGGTTATTCCCAACAATCAATCTACCACATCTAGACTTGCATGGCTAAGCAAACCCGTATAATAATTTACACAACCTATCTTAAGCATGTGGTACTAGAATAATTCAAGATTAACCTCAATGAATAGGATATAACTAACTACACATCACAAAAATAGCAGTATAATCAAAATAGCACACAAGCAATTAACATTGCACTAACTTATCAAAAACTGGGATCAAATATGATGCAAAAGAAAGTTCAAATGATGCTTGCCTTGCTGGTAGATCAATTTCTCACTCTCCATGGCGTAGGAGTCAATATCAATGGCTTCGGAATCTAAAGAATTAACGACATCGATAAACACCGAGAAATACCTCAAAAATCAAAATACTAAAAAATGCATAAATTTTCTACAGTGTCTATTCCATGATTTTATATGAATTTAGGTGAAATAATTATTTCAATTGGATTTAGTATGTGAAAGTTATAGCAGTTTGAATCTCAGTTTTCAGGACAATCCAATTTAATTGAAACCGGTTACTGTTCATTCAATTTAATTATTTGGCCAAAATTTGCAGAGTAATGATGAGGGTGAGGATTATATGGATGGATATAGAATATTAATATAAGACCAAATTAACTTGGTTCATCTTATTTGGAGTTTTTATGAATTACTTATGCATTTTTTCCAAACTTAGTAGTATTTTTCTATTGTAAAAATAATAGAGTTAAGGATCAATTTCCAAAATTATATTCTCTGCTACAGAGACATGTTTGAAACCAAATTTGAAATAAAGTTCACTAAAAATGAAAATTACCTACACTGGTCTCACCCATTTTAGAGTTAAGATGAATTAGTTATGCATTTTTTAAGTTAATAGAATTTTTAGTGTGCAAATAATTAGATTTCGAATTTTCTAAATCATTTAAGGCTTTTCCTCTTTGGTATTTGTGCTAGCCACGGAATGACGACCACGATGGGCCCGTGAATAGTGCATTTTCTATTTATCTTCCGATTTAAAATACCGAATTGACACGTGGGACCCGCCGTCAGTGACACGGTCCAAAGGACTCGGTCCACCGACGCACGCGCATGGCACACGGCGTTTAAGGGCTGGGCCCACTTGACAGCCACACTACATTTTTGCTTAATGCATTGGATTTCTGTGCAAGGGCCCACATGTAAGTGATACATTATCACGGCTAAGATAGTGCTTAAATGCTAATCATCGTCATTACGCCTAACCGCCCAGCTATAGTGACGGTCGGTGTACGACAACGGGGAGTTCTTTGTCCCGTGCACTTGCCCGGCGGCTCATTGGTGCTTCGTGCCATGGCGGAGCTAGCCAAAGCTTGGGATAGCTTCGCAATAGTGCTGCGTACATTTGGGTGGTGGTGGCAACGGAGGTGGATATCTTGACGGCATGAGCCGAGAGGGCAACATCACATATGGCCAAAACATGCATGCGCAATGTAAAGCTCTGCAGCATCAAACCAGTGGGTGCCCAAGTGGCTAAAGGTTACTAAGAGGTTACCTGAGCTAAATGGATGCTCAGGGAAGCTTGGAGCCGGCCGAAGCACCGTCAACGTCGAAGAAGACAATGGCGGTGGCACGGTCCAGTGATGAGAGAAGAACCTGAGGGGAACCAAGACAAGTAAATGCTCGGGATAGCTCAAAGACCTTCAAAGAATGATGTAAAAGCAAGGAATTGAAGCATGGCTTACCAAATCAAAGTGGGAGGTGAAAGGACTGTTCTTCGGCCGAAAAAGGGAAAGCTTCAATTCACCAAGAACATGTTGTGCATTGATGAAATTGATTGAGGGGTTTTCAATCTTACGTTCAATGGTACAGGATGACGTGGAGGATTGAGGACCATACCTTCTCGAAGTGAAGAATGGCACTGGGATGTCCTCGGGTGCGTGCTCTAGAGCTTCGCGGAGCACGAAGATGGACCGTGAGCTACAAGGAAAGGTAGGAGCTGGGATTAGGCAAAATGGAAATGACATTGGAGTAAAAGAAGAGAGGAACCACCCGGTTGAAGCTTACCCGAGCAATGCACGCAGGAGAGCTACTCTTTCCTCAGCCACCGAGATGAACGATGGTGAATTGAGCACGGTGCGAGGGGTATTATCCTCACGTGATGACGGTAACGGAGGCAGCATGAAGTGGAGGAGCTCTAGGAGTGGTTGCATGGGGCGGCAACTCACGGCGTCGACGGAGCGTCGCAGGAGCTCACGGCCGTGTGGCGCATGTGTTCTGTTTGTCGCAGCGAGAGGAGGAAGATGAAACTGACAAGCGGGCCTGCCTCGTCAGTGATACAAGGTGGTGCACGTGAGTAACGTTCAGACCATGTGCGTGAACGGTCTGATTAAGATCTAACGGTCCACAATCGCGGCACGTTCGGACGGTCCGAACGATCCCGCTCAATCCTAACGGTCGAATTTAGATCGGGCGGGTCGCATGTGTTGGGTTCGGCGCGGTGCAGCTAGTGGGTTCAACCAAGTCAAGTGGCTCGGGTCGGGGTTGGGTCTAAGCCCGTGGAACAGTGCTCCGTTGACTGGTTTGATTTCAAACTGATTCTAGTTTGACCGGAGGTTTAAATATAGAAATAAATTTCCTAAAAATCTAAGATAATTCAGTGGGGTTCCTGGGAAGGTGTAGTGTTCATAAAAATTATTAAACCTTACTGTTCATAATATAATTTGTATAGTTTAAAACCAAACCTAGAATGGGTTATTGTATTGTGTTTGAATTTCCTGAGGGTTGAATCTAGTCCCATAAATTTGGGAAAAATTATATTAATTCATGATAATTATTATAATAATTTAATAAATTATTTACAGCAGGTGATCACAAGTTTTTGTTCCAGTCTTTGTTTGGAGTTAAATTTTGAAGTGTAGGTTTAGCCTTTGTTTGAGATTTTCAAAGTGCAATAAATTATGCAAATGTTTTTAAAACATGATGCATGCTGATGAGATGCATACTAATTATCATTAATCAACTCGGGATGTGACATCGTGCGCGCCCCACCTACACCAGAGACGCACGGGAATGCCATCGCCGTCATCAACCTAAAACTGTCGCCGCTTCTTCACTTGTCGCTGGTGACTCCTTCACGCTCCTCCGCCACTAACGCGTGTGTAAGGTCCAGCTTTACTCCCTTTCTCTTTTGTGCATAATCACGTGGCTCGCCATGGCACAAAGCACTGGCGAGCTTGAGCCCGTAGCGCCGCCGCTCACCGGACCTACGTGCCATGTCCACGTAGGTGCCACCCTAGCACCACATAGGCCCTAGAAGGCCAGTCAATGTTACATGGATGCCAACGTGGCAGGTCCCACCAGCACACGCATCCCCCGTTCACTATTCTATGAGTCGAGTCCATGGTGGACCTTTGACCACACATGGACCTAGTCCATTGACTAGCGGGCCCACCTGTCATAGATAGAAAAAGGGTTTTCTTTAGAAAAGAAATTTGGCCGAAAATTGATTTTTCGAGTGCTGACATCAGCATGCGCAATAAAGAGAATTTCTTTTATAAAAATAAATAGGGAAATTCAATAAAATCTGATTTTATGGTTTTCTTTAGGTTTAAACTTCCAGGAGCTCGTATTTCTTCATACGAACTCCGATTTAGATGATTCAAATTTCTAAATTCATATAAAATTAAGATCTAGCTAGATAAACCAAAATTATTTAATTTGGAGTTATTTTGAATTTTTATTTGAATTTATTTGTGTTTATTTGAATTTGGCTTCTTTTCATGTCTAGATTTCATTTAATCCGGATAATTTGAATTAGAATAAGAAGAGTCCTTGAGCACGGCAAGTTATACCTTTGACCATATTGATTCTATTATTTTAAATTATTTAAATTCTATTTTAAATTATTACTGCATGCGTATTTCCATTCAAGTTATTTTAATTCCTGTTTTAAATTCTTCGTTAGTCTATTTTCTTTGTATGGCCAATGTTGGTATTTGAATTATCATTCCCTTGTCACCATAGATAAAATAAAATAAAAATTTGCAAGATTTTATGCTTAGACCAATGTTTTGTATTTGGGAATTTAGCCAAATTATTCGAATTTGATTCAAATTGAGTCTATGGTATTGTCTTACCATAGAGAGTTTAGAAAATGATTTGACTCGTGAAATAAAATAAAATGGTTTAGACTTGGGCATAATGGATGTTGGTATGGTGCAAGTTGATGGACATGATCGATTCATTTCTTTGACCGAGTCCAGGGTTGTGGAATGTTGACCAAGTCAGTTAAGGACCGATATTCGAGCCGCATCTTTCTAAGCCACATCGTACTACCACATATCCTGAGTGGGCAGGACCTGGCAAACTAATTTGTAATGTTTCGCCGTGGTCGTGCCATTCGGTTGCTTGGGTGTCTGTACGACCTACTTTTATGTATTCCCACCTGGAGCAAGAGGGGGCTTAAATCCAGCGGATGGTTAGTCCAAAAGAAGCGAAACCTTAGCGAGGCGGGACTACGGTGGGATGATGCTTTGTAAAGGCCTTGGCACATGCTCTAGATTGCTTACCTAAGGTAGTGAGCGGTGGTATCGATGGATGCCAAACAAACTAGAGAAGTTGTGTTATGTGGTTAAAGTTGTACCACCTCTGCAGAGTGTAAAACTATTCAAATAGCCATATCCATGGTCATGGACATGCTGAGTAAAGCCACTCAAGTTAGAATTTGGTTTTGTTTTTAAAACGAATTTAACACATGATTTAAGGATGGATAATCCTTGTGGTAAAATTGGGCGGTTAGCCATGTGATAGGAGGGTATCCTTCACCATTCATGTATGGAGGTTATCCACTATAAAAGTCACAATTTAAAATTTTGATTTCAGTTCTAGATTAAAAATCGCCTTAAAACTTAGTATGAATATTTAAAATTGAAAATGATGCTTTACACAAAAGAACCCTATTAAGCCTCACTTGATTACACTTGCATGCATTTTATTTTGTTATTAGGTGTAACTTGCGAGCACGGAAGTTGTGCTCACTCTTGATGAATAATATTTATTCAGGTGAAGAATTTTACCAAGATGGTGAGGATCTGGACGAATAGGCTACGTCCCCAGATGATTGCCTGTGGCGAATCATGTGGCCTACTTATTTATTTTTCTTCCGCTGTTCTTTCTATTTGGGCTTGTGCCCAATTATGTAATAAACTCTGATTATCAATTAATAAAATGCGTGATATGATTTTGTTATCATTTTTGTTTGCAATGTACACTAGCTATTCCTAGACTAGTGTATGAAACACAGAGAATCCGGAATCCTTCGTTTCCGGGTTCGACAGTGCAGCGGAAGAAGAGTTGGAGCAGCCTGATCCAATGACGAGCGCATCGATCTAGTGGTCGTAGTCGATCATCCAGCGTCGTCGATGCCGATCGTCTTCTCCAGCAGCCTTTCACATTCCTTGTGAAGATCGTGGATCATCCTTAAGTGCAACAGCAAATGCAGTAGCACCTCTATGGTATCCGCACGTCCAGGGAAGGAACATCGTACGCTGGTGTGCTAGGACCAACTCGCATGGTAGGGTCTCCGAGAAGATGGTGGCTAGAGTTTCGGTGGAGCGACTCACGTGTCTATCGTGCCTCCTAACAACGTCATGCATCCTCTTATATAGAGCCCATGATGGATCCTATCCAAACTTGTTTGTTCCAACCTATTTAGTGTGTGACCCTGTAGGTTCATATGTATTCGGTTGTGACTCGGAAACTCTTTTCCAACCACGAATCGTTGGCGGTTCCTAGCAGGACACAACGATTCCTGAATACACATAAATGATATCAGATGAACCTTAATGCAATATGATCTATGACTAGGTCCTTATCACTTGCAACCAGCTTGTATCTCTATACGACTAGTTCATATTTAGTCTTTACCAGTTCGTAACTCATTGCAACCAGGTTTCGACCACTTAGTGATTATGTTCGACCAAACTATGACCAGCTCGTATCACCATACGACTAGTCTATATCTTGTCGAACTAAATGGCATGCTTGTGTATTCTCCCTTTGCCTCATGATATATGGTTGAACTCCAGGTGAGATATGTTGTCATCCATGGACTATTTAATACTTTCTCGACCAAGTGACGGATAACTTTATGTGGTCGACTCTTCGACCACTAGTGGCATGGCTATGCACTTTCTTTATCCGACCATATCGAGGGGCCCAAAGATATCTCTCCTATTATGTTAGGAGGGGTAAATCCTATATCCAACCAGTCACATCCCTCTGCATGTTTCATAGCATACCCGAAAACTACCCAGTTACGGAGTAACATTTGACAACCCCTAAGTGCACTATTACACATGTAGGAAACCATGCTGATCTCAGGTCTAAGGAATATACATCATCATTGCTTGAGACCAATTGATAACACATAAAATCATAACAATCTCAATAGTGTCTCAAGGTGGGTCAATCCAACGCCATGTTCTCTAACATGTGTTCACATTATTGATTCGATATCACTAAAATCTTCCTCTGACCAGTCGCGACACTTCCGATAGGTGTCTCTTCAAGAAGTAACTATCACCACTTCATCCACTACTTAAAGGAGAATACAAACAGTAGGAAGGGAGATTGGAATCAAATCCAAGTCGAAAGATCAACAGACGATTGGGTTTTCCATCTAAAGAAATAGAATAGCTATTAGTACACCAAGTGTAATTAGGGCTAGTGTACTGCCTAGTCAAGGGCACCCCCTATAAAGATCCAGTTTATAGCAATAAAGAGCAATCTCATTCTCTTCCAAGAACTCTTTGCCAGTTTCTTCTATTTATTTCGTAAGATCGGCAACTTGATCGTCGATTGTTGGCCCCGTCCGTGGGGAAGGAGGCGTTGAGTTCTTGAAGGTTTCTTTGCACAGCAACCCTCATTCCATTTTTCTTCGCTCATTATTGCCCATGCGAACATGGCAGAGACATGGGATGAGGAAAACCGGTTTGACTTGGCAGACTATTCTGACATCGACATGGATGCATGTATCCGCGCCATGGAACATGACACAATGTTATCATCATCCTCTTCTATCACAGGCTCAAGGCTCGCTGAGACCAGCGAGATCAACCAGATGGAGGAAGACATGACATCAGTGGCACAACCAGAGGAAATGGTTCTTCCGACCAGTTTGGGACGTCCGAATGCATCTTCAAGCCCAGTCCTTCCGACCGGCAAAAATAGTGATAAGAGCCCAGAACCGCAAACTGAGGGTCAATGTACTCTCAATATGGTCATGGGTAATCGATATTCACCGATGGCTTCTAGCTATTCTGGGGGCCAACTGACATCTCGTAATGGTGTCGATGAAGCTACCACCGGTCGAGAGCCAAGTGGGAATGATAAAACTCAACCTGCGATTGGGCATCCGTCGGATCAGGCTGAATCCACCACGAAGCCCACTAGAGGTGGTAATCTCTGAACACTCTCCATCATGGAGACTCCTTGTAGAAGCCTTGGAAGTCTCTCTATTAGTTACAATGGAAGCTCGTCGGAGGATTGTTGCTGGAGGCACGAAGTTAATGCGATCAGAGATACTGATCAGGATGCCATGCACGATCCTCTACGTGTTAACTCGCCACCACCTGCTGGTGGAAATGGTACGGGTGCTCAAGCACCACATGATGGAGGTAACAGAGCTGATGAACATCCATCAGTTGATTCACCTGCTTCTGCCCCACTGCTAGTCAGTGGTCAAATGGGACAAACCGAAAGGTCGGGAGAAAACTCGAGCCATCGAACGCCTTCAGATAGCAGAAATCCTCCAAGACCTTCGGTAACTATTCAAAACATGCAACGAATTCGCAACATGCTAAATAACCCTGATCCTGCTCTAGCTGGGACTCCGGGCTATGCTCGACTTGCTAGACAGGTGTCAAAAATTCTCCAACAAACTATGCAGCGTACAAAAATATACAGAGAGCAAAGGAACACACAAAGTCACACCATGACTTCACCCTAGTGTTCCTCCCTTAGCCGGTGCATGCGGTCAATTGGAGAACAAACGATACCAAGGCCTCCTCGAAGATTCCGACAAGGGAGTCACTAGGGAAGGTGGCTATTTCATGCAGTCATTATTCCTCCTCGTCCAGAGGAGCAACTATTTGGCTCAGGTGATCTCCAGCATCACCTTAACTAGGCAGTCGGATGAAGGCATCAAGCCAATGTCCATGACCGGATTGGGACACCGAATCCTCAATATGCTAACCTGAGGAATCGGTCCCCGGCCAACTAAAATCTGGCGCCTTTCCAGAGAAGGCGCCATGACTCCATCACAGGCTACCGGGCATTCTCTATAGGTCTTCAAGTTGTACATTGGTCGAGCAGGTTCTGACCAGCCAATATGAAAAATTCAATGGGACTCAAAACCCATTGGAATTTCCCCAAATCTATACCACCGCCATCAGGGCCGTAGGCGGTGACAACAATGTAATGACAAACTATCTACCCATGCTGCTTGAAGGGTCTGCTCGGTCGTGGTTGCTTAACCTACTGGTCGGATCAATTTATACTTGGGAGCAGCTCTGCGACCTTTTGATCGCAAACTTCTAGGGGACGTACGACCAGCACGGGAAAGAGGATGATCTACATTGGATCCGGCAAGAACCAAATAAAACTTTTCATCAATACATAAAGAGATTCACCAGTCGTAACTTCGATCCACGAGGTTCTGATTCCTCCATCATTGGTCTTTAAAGCGGGGTCGAGAAATCGGCGGTTCTGAAGGATATTGCTATGAATCCTCCATGGATGACTGTTGAACTTTTTGACATGGCTGATAAATATGTAGCCGCTAGTGAGGCAGTCAAATGGAACAAGGCCATCGGTCAAAAAGAAAAGATTCCTCAACGACGCCTACAAAAACCAGAGAAGAAGAAGAAGGCTCTCATGGGTAAAAAGAATCGCAAGTCCAACGACAAGAGGTTCTTGTGATCCTCGACAAGTTTACCAAAGGTAAGAAGGATTATACCGGTAGTGGCAAGTCAAAAGTTCTGACCGATGTCTACAAGAAGAACAAGAAGTGGTGTTCACTTCACCAGGTAGCAGGGCTTGATCTGCGCACCTATCGGGCTTGGCAGAAAAAGTTGGAAGATTACTACTCAGGTAAAGGGCCCTTCCCCTCCGTACAAGAGTTTGGAGAGCCAAGCTCCAAGAAGGACAAAGATGGCGACGAAGAAATGGAGTACTAAGAGCCACAACACATTGTCAACATGATCTTCGGTGGATTTTCCTCATATGAATCTAGACGTCATCTGAAGGCTATGGAGAGTGAAGTCAATCTTGTCGAGTCTCCGATCACTAGAAAGCCTTCTCGGTGGTCGGAAACTGTAATCTCCTTCAGCAAAGAAGACTACCCCATCCTGTTGACTCGACTAGGTAGGTTCCCTATTGTTGTAGTGCCTACTATTAACAATTGTAAAGTCAATCAAGTTCTTATAGATAGAGGTAGCACTTTGAATATTCTGTTTGCGGGAGCATTGGAAAACATGCAAATTCCCAGATCAAAAGTAAAGCCTGTGAAGTATGCTTTTCATGGCATAGTTCCGAGATCTACTGCCAAGCCGATAGGGCAACTCTCCCAACCGGTTACATTCGGAAGACCAGATAACTTTCGAACAGAAATGATTCCCTTTGACGTAGTTGATTTTGAAACTATGTATAATGGAATCCTTGGCCAACCGGCATTGGTAAAGTTCCTGATAGCTACGCATTACGACTATTAGAGTTTAAGGATGCCAGGACCAAAGGGGGTTATGACAGTTCGAGGGGATAGAAAGGTGGCATATGCATGCGATCGACAATCCTTAGAACTGATTAACGAGCTTTCGACCAGGGAAACTAATCCTCCTCCTATGCAGGTCAAACACTCGAGACCAAAGATGGCCCCCAAAACCTTCTTACCAGACAAATGAAGTTCCACTCGACAAGGGTGCTTCTCCGAAAAATGTCCAAATGCCATCTGGACCCGCAAGCGCTAGCACAAGCACATGGAAAGTACTGGTCGGAGCAGGACTCAACTTCAAATAGGAAGAGTCGCTCGTCTCCTTCCTCTGAGCAAACTTGGATGTATTAAATCAGCAAACATCCAATATGCCCAGAGTCCCTAGGGAGGTGATCGAGCACAAGCTAGCTCTCCAGCCTGACAAGAAACCAGTCAAGCAGAAGCTAAGGCGCTTCTCACCCGATCGGAAGGAGGCAATCTAGTTAGAGATTGGCAAGCTTCTTAAGGCTGGGATTATTCCTAAGGTTGACCACCCAGAGTGGCTCGCCAATCCTATAATGGTTAGGAAAAATAATGGGAAATGGTGAATGTGTATTGACTTCACAGGTTGTAACAAAGCTTGTCTGAAGGATGACTTTCCCCTTCCACGCATTGATCAACTTGTAGACTCTACTATTGGGTGTAAGTTATTAAGTTTTTTAGATGCATACTTAGTGTACCACCAGATTAATATGAGTAAAGATGATGAAGAGAAAACTTCATTTATCACACCATATGGCACTTACTGCTATGTAAAGATGTCATTCGGTCTAAAAAATACTGGTGTAACTTTTCAAAGGTTAATACAAAAAACCTTTAGCCCCTAGATTGGTCAAAATTTGGAAGCCTACGTTGATGACTTGGTCGTAAAGAGCATCAACGCTGGCGATCACATTTTCGACCTACAAGAGACTTCCAATGACTTAAGAAGACATAACCTTAAGTTAAATCTGGAAAAGTGTGTGTTCGGAGTATCTTCTGGAAAGCTTCTTGGATTCCTAGTTTCAGCTAGATGGATTGAAGCAAATCCAGTAAAAATATTAGCCATCGACTAGATGTGCCCTCCGAATGCAAATAAGGAGGTCTAAAAACTAACCGGCTGTATGGTAGCGCTTAGTCGTTTCATAGCAAGGTTAGGAGAAAAAGAACTACCTTTCTTTAAGTTTCTTCGGAAATAAGGAAATTTTGAGTGGACTAAAGAGGCAAACGATGCCTTTGAAGAGCTTAAAAAGTACCTTACGAGTGCCTCGATCTTAGTCTCTCCAAGATCGGAAACATCATTGATATATCTGGCGGAATGCCTGGCGATTAGTCTTGATACTAGTCGTTGAGCGTGACAACATCCAACGACCAGTATATTACGTAAGCGAAGTCTTACATGGACTCAAAGAACGATATCCACAAGTACAAAAGTTGCTATACGGTCTCCTTATTGCTTAATGGAATCTAAGGCATTACTTTCAGGCCCACAGAGTGGTCGTACTGACTAGATATCCTCTTGGTCAAGTTCTCAAAAACAAGGAGTCATCAGGATGAATATCAAAATGGGTGGTTGATCTTGGTGTGTTCGACCTCCATTTTATCTCACAAACAACAATAAAGTCTCAGGCTTTAGCCAAATTTATTACCAAATGGACGAACCCTAAATCCACCCAATGGCCCAAGTATGAGCACCATGAAGAGTGGACAATGTACTTCGATGGTTCCTTGATGCTCAAAGGCTCGGGGGTTGGAGTTGTCTTGATATCCCTTACTGGAGAACACATTAAATATGCTATACAACTTAACTTTTCTGCCATAAACAATGTGGCAAAGTACGAAAGTTTATTGGCATGACTTCGAGTAGCTGGAGTGCTCGGAATTCGCAGATTACTAGTGAAAGGCAATTCTCAACTAGTAGCGAATCAAGTTAGAAAAGAGTACAGCTGCTCAAATTCCAAGATGTCATCTTATTTAGCGGAAGTACGGAAGCTTGAAAGAACTTCTCCAGTTTCTAGATCCAATATATTCCTAGAAAGGAAAACTTTCTAGTAGATCAGCTGGCACAGATGGCTTCAACGAGATCAACTGTCTCGCTCGGAGTTTTTCTAGAGCAGCTCGATACACCATCAGTGGTCGACAATTTCGAGAACATAGATGCTCCACTGGAGGTCGTACAGCTCGACCCCAGTAGTTATTGGATGACATCAATCTACAATTATCTTCTACATGGCACAATTCCTGAGGATAATGTAGAGGACAATCGTACAGCTTGAAAAGACAAATCATATACTCTGATTGAATGTACCCTGTACAAACGGGGAGCTCACAGAGTGTTGATGAGATGTATATCTCAAGCGTATGAGTTACAGCTACTCTCTGACATTCATGGAGGAGTCTGTGGAGCACATCATTTCAACAGAACTCTGGTCGGTAAAGCCTTTCAGCAAGGATACTACTGGCCAACTGCCCTTCATGATGCAAAAAAAAAACTTGTGATGAAGTGCTTACAATGTCAATTTCATAGTGGACAAGTACATCAGCCGGCACAAGCTTTACAAATAATATCACTTTCTTTGCCTTTTGCGACCTAGGGACTGTACATTCTGGGATCTTTCCTAAGAGCACCCAGGGGCTTCGAATTACTTTGTCATGATTGATACATTCACAAAATGGATAGAAGTCGAGCTAGTCATTAAAGTAACAACTGAAGCTTCCAAGAAGTTCATTACCAAAAATGTGATCACACTATTTGGCATACCTAGTCGTATAATCACAGATAACAGTACCCAGTTCTTAAGCGAAATTTCGAGAATTCGCAAAGATCTAGGTATCAAAATTCATTTAAGCTTTTGTTGCTCACCCGCAGAACAGCAGGCGATCGAGAGAGCTAATGGTATCATAATACAAGGGTAAAATGTCGAGTGTTCAACCAGTTAATAAAACGGTCAGGTGCTTGGGTTCAAGAACTTTACTCTGTATTATGAGCCGTTTGAACCACGACCAGTTGTGTGACCGGTGAAGCATCATTTTTACGGTTTCTGATCACGAAGCCATGCTTCCTCCAGAACAAAAACTTGGCTCTGCTCGAACTGATTGTTTCAATGAGAACGATCAGAATGAATGAAGACTCGACGACGTTAATTTCCTCGAAGAACGATGAAACCAAGCCCTGATACCATCGGTAGTTTACCAACAAGCTCTGAGAAGGTACCACAGTCGTAAAGTGCAACCTTGTAGCCTAGCTGTAGGTGATCTGGTTCTCACAAAATGTAGAGCTAAGCAAATTGCAACAAACTTTCCTCTAGTGGGAGGGTCCATACACTATGGTCAAAGTCTCCAGACCAGGGTCAGTACGACTAGCCATGTTAGACGGGCGTTTTTTGTCTAATTCTTGGAATATTGACCAATTGTGTAAGTTTTATGTATAGTTGTTCATTTCAATTTTAATTTCATATTTCAATTTCAATAAATATGCATTTCCTTTCTGATGTTCATTTCAATTTTAATTTCATATTTCAATTTCAATAAATATGCATTTCCTTTCCGATGTGTGATGTTGTTTATGTGTCGGTTATCAATATTTGGTTAAATACTATGGTTGTTTAGTAGGGTCGAGAAGACTCCTTTCTCTCGATATCCTTGAAAGGGTCTCTTTTACTTTTTGGCAATGACATAGTTGTCACAAGCCATATGGGTCCTAATCGTGACCATCACAGTGATGGTTCTCACGAGCGACCATGCACTCTTTTCTTAAAGAATCAGAACAAGTAAAGGGGCATAGCGCAAATAACTCAATATAGTTACCTACATGCTACCGAACCTGTGAACTTTACTTCATCATTTCAACATTTTTTTCTTCTCTTGTTTTGGCTACTGGTCAGGACACAGAAAGCCTTCTAGTTGAAATCTCTCCTATCTACATGTGGTCCTGCCCACTAGAAGGAGTTTCCTAGCGACGCTCCTTTTCTTATGATCCTCGCTGCTAGTTGGAACTTGAGAACGAATACGTTTCATGAAATGTCTTATCATGTTTGTGGTACTTACTACTTAGTAACCTTTACGAATTGCTTGGATAATTGGTATAAATAATAACACTTATCGCTTTTTGCATATATTTTTGTACAATTTCTTATCATCAAGCTATGTCTAATGATATCTTCCAACCACTTAGTGTACTATCTGATATTTAGATTATGTACAAGATCTAACACTAGTCAAAGTCACCTATTGGTTCCAACCAAGTTGATTTTCTAGTGGTAGTTAGATCATTTTATAACATAATCAACACATACTTTGTACCATGGTCATAGCTTTTGCTCTTTTTCTTGGTCTCTTGCTTATTTAGTAAGTTCTCCTACTAACATAAGCGGGTTGGGAACTAGGAGATATATGAGCACTTAGCAAAAATTGAGAAGATAAAAACAAACACTTTATTGATGATAAAAAAGGTAAGTTTTTTACATTCATAATTCTAGCATTACAATCATCTACTTCTTGGAGCCACCAGATTGGTCGCTGCGAGACAGAGACCCGACCTCTATTTCCTCTGTGACCTTGTTTTTGAGAGGATTTGCTTCCTCGAATAACTTGGTCGCTTCTTCACCCGAATATTTGCAGTCTTCTCCAACAGCTTGGAGATGAATAGAGGGGTCGAAAGCCTTCAGTTTTGCCAAAGCAAAATTGACTCCATTAGCAACAGCTTCTTTCATTGTCTGTGCATGGTTCTTTCGAGTAGTCTCAAGCAGGATTTTTAGGTCTTTGAGTTGTTGGCTAAGGAAGTTGATCTTCTCCGTAGGATCTCTTAAGATGGGTAGTTGCTTTCCCGATCCCATGTCGAAGAGCATCTTATTGAGAGCCTTAACTTTATCTTCAAGGCTTCGCTCAAGTTCTGCTCTCTAGCTGCACTCAAGCTCCATTATTTTCTCTACCTTTTTTATTTTTGTGTTTGCTCTACATGAGTAGACCAAATGATAAATACATATAATTAGAAAAGATAGTACACTGGTCAAGTTTACGATCGGTTACCTTGATTCTTCTTCTCGAAAGTCTCAATAAATTCCTTGTGCTTGGTCGTCAGGTATTCGATCGACTGGTCCTTGGCTTGGCATTCTCCTTCAAGCTTGGTTGTTATTGCTTCCTTAGCCACAATCTCTCCTTTAATCTTCTCTGAATCTATCATATATGATAAGGGAAGAAGTTAATTAACAAAAGAGGAGCAAACTAGGCAAAGAAGAAGAGGGGAAGTCAAGAAGAAAGTACTTACTTTATAATTCGGAGTTTTTCTTCTACAAAAGCTTTATTCGCTGGGTCAGTCCTCCGGCCACAACAAAATTTTCCACCATATGCTAAAAAATAGTAAACTCCTTCAAGTTTTTGATAAACTTTAAAGGAAAGGCTATGAAAGTGGTCGTGGATGCTTACCCGGATCACCACATCAATATACTCAGCGAAAATTGTATCAGGACTCGTCTCTACTTGATGGTCCGATATCCTCCCCCAAGCCTCATCGAGTTCTTCATCATTGATAAACCGAGGGCGATGAGAGAAGTTGGTAGGTTGAGGAGACTTCCTAGCAGGGGTCGGAAGCTGTTGGGCCCCTTAGGAACCTCCACCTCCATAGGCAGGGTTGGAGCTACCGAAGGTTCCCAAGCAGGCGTTGGCGCTGTCACCTGCTTGGGAGCTGGCTTGACCTCCTTTTTCTCAGGATTTTTTTTCTTGAGGGGTGCTTTGGTCGGAGGCAACGGGAACACCGAAGGATCTATAAAAATAGAAGAAAAGACGGTCAAGATTTTGGAATAACCAGAAGCATTAAAGGTATGTTTGTAAGTTTCATTCATGTACACATACTTGGTCATCTTTTTGGTTTTTATCTTAAAGTGCGTTGGAGCAAAATCCGTGGTGCTTGCCTTCCTTTTCTTCTCTACCTATTTCACCGGTCCCGAACAGGTAGGGCCAGTTAAACCCCCTACATCCATCGACCGGATGTCGGAGGAAATGTCCTCGACTAGCTGGTCGAGAACAAGATCCTCGACCATCTAGTCGGAAGTTGTGGTCTCATCGACCTCCAGGATAGTTGCTTCTGAAGCAACTGTCAGGTCGTGAATGACCCTTCAGGGGGATCTAGACCCCTAGATATAGGAAAGGAGGGATCCGAACTGTTAGATCTAACAAAGGTGAGGTCTGGACCAAGCGGGAGGCTTAGGCGGATGCAAGGGAGGTCCAAATGAACATGGGGAAGATCCTAAAGGACACGAGGAGGTCTGAAGGACAGGGAGGTCAATTGAGTTTTAAGGAGGTTCAAGGAGCAGGGGAGGTCTAATCACGGGTTTCAAGAAGTCTTGAAAGCGGTAATACTACGATTTTGGTAGTACTACCTCTCTCTTGATGGTTCAATTGCTACAAAGCGGTATGGAATTTCGAACACGTTTTCGGAATCTCGATTTTCCTCAGGCGATATGGCCGCGAGTTGTGTAGTGGTAGTACCGTGTGGCGGTATTACCGGATTGCTGCGGTATGGATTTTCGAGAAGGAAAACATTTTAGAGATCAAAGCGAGGAGAAGTCCAAGGGAACCTATAGAGGTTCCAACAAAAGCAGAGAATGGGTTCTAAAGAACATGAGGAGGTTTAGACACAGGGAGGTCTAAGTCAAGGAAGAATCAAGAGGAGGTTTGGACACAGGGAGGTCTAAGTCAAGGAAGAATCAAAGAGGGAGGTTTTAATTGAAGTTTGAGTTTGCCAATTGAAATCCATTCTGAAATTTCAAGTTAAGCTTTGAATTCTCATCAAAATCAAATGGTTCTTTTTATTTTGAAATTTTCAAAAAGTTCTAAAAATCAAGGTGTTACAAACCTACCCCCCTTAAGGGAATCTTGACCCCGAGATT
The DNA here is from genome assembly GCA_036346405.1 of Phyllostachys edulis. Taxonomy (NCBI): domain Eukaryota; kingdom Viridiplantae; phylum Streptophyta; class Magnoliopsida; order Poales; family Poaceae; genus Phyllostachys; species Phyllostachys edulis. Next base: position 220,196 of record JAYEVD010000764.1, on the reverse strand, counting down.
CAAGCTTGGTCCACAAAGAGGTAGGGGTGGTTGGCCTTGAGATCTTCTTCTTTCTCCCATGTGGCTTCACTTTCTGGATGGTGACTCCACTGTACTTTGTAGGTTTGAATGATCTTGCTTCTAGTGACACCCTCCGCGGTATCCAGAATCTTGATTGGTCGCTCCACATAAGTGAGGTCTTCTTGAAGATCAATGCTTTCCAAAAAGGTATGGTCTTTGGGGACTCGAAGGTATTTCCTTAATTGCGACACATGAAAGACGTTATGCACCGCTGACAAAGCTGCTGGCAGCTCCAATTGATAAGCTACTTCACCTGCCTTGCCAAGATCTTGTATGGCCCAACAAATCTTGGTGCCAGCTTCCCTCTAGTTCGAAATCTCCTAACTCCTCTAAGTGGGGTTACCCTAAGGTACACAAAATCTCCAACTTTAAAAGACAAGTCCCGACGACGAGTATTAGCATAACTCTTTTGCTGCAACAGAGCTACTCTTAAACGTTCTCTTATGAGCTTTACCTTCTCGTCAACCTCTTTGATGACATCGGGTCCAAAGAATTGGCACTCACCCACTTGATCCCAAAGGAGAGGGGTTCTACATTGTCTTCCATACAAAGCTTCAAATGGGGACATCTTTAAGCTAACTTGGTAGCTGTTATTATAAGAGAATTCAGCATAGGGGAGATTTTTGTCCCAACCTTTCCCATAGTCTAAGGCACAAGCTCTAAGCATATCTTCAAGAATTTGATTCACACGCTCTATCTGTCCATCGGTTTGGGGATGATATGCTGTGCTGAAATCGTGCCTTGTCCCTAAGGCTTCATGGAGACTTTCCCAAAATCTTGAGGTAAATTGAGAACCTCTAATAGATACTATACTCTTGGGCACACCATGTAGACACACAATTTGAGCTAGGTATAATTCAGCCAACTTGCTGCTTCGGTAGGTAGTCTTGGCAGGGATAAAATGTGCTACTTTGGTCAAGCGATCAACAATAACCCAAATGGAGTCATAGCCCGATTGAGTCCTGGGCAAACCAATGATAAAATCCATGCCCACTTGCTCCCATTTCCACTCGGGACTAGGCAAAGGCTGCAGCAAACCAGCGGGTCTTTGATGCTCAGCTTTAACCCGTTGGCACACGTCGCACCTTGCCACATACTCAGCTATTTCTCGCTTCATGTTGACCCACCAATACTTCTCTTTGAGGTCTTGGTACATCTTAGTACTTCCTGGATGGATGGAATAATGAGATTCATGGGCTTCTTTAAGTAGGAGCTGTTTTATTTCTTGACAGTCCGACACACAGAGTCTATTGCCGAACCTTAATATTCCCTGTTCATCTTCTGAAAATCCTGGAGCTTTCCCTCTTCTTAAGTTGTCTTTGATCTCTTGGAGGTCTCTATCTTCAGCTTGACTTTCCCGAATTAGTCTCTGGATAGTGGACTCAACTTCCAGAGCATGCACACAACCTTGGTTGACAATTTCCAGATTTAGGTGTCTCAATTCTTCACACAGACTGGGCTGACTTTCCTGGACCATTAAGGTGCTGCAATAACTCTTTCGGCTCAAAGCATCAGCCACCACATTTGCCTTGCCAGGGTAGTAGTGTATTCCAAGATCATAATCTTTGATGAGCTCCAACCATCTTCTCTGTCTAAGGTTGAGGTCTTCCTGAGTAAAGATGTATTTTAAGCTCTTATGGTCTATAAAGACCTCGCAGCAATTACCAATGAGGTAATGGCGCCAAATTTTTAGGGCATGCACTACGGCAGCTAATTCTAAATCATGAGTGGGGTAGTTAGCTTCATGGGGCTTTAATTGCCGAGAAGCATAAGCTACCACTCAACCTTCTTGCATTAAAACACAACCTAGTCCCTGCCTAGAGGCATCACAAAAGACTTCAAAATCTTTCTGGATATCGGGCAAAATCAGTACCAGAGTAGAGGTCAATCTCTTCTTCAATTCTTGAAAACTTTGTTCACAAGCGGAAGTCCATACATACTTGCTTTCTTTCTTGAGCACCTGAGTAAGAGGCCTTGCTATCTTTGAAAAGCTTTCAATAAATCGACGATAATATCCTGCCATGCCAAGAAAACTTCTAATTTGGGAGACTGATTTGGATGGCTTCCAATTTAGAACATCTTGAACCTTACTAGGGTTGACTGCTACACCTGCTGCTGACATAACATGACCCAAGAAAGTGACTTCCTTCAGCCAAAAGTCACATTTCTCAAATTTAGCATAGAGTTGGTGGTCTCTGAGCTTGTCTAAGACCAACCGAAGGTGATCTTTATGCTATTCCTCACTCTTAGAGTATACAAGAATGTCATCAATGAAGACAATGACAAACTTGTCCAAATACTCTATGAATACTTTGTTCATCAAGTTCATAAAGTAGGCAGGAGCATTGGTCAATCCAAAAGATATGACTGTGAACTCATAAAGTCCATAACGAGTTGAAAAAGTTGTCTTTCGGATGTCCTCTTGTCAAATCTTCAATTGGTGATAACCTAACCTTGGGTCAATCTTGGAGAAAACTGTTGCTCCTTTTAGTTGATCAAACAAGTCGTCGATCCTAGGCAAACGGTACTTGTTCTTGATAGTGACATCACTGAGAGCTCTATAATCTACACACATGCATTGAGTACCATCTTTCTTTGCCACAAAGATCACAGGTGCTCCCCAAGGAGAAGAACTCGGTCTTACAAATCCTTTGCTTTGCATTTCTTTAATTTGTTGCTTCAAGTCCACAAGATCATTGACTAGTAATCTATAAGGTCTCTTGGAAATGGGTCTTTGTTCACAGGATTAAATTAATGACAAATTCCAAATCTCTGTCCGGAGGCATTCCAGGTAACTCACTTGGAAACACATCTGGGTAGTCCCTTACCATGGGGAGGTCTTCAAATTTCACTTCTCTTAAACAGGCCAAACTAGGAACTCTTCTAAAAGAGGTCTCAAGGCTGAATTCTACTTGTACCCCTTGCCCATTGGTTAGTACAATAGACTTGTTGGCACAATCAATTTGACCTTGGTTCTTGGATAACCGGTCCATTCCAAGAATCACATCTAACCCTTGGGAGTGCAAGACTATAAGATCCGCAGAGAAGGGGACTCCCAAGACTTCCAAGGAAAGGTTTGGGCACAAGGAACTAGTCCTCATTTTAGAGCCCAGAGAGTGGATTAGCATAGGATGTACTAGAGGAGATATAGCTAACCCATTATTACCCACAAATTTAGAAGAGACAAATGAATGAGAAGCTCCGGAAAAAAAAAGAACGGAGGCTGGTACGGAATTAACAAGAAACATACCAAGGACCATGTCCGAAGCATTTTGAGCTTCCTCAACTGTGACATGATTCACATGTCCCTTGATAAATTGGGCCGAAGGCTTCATGTTGGAGTTGCTGCCATGTGCTGAATTTCCTTGATTGGCTCGTTTTGGAGGAGTGGTTGTTGCTTGTTGCTTCTCTGGGCATTTATTGGCATAATGCCCAACTTCATTACAATAAAAACAAGTTACTCCTGCTGCAGAATTTGTGATTGGCTTCTTCTGAAATTGACCTCCTAGAGAGGTCTTATAAGGGCTGGAGGTACCAGGCCGCTTGGCTTGCATTGGAGGCTTGGAAGGGGAGGAGGTCACAGGTCTCCTTTGCTGAAATTGGGAGGTCCTAGGCCTAGGAGAACCCTCTATACTAAATTATCGAGCTACCTTCCTTTTCTTGGTGTTTTCTATCTCAATATGCTTGCCTTCTTACCGTATTGTCATACTGACAAGCTGCTGAAAATCTGGGAAGTTATGAGCAAGGAGCTAAACTGAAAGATCATCATTGAGGCCTTCCAAGAAGCATTCTTGCTTGGACTCATCAGTGGCTACGTCTTCAGGTGGATACCTTGCCAGTTGGTTGAATTTATGGAGATACTCGCTGACTGTGCAATTCCCTTGGCACAAGGATCTAAATTCCTTCTTCTTTAGCAACATCATTCCATGGGGAATGTGTGCCCTGCGAAAAGCTTGAGTAAATTCTTCCCAAGTAATAGCTTGGGCATCGGTGTGGGATTGGGTAAAGTTATCCCACCACTCTGAAGCTGGTCCATGGAGTTGATGAGAAGCAAACAAAACTCTCTCTCGGTCTGAACATTGGATCATATCAAGCTTTCGGCTCACAACTCTGAGCCAATCGTCAGCTTCCAAAGGCTCAGTGGTGCTAGAAAATGTGGGTGGCCTCATCCTCATAAACTCAGAAAGGTTTGCTCTAGGAGGAGGTGGAACATACACCGGTGGTTGAGCAGCTGCAGCTGCTTGGAGGTTTTGAGTATTGTTGATGGACCAAGCTGGCAAATTGATCAATTGTGCCTAATTTGCCATCATTTGATTCCAATTCGGCCCTTCAGCTAGAGGAGGTGGTGGCTGCGGCAAGGGAGTTTCTGGATCATCTCTAGAAGCTCGGCCTTGGCCACTTGTGCTGCCACTACCCCTGGTTGTCACCATCTTGCTCAAAGGCCTAAGAATTAGGAAAGAGGTGGAAAAGCTAAGGGGAAGGTTGAAACAACCAAACCAACATTAACCAAAAACAAAAACTTTAGCAACCAAAAACACAGACACTTACTACTCGAGGCTTGCTGCCCTCAAGGCTGCGAGCCAAGAAGTCATCGTCATGAGGGGTGCCCTTTTGCAAAGAAAACCCCATATGTATCCTTTGCAAAGGACTACCTCCCTAGGCCACGAGCAGGGGGGTCCTTAATGCTACAACAATGATCCAAATCGGCCCTATTGATATTTCAAGGAAAGAAAATCCACTTAACTTTATAAAATGTTGAGGCAAGCAAAAAGAGAAGGAGGAAATGAGATAAGAAAAGGAACAGAGAAAGAGACAAGAACAGAAAGATGACTCGGGTAAGAGGAGAACAATTTATTTCTCTAGTGTAATAAAACACATTTTGAGCTTTTTGCTAACGACCATCCTATTAGGTTGCGTCCTGCAGTCAAGATGCTCTGATACCACTTGTGGCAACCCGACCCAGGGGCAACCCGAGAGGTCCTTCAGGACCTCCTGGAAAGACCGCAAAGGGCTCCCAAGACATCCTGCAAGGTCTCCCGATAGGATCGCCCAGACCACGAACCACCCGAGAGCCACCGGTGAGGTACTCCTGGGTCTCCAAAAGTCCATCAGGACCTCCCAGGAGGTCCGGTAGTACCGTTCAAGTTTTCGGTAGGACCGGGGTCCGGTAGTTCCGTTCGCGGGCCCAGTAGGACCGCTCAAAGGAAAAAAGGGGTCCTGACCCGAGGCAAGTCTGGAGCTTAAGTCCTCATAAACACCACACTCTCATCGGTACTACACTTGCGAAGGCGATAGTACCGCTTCGCTTATCTGAGGAACCTTTGTGGGACCAACACCAGGAGGTTGTGGGGTTTGTAGAGACCTTAAGTCCTCTGTGATCCGAACCAGTCCCAAGGATCAATGGCTAGTTCTCACAGCAAATACAAGTGATAACATACATCCACCGAAGACTTTATTAATAGCAAAAGAGTTGATTACAAAGGTTGCTTATAGGCTTAAGCAACAAAGCAAAATACACAGCGAAAACGAAAGGTAAAGTCCATCCAATACACCACAGGCAATTGGCTGGAGGGCGCGGCCTAATTGATTTGATCTTCTTCATCGTCAAAGAAGTCTTCTCCTGCTTAATTCATCAATCAAGCAAGAACGAGCACAACAACCGTGCTCGCAAGTCATACCTGTCAAATAACAATATGACATGCATACATGGATATCAAAGGGAGAGCTTATAGGGTTAATTTGCATAAAGCCAAGTTTATTTCCAATTACAAGTAATAAGTTCCAAAGCATTTAATAATTAAAATTCATTTGCAAAGATTTATTTTACAGTTGGATAACATTCAGCATCAATGTGTGAAGGATACCCTCTAGTCACAAGGCTCCTTGCCCATAAACCATTTGGATAGAAGTCCAAAACCAATTTCATAAGTCCTTTAAAAACCAAAACCAAAAGCTAACTTTGAGTGGCTTTGCTAGCATGTCCATGACCGTGGACACGGCTATTCGGATAGATTTACGCTCTGCAAAGGTGTACAACTTTACCCACATGACATGAATTCTCTAGTTTGCTTGGCATCCATCGACGGCACCTCACACTTCCTTTGGTGAGAGGTCTAGAGCACATGACAAGACCTTTACAATGCATTACTCCAGCGATCCACCCTACATAAAGGTTTCACCCCCTTTGGACTACCCATCCGTAGGGTTCAGGCCCCATCTTGCGCCAGGTGGGACTACAAAGGTCGTAACATGACTACCCACTGCATCAATAGAATCAACCGCGATGGAGCTCTATAAATTAGTCAGTCCGGTCCTGCCCATACAGGACATGTGGTTGCACAATGGTGGCTAGCAAGAAGCGGCTCGCAGATCGGTCCTCAAGTGGCTTGGGCGGCCAACACTAAACCCCTAGGCCTCAACCCTACCCGAGTTGAACCCGTGCATAGACATGCACCAGCCAAACAAACCAATCCACCCAAGACCAAATCCATTTTTCCATTTCTGTTTTTCCAAAACCATATATCAAAACCTCCATGACATCCCAATGTCATGGCTTTAAAAACATTGGATATTTTGGTCTGAGAGTAAAAATAGATCCCAAATCAAGATGGTGGTCTAAGCTAGTCTAAGCATAGATTTTTCAAGTGCCACTGGTTCTCATTATTGTATAAACCAGGTTTTATCTATGGTGACAATGAAGTTGGTTCAACATAGATAGTGGCCATACAATGGAATTAGGCATAGCTATGGACAGAAAGATATGCATTGAAATAACTTAGTAAAAGTAAGCATGCATACATCTTTGAAACAGAACATAAGTATCTTGAAATAATAGGTGCAATATGGTCAAGGGTGTAACTTGCCTTGCTCAAAGGCCTAGGTGCCTTCTTCTTCTTCCAAGAACTCGAATTAGCTCAGTATATCGCACTCTATATGTGAAAACCAAAGCAACTCAAATAGCGCTCAATTAAGATCCAAAGAAACTCCAATGAACTCCAAAATAAAACCAACAGAGGTGCTGGGTGATCAAGAGGAAGTCCAAGAAGCTTGTTGGAGGAGGTCTAAGAACTGCTCGGTTGAGCCAGAGAGGGGAAGTGAGGAAGAAAGTGAGAGAGGAAGGGCTGCCCAAGCTTATAAAGTTGGAACCAACAAGATTTCCAAGGGCATACGTGTTCAAGAGTTGGTGAAAAAGGACAATGGTAGCAGGCTAAAGATGTGACAAAAGAATAGCACAGGTGCTACAAAAAGGTGGTGACATTTAATGCGACACAATGGGCATTAAATGCTTGGAGACTTCCGGGTGCAAAAGACTTGGTCAGAGCATAAAGGAATACAGTCGACTGACAAGTGGGCTCAGTCAAGGACCGAAGGGGAGGTCCTATCCTTGAGAGGGTCTTGACCCACAAAGGGCGTCTTCTTGATGCAATAGGAGAAATTCTTGGAACAACCGGAGTCTGAGAGATGAAGAGGTCCAAAACTAAGGAGGTCAAGGACAAAAGATATAAAGCCAAAGAGGCCCATGGAGCAGGAGGCATGCAAAGATGGCGAGTAATGATAGTCTTAGGTAAGCTCACGGGTATGATTGGAGGTCAAAAGATAAGGAGGTCCGAAGACAATAGAGGTTCAAAGGATTGAAGTGAATCACTGGTGGCAGTTGTACCAGAGCTTACAAAGCGGTACGACCGGTGGAGGTCCTAATGGCTAAGATCCCAAAAGGAGGTCTTAACGGTCAAGATCTGACCAAGGAGGTCTGGACGGCTAGGATCTCCAAGGGGGAGGGCCTTAGCGGTCAAGCTCGCACAAGGAGGAGGTCTGACGGTCAAAATCAAATGCAAAGGGGGGAGGTCCGCGGAGGCAAGGACACATGGGAAGAACTGGAACCATCAAATCTCGATCGAACGGAGCAAGGCGACTGGGACATTCGGACCATCGGAACGTACCAACCGATTGGGGCCGTCCGATGTGGATCGAATGGCCCTAAGGGAGTGGGATGGTCGGACCATCCGAACGTGCCCTCAAGATCGGGCCGTTAAACACAAATCGAACAGTCCTTAAGCTAGAAAGGGTAAACCCGGGCGGTACAGCCGTAAGGGCAAACGGTTGTCCGATCGCTAGTGGGATCTGGACCCTTAGATCTAACAAAGGAGGGATCTGAACTGTTAGATCTAACAAAGGTGAGGTCCGGACCAAGCGGGAGGCTTGGACGGATGCAAGGGCGGTCCAAATGAACATGGGGAAGATCTTAAAGGACACGAGGAGGTCCTGAAGGACACGGGGAGGTCCAATTGAGTTTTAAGGAGGTTTAAGGAGCACGGGGAGGTCTAATCACGGGTTTCAAGAAGTCTTGAGAAATGGTATCTGGCGATTTTGGGCGGTACTACCTCTCTCTCTCGATAGTTCAATTGCTACAAAGCGGTATGGAATTTCGAACACATGTTTCGGAATCTTGATTTTCCACAGCGGTATGGCGCGAGTTGTCTGTGTAGTACTGTGGCGGTAATATCGGGATTCTTCTGTATGGATTTTCAAAAGGAAAACATTTCAGAGATCAAAGCGAGGAGAAGTCCAAGGGAACCTAGAGAGGTTCCAACAAAACAGAGAATGTGTTCTAAAGAACATGAGGGAGGTTTAGACTTGGGGAGGTCTAAGTCAAGGAAGAATCAAAGAGGAAGGTTTGGACCTGGGGAGGTCTAAGTCAAGGAAGAATCAAAGAGGGAGGTTTGGAACAGGGAAGGTCCAAGCACTTGGGGGAGGTGTAGACCTAAGGAGGTCTGGACCAAAGAATTACAAAACAAGCACAGACAAGGGGAGATCACCAAAGCTTCCAACAAATTCAACAAACCAACAAGGAGATTTAATTGAAGTTTGAGTTAGCCAATTGAAATCCATTCTGAAATTTCAAGTTAAGCTTTGAATTCTCATCAAAATCAAATGGTTCTTTTTATTTTGAAATTTTCAAAAAGTTCTGAAAATCAGGGTGTTACATTTGGTCCAACATGATTAAATCCCACAAAGAGATGTGGTCAGAAAGGGTTTTGGGTGGAAAAAAGCAGAGGTCGGAAAGATTCTTTAGAAAGAAACTGAAGAGAATTGGGGAAAGATCTAGAAGTGTAAAAGTTCTAAAGCCTAGCAATGGGGATTTTATAATTTCAGATCTTTAACTACAAACGGGAGATACCTAAAGTCCAACGGACAAAACCTTTTTGTCCAACAGAAAAAAAAAACTCTTTAGTTCCCAAGGCAGGTTCTCACCTTTAAAGTGAATACATACCACTTTGTATGTCACGACATTTAATGATGGTCTGCCCGATACGACTTCGTCGAAAGAAAGTGTTCACACGACCTATTCATTTAATGTTAGGGGCTAGGTGGCGAGGATTAAATTCTCTATGTATTCTTGTAATACATAATAAAAGACCATCGTCTTCATGGTCGTAACCCCTAAGGCTAACGACCTCCTTTGGTCGTAAGGATTCGAGAGGTTACTTAATGGGTACCTGGTGGGACAAGGTCTTGTACCTAGTCTTGACCGTAGTACTTCGGAAAAGCTATGAACTGGTATCTGGAACTGACTCCAGGTATATTCCTTACCATGTGATGAATGGAACATGTGCTATATATTCCATACCACGTGACGTTACATAATCCTAAGACACTGACAACAACCACCATACGGTTGAGTGTCTCACAGACAATCAACAGCAGAGCAGTTGATACTTTATTAATTGTCACCTCGCTTTGACCAGTCGCAACGCTTCATAAGGGACATCTTCTTCAGGAGTAACTGCCACCTCTTCGGAAGTTATTTAAGGATGGAGCGAAGACGAAATCAGCATCAGATAAAACTATATGGGAAAAAGCCGCATCGGATCAAACCATATCGGATTGTCTGGGATCAGATTAGAGCAGCACAATCAGCCTTAGATTCATGCTTTAAGTCTGATTAAGTAGTATATCAAGCATCATACTCAGTGTAATTAGGATTAGTCTCCCGCCGGGTCCACCCCTATAAATCCAGTTCATATCAATAAAGAGCAGTCCCAATATCTCCCAGGAGATCTGTGTTATTTTCCTTTATTTTATATCGTAAGATCGGCGACTCGATCGTCGACACCTCCCATCATAAAACATATGCAACCACAAGTCTGGAAAGTGCAACATGGCCTAGTAAAGTTATCGAACCCTGAAAGTCATCTCGCTGGAGAGGAATGGGGCAGTACAGGTGGTGGATGCGTTCCGATTTCAAAGGGACACCGTGTTAAGGTGAAGATGCCAACTGTGCTAGTCGTTGTGGCCGGGGCCAGCTGCGCTAGTCATTGTGGTGAACATCCCACACAACATATGGGCGTAACCCCATACGGGTGAGATGATGGAAGGGGAAAGATGATTTGAAAAGTTACTGCGATGGTCTCTCGACCACATGACAAAGGAATCGTGTGGGGCTACGAGTTGATTATCTCTTGTGGGTACAGTGTACAAACCTCTGTAGTGTCTAAAACTGTTTAAATAGTCATGCCTACGGTCAAAGGTGGACATAGGAACTTTACTAGAGTTAGTTCTATTTCAAAAACCTTTGTGGATGGAATGAAAATTGGTCGGTGGATGTGACCTTGACACAGGTGTTGATCCGAGTGTTAGTACCCGATATTGTTTAGTGGTGGAGGTAACCAAAAGCAAAAGTAAGCATTGGTGGAGGTAGCCTCTGCTGTTATTTATTATTGCACAATTATTTCTCTTTATAAATTGCAATTTGGTTCAAATGCTAAGTGATAGATATTTCTAGGTATGATATCTAAAAACATTGCTTTAGCAAACAAAAGAACCCAAGCCTCCCTTGTTAAGCCATGCATGTATACTATTGCATCTTGTGTGTTGGCTCGTGAGCACGAAAGTTCTGCTCATTCTCGCTCTTCCCCAACCCTTCAAATCCGGCGGATCTTGAAGACTATGACTACAACGAGGACCCCAAACTCGGTGGGCAAGGTGGTGTTGAAGAGTAGTTTAGTTTCTAGTAGTTCTGGTCTTGCCTCAGTCTAGCTGGCTCATCGGTGTTTGCGTACAACCGGTATTGTCCAATTCCCTGGCTAATACCAATCGTACACGAGTACCCCAGTCGCTTTCCTATGCTCTACCCCTTTTGTTTCTGCTGTAGCTTTCAACCAGGTGGTCGAAACCAGTTTGTAGTTCTACTGTCTTTTTGATGTAATTGTTTGGCATATTCGGCCCTTGCCGACATGGTCTATGTCGCTCTGATGGTTGTAATTTATTGATTGGTTTGGTCTTACAACTTGTATGAATCGATTCAGAAATGTACTGTAAGTGCTATCTCTTGATCGAGGGAATATACGATGCTTTCCTGAGAGGATTCGGATTTCAAAAATCTGGGTTAACAGAGTGGTATCGAGCATATGACTCTAGAAGCCTTACTTAGACTGGTCGTAGCCCTAGGACTTGAGTCTTATTTTCAAACTAAGAAAAGTTTTGGGTCAGAATATAGTGTATTATTGCTCCTTCTCATCACTCTTAGTTCTAAAGTTTTCTGATTCTCTCTTCTTCAAAATTTTAGATTATAGCTAGTCGTCCATTGGCCGAGGGACCTTTGCTCTCTCGAAGGAGACTTCGACCCCCAAGATTATAGTCGTCGTGTGGAGTAGTTAAGACTAGTGTGGGTTGCTAGTTTTTACCCATCCGTAGACGCTGTGTTTTGTATCTTGTGTCGTGGCTTAGCATGGCCTATATGCTATGTTTCAAAAGTCATGTAACACTTAATCCCTTAATATAATGCCGCCCTTCTAGGCTTTGCTTGGTTTGTGATCGCTTTCCTCATTTTGTTCAAGTTCTTCTGTTGTGCTCTAGAGGGTCTGTAAACCCTCATATACCTTCCCTCTAGTTCTAAGCCTCAATGTTTCTTCAGGATGACGCCTAAAAGAGCCGCCGCCCAAGCCCGTGGTGCCTTTGCAGCAGACCGTGGTCATGGTCGTGGCCATGGTCGTGGTCATGGTCATAGATAGGATCTACCTCCCCTGCCGCTAGCAAACCCAACCATGGTGCAAGTCATGTTCCAGCAAACGCAGATCCTCCAAGCCTTGCTTTGTGTCAAGATGTCGGGACGGTGAGGCCACCACTCGGTGGCAGACTTCCTCAGAACAAGACCCCTCACCTTCGCGGCAGCCAATGAAGCGCTAGAAGCTGAAGACTGGCTTAGAGATACTAAGAAGAAGCTTCGTATCACTTGCTTCCCAGAGCAAGACAAGGTCGACTTTGTCACCCATCAGCTAAAGGGAGCCGCCGCTGCTTGGTAGGAGAATTACCTCGCCGCTCAGGAAGGTGAAAGTCCAGTGGTGGATGAAGAACCAGAAGCAGAAGCAACAACACCCGAGGCTAATGATCAGTAAGCCCCCACAGCCACAGAAGCAGTTGCCAAAGTGTAGCTAGATGAGTTTGAACCTGCCTAGTAGTCAATTCCCTAGGATGAATTCAAGGCAGCTTTCAGAACCAATTTTGTAATAGCAGGTACGATGAGATTGAAGAAGAATGAGTTCAGAGCTCTTAGACTGGGTCACATGTCAGTCAATGAGTATCTAACAAAATTCAACCAGCTTGCCTGCTATGCTCCCAATAACATAGCAGATGAAGATGAGAAGATCGACCGCTTTGTGGAAGGGATGCGTGAAGACATGAGAGTCCAACTTATCCTCCATGACTTCCCCAGTTTTGTCAGACCCAGGATTAACACCCCAAATCCTCTGTGTATTTCTGAACTAGTCCCATGATCAGTAGCTAGTTCACACAAAGATGTGAGATATGGTAACATCCATAAATCACGTAATTTTATTAATATTCAAGAGAGTTCATTACAAAAGAAACTACGGGCCAACAATAAAGAACACAAAGAGAAGATGAAGAAGATGTAGTAGAGTCCAGTTAATCTACCACATGCAATCGACTGGGGTAGTGGCCTAGTCATCGAGATCCACACCGGTAGCGAAGTCCTTCTCCTCTGAAATTTATTTGCATGAAACAAGGATGAGCACAACTTCCGTGCTCGCAAGTTACACCCAATAACAGATTATAATGCATGCAAGGATATATCAAAGGAAGGCTTATTGGTTAAATTTGCATAAAGCAGTATATTCTTTAAATACTTGTACTAAGTTCAAAAGCAGTTATTCTATAACTAAAATTCATTTTATAAATAATCAAGGTTTATAGTCAGATAACATTCACACAAGAATGGTGAAGGATACCCTCCTATCACATGGCTTCCTGCCCAATTCCCATTTGGATAGAAATCCAAAATCATTTGTGTCAAATCATTTTGAAATCAAAACCAAAGTCTAACTTTGAGTGGCTTTGCCAAGCATGTCCATGACCGTGGACACGGCTATTCGAATAGTTCTTAACATTCTGCAGAGGTGGTACAACTTTACCCACATGGCATGAATTCTCTAGCTTGTTTGGCATCCGTCGATACCACCGCTCACTACCTTAGGTAAGCAGTCTAGAGCACATGTCAAGGCCTTTACAATACTTCATCCCACTGTAGTCCCGCCTCGCTAAGGTTTCGCTTCCATTGGGTTTACCACCCATCGGATCTGAGCCCCCTCTTGCGCCAGGTGGGAATACATAAAAGTAGGTCATAAAAGACACCCATGCAACCGGATGGCATGACCATGGTGAAACATTGCAAATTAGTTAGCTAGGTCCCCTCCCCATTCTTAGGACATGTGTTAGTACGATGTGGCTTAGCAAGATGCGGCTCGAAGACCAGTCCTTAATTGACTTAGGCGACTTCCAAAACAACCCCTGGACCTCAACCTTGACCAGGTTGAGCCCATGCATCAACATGCACCATTTATACAACCATTTCGTCTAAGTACAAACCATCATTTTATTTCACTTTTCAAAGTCATTTCTAAACTTCCATAACACACCAATGCTATGGATACAATTTAAACAACATTTGATTTTTGGCTAAAATTCTCCAAATCAAATATTTTTGGTCTAAGCATGTCTTTGCATAATATTTTCAAATGGTCCTAGTTCATACTATCGTATCAACTAGGTTTTATCTAGGGTGACAATGTATTCGATTCAAATATCAACATTGGCCATACAATGGATATAGGCATATCTATAAATTTAAAAGCAGAATTTAAATTCTTGAACATAAATAAGCATCAATAATAATTTAAAATAGAATTTAAATAATTTTAAATAATGGGCACAAATATGATCAAAGATGTAACTTGCTTTGCTTGATTAGTTGCTCTCAAATGGCGTCAAATCGACTTTCGAAGTAAATCAAAATCTATCTGTGAAAATAAGCCAAATTCAAAAAAATCAAATGAAGATTCAAATGAACTCTAAATTAAATAATTTTGATTTAGTTATCTAGATATTGAATGTATATGAATTTAGAAATTTGAATCAACGAAATCGGAGTTCGCATGAAGGAGAACGAGCTGCGGGAAGTTTAAAACTTAAATAAAACCCCAAATTGGATTTTATAGAATTTCCTCATTTATTTTCCTAAAGGAAATTCCGATAAATGACATCAGCCCTCTGAAAAAGGATTTTCCGGCCGAGTTATTTTAAAATGGAAATCCTAGAGTCACTAACAAGTGGGCCCGGTGGTCAATGGACTAAGTCCATGGCGGTCAAAGGTCCACTACAGAACCGGTGCACAGCACAGTGAATAGTGAGGTGTGCGCGGGCTGTGTGCGAGGTGACGGGGCGCCATGTAGGCTCCACATCAGATCCTACACTGAGGTGGCGGTGCGGTGGCGCTGATGTGGCTGAGCCACATCGGCCCGACGGTGAGGCAAAGCCGGCAACAAGCTCGCCGGCATTCTACGCCACGGCGAGACAAGTGAATGGTACCAAAAGAAAGAGGGAGGTACGGGGATCCTGATGCGCTACCTTGCGGCGGAAGAGTGTGGCGATTTGGTCGTCGGCGACAAGGTTGAGCGGCGGCGATTTTAGGTCGACGGCAAAGTAGTGGTTCCCGAGGTCCTCCGGCGAAGTGAGAGCACGCACATGCTTTGCGGTGGTGCGGCGATGCTGACGGTGGTGGGGACGAGGGCGGAGCGTCGATGGTTTTGCCGGAATCTAAGTTTCACCGTCGGTGATGAACCTCAAAATTCGGGCTCTTGAGAGGGATTGGGGAGAGGAGCTCTGAGGCGTTGGGATGAGTGCTTCAAGGCGCACCCGGGGCATCTTTTTATAGTGGCCGGGAAGGTTTGAATCGCCTTAAGGCGCAAGAAGGTCCAAAATGGATACCGGCGAGATTTGGGGCATTGAAGGCAAGAAAGGAAAGGGAAAGGGTAGAAATGGATGCGGAATTGATTGATGATTTGAATGCGCACAAAATTAGGGGGTTTTAATGAGGATTGGGTCGATTTTGGAAGGTTCCGAAGGGGCAACAATAGCAAACGTGCTCGGATTTGAAACAGAGATGATGGGAAAGGAAGGAGACGATGACGTGCGTGTGAGCGGGCCCCAAATGGTTGCGAAGGAAATAACAGGAATGGAGCGGGTGGTGTTTGGGCCGTTCGATTTAGATCAGACGGTCCACGCTGCTTGGGACATTCGAACCGCTCCGAACAGCAATCTTGATCGGGCCATCCAATCTCGATCGGACGTTCCACATTGGCTGGGATGTTCAGACCGTCCAAACACGCCATCTAGATCAGACTATCTGTTTTTGATCGAACGGCTAAAATGAGCTAAGGTGAATCACGCGAGAGGGCTGGGCTTACTGGGCCGTGCACGCATGGAGAAAAGGATTGGGCTGAGGAGGCATTCGGCCCGAAGATGGTTTTGGGAATTAAATTGATTTAGCAATTAAATTAATCTGGTTAATTCAAATTGGCTTTAGAAAATAGCAAATAAAATCAAAACATTCTAGAAAAATCCACAGAAATTCTCTGAGACATTTTGTACTTAAATAAAATACTTCCAACTTATAATTGGTAATAGTTTTTGCACATAATTTATTTTGGCTTTAAAATAATTAGGTAAAAGCTTTTAAAATTCCAGAAAATTCTAGAAATTAATTAAAATTTTATTTTTCAATTCAAATCAGATAAAACTTCAATAAATTTTATTTTTGACTTTTAAAACTTTAGAAATTCAAATAAAGCAATAAAACTCTTTCAAATTTCAGAAAATCTAATAAAATAATAACTTTATTTATTTTTATTTTGGTAACAGAACTTTGGGATATTACAAGTTTCCACCAGCTGGTTAACAATGCTCTGGTGCTCAAAAATAAGAGAAAGACCACGGAAGTTAGCCGCAAAAGAAAGATGGCACTTCAGAAGCCAAAGAGTAGCTGCCCCTAGAAATTGGCTTTCCAAGGCAGCTCATCTTTCCGACCACCTGCAGCCTCGATTCCGAGAACTCCCGCTCCAGCCTAGCGTCCTAATGGGAATGGTTTCTGCACCCTTCGCCCCACCGGGCAACCTGCAGCTGTCAATCCAGCAGCTCACCTTCATTGTTTCAACTGCCGGGAAAAAGAACACTTTGCTAACAATTTCCCTCAACGCCAAAACACCACCACAAAGTTCAACCCAGGAGCCACTCAAGCTCAAAGCCAGGCTTCAAACCAACACAAGAGTCTTTGGACTTCGCAAGCTCTGAGGTTTGCCCCGACACTGAGCTGTGGTCGTATGAACCATGTCACGGTAGAGGAGGCCGGAAGCCCTAGGAGTGCTAATGGAGTGCGTTCTCTATTAATTGATTACCCACACAAGTTCTGCTTTGACTCTAGAGCTTAGCACTCTTTTGTTTCGAGAACCTTTGTTGAAAGGTATAGGTTGCCGACCTATAAACTAAAGAAACCCATGGTGCTTAGTTCACCCAGGGGATCATTATATACAACCTTAGTAAGTCCTAGAGTAGAGATTGCTATGGAAGATTCCGGGTTCCTACCAAACCTTTTAGTGATAGAATCCCAGACTCTGGACATCATCCTAGGGATAGATTGGTTGGCCAAGTATCAAGGAGTGATAGATTGTGCCGACAGAGTGGTCGTACTCACCAAAGACCCAGAGTCTGTAATAAGGGTTAGCATGGATCACTCCTCTCCTTTGAATCGAGCAGTTCACCACCGTGGGGAGTTATCCCTAGAGACAACGCCTGTGGTCGAAGCTTACCCCGAAGTCTTCCCAGAAGAATTGCCGGGCATGCCACCAGATAGAGATGTGGAGTTTGTGATCAACTTAAAACCAGGGACAGCCCCAATTGCCAAGAGACCATATCGGATGGCAGTCGATGAACTCGAAGAGCTCAAGACCCAAATTGAAGACTTGCAATAAAAAGGATTTATTCGACCTAGTTCCTCTCCGTGGGTTCGCCAGTGCTCTTTGTAAGGAAGAAGGATGGCACAGCCAGATTGTGTGTAGACTACCGAGCAATCAATGATGTGACCATCAAGAAAAAGTATCCTTTGCCCCACATCGATGACCTGTTCGACCAGTTGTCAGGAGCAGCAGTTTTCTCCAAAATAGACCTGAGGTCAAGATACGATCAGCTTAAGATCAGAGGTGAGGACATACCTAAAACAACTTTCACCACTCAGTATGGCCTGTTCGAGTTCATGGTTATGTAGTTTGGCTTGTCGAATGCACCAGCCTACTTCGTGAACCTCATGAACAGAGTATTTATGGAATACTTGGACAAGTTTGTGATCGTATTCATAGACGACATCTTGATCTACTCAAATACTAGTGAAGAGCATGTTCGACATCTACATTTGGTCTTAGAAAGGCTTAAAAACACCAGCTTTATGCCAAGTACAACAAATGTGAATTTTGGCTTCAGGAGATCACCTTCCTTGGACACATTGTATCTGTTGAAGGAGTGGGAGTCGATCCCTCCAAAGTAGAGGCTGTCATGGACTAGAAGTAGCCTACCTCAATAACCGAAGTGCGTAGTTTCCTTGGGTTGGCCGGGTACTACAGGCGCTTCATCGAAGAATTCTCGAAGCTCTCCAAACCGATGAGCCATCTGCTTAAGAAAGTGAAGAAGTATGAGTGGACAGAAGCTTGTGAGAGAAGTTTTCAAGAATTGAAGACAAGGTTAACCTCTGCACTAGTGTTGACCCTACCGGACATACATAGAGACTTTGAAGTCCATTGTGATGCTTCACGACAAGGTCTTGGCTGCGTACTCATGCAAGGAGGAAAAGCTGTAGCTTATGCATCTAGACAACTCTGTTCTCACGAAGGCAACTATACAACTCATGATCTGGAGTTAGTGGCAGTAGTGCATGCCCTGAAGATTTGGCGGCATTATCTGATCGGGAATCACTGTGATATCTACACAGACCACAAGAGTCTCAAGTATATTTTCACCCAGTCCGACCTCAACCTCCGACAAAGAAGATGGTTAGAGTTGATAAAAGATTACAACTTAGATGTCCATTATCATCCGGAAAGGCTAATGTAGTCGTAGATGCATTGGTAGTAAGTCCTCTTCTTGATAATGTCATGATTCGAGAACACCAACTTTGAGCTCTATGAGCGGTTTGAAGCACTCAACCTTGAGTTAGTAGAGCAAGGCACTCTAGCCGCCGTGGAGGTGCACCCAACTCTAGAAGAGTAGAACAAGCCCACTCAAGAAGGACACCCTGGAGTCCAGAGATTCAAGCATATCATTGCTAAAGGAAAAGCCCCCAGGATGATTGAAGATCAACAAGGAGTCCTATGGTTTGGGAAATGTCTTTTTGTTCCCCACCAGAAGGAGCTCAAGGATTTGATACTAAAAGAAGCACACAGCTCAGCCTACACACTACTTCCGAGAAGCACCAAGGTGTATCAAGACATGAAGATTCTTTATTGGTGGCCACAAATGAAGCGAGATATCATCGAGTTTGTAGCATGCTGCGACGTGTGTCAACAAGTCAAGGCCGAGCATCGATGACCAGCAGGATTGCTCCAACCAATATCAATCCCTCAATGGAAGTGGGAAGAAATTGGAATGAACTTCATTACTGGTCTACTGCGAACCAAGTCAGGGTGTGATTCGATATGGGTTGTGTTCGATAGATTGACCAAAGTCGCCCATTTTATCCCAGTGAAGACCACCTACAAGGGAGACCGTTTAGCCGAGCTATATATGGTTCGTATTGTGTGATTACATGGAGTACCCAAGAGGATAGTCTTAGATCGAGGTTCTCAGTTTATCTCGCATTTCTGGGCTAGTCTGCATGACGCACTCGGGACCCACCTGGATTTCAATACAACGTATCATCCTCAGACCGATGGTTAGACAGAGAGAACAAATCAGATTCTAGAAGACATGCTTCGGGCTTATGCCTTGGAATTTACCGTAGACTGGGAGAAGTGTTTACCGTACACTGAGTTTGTGTATAACAACAGTTTCCAATCAAGTGTAAAAATGTCCCCGTTTGAAGCACTCTATGGGAGGAAATACAGAACTCCTCTGCATTGGTTAGAATCAGGAGAAGGTTATGTCTTTGGACCAGATACCCTCAAGCAAACCGAAGAGAAAGCTCGACTGATCAGAGATCAACTTCAAGTAGCCCAGTCCAGACAGAAGAGCTACACTGACAACCGTCACAAGGATTTAACTTTTGAAGCCAGAGATGTTGTGTATCTCAAAGTATCGCCACTTCGTGGAACTCGAAGATTCAAAGTGAAAGGCAAGCTTGCACCAAGATTTATAGGCATGTTTCCGATCACCGCCAAGCGTGGAGAAGTCACCTACCAACTCAAGTTACCTGAAGTTTTGTCGGACGTCCACAACGTGCCCCACATCTCTTAGCTCAAGAAGTGTCTCTGAGTACTTGAAGAGAATACCCTAGTCGAAGCCATCGCCTTGCAGCAGGATCTAACCTACCCAGAACATCCGATCAAGATCCTCGATATCATGGAGAAGCAAACCAGATGCCAGATCATCAGCCTCTATAAGGTTCAATTGAGCAACCACTCGGCAAGGAAGGCCACCTAGGAGTGCGAAGATTAGCTGAAGTCAGAGTTCTCATCCCTATTCTCAGTAGCTCGAATCTCAGGGTCGAGATTTCTTTTAAGGTGGGTAGGTTTGTAACATCCCACTTCCGGATGTCTTTGAGTATCTTTCTGTTCGTCTTCTTAGTTTTCAAAAGCTATTTCAAATTATTGTGTAATTGCAAAATGCTCTAGTTTCCACCTCTTTTCAAATTTCGGAGTTCGGTCTTCCAATTTGATTTTTGGGTTTCAAGATTCAGTTTGAATCTTGGCTTCTTTGTGAATCCTCTCTGTTGGACCCGACCTCCTCTGACCCCTCTCTCCTCCCCTGCCCCTTTTCTTTTCTTTCAACCAGTTGGCGGATACCTCTTTTCGACTAGATGGTCGAAGGCTCATTCCGACCATGTGGTCAAAACTTTATTTCGACCACTTTCCCGGAGTCGCCCACCTCCTCGTTGACGACCAGCCTTTGGTTTAGACTGGCCCCTTGGGTTCAAATTCAACTCCCCTCTTTGGGCCCAACCCATTCCTTTCCCGAGGTCAAGATTGAGTCACCACAGCATGCCTTTTGCTCTGCTTTGCACCCGTCGCTCACTGCTCCCCTACCAACTTTGCTCGTTTTGTCCCGTCACCCACCCGCCACTGGCCTTAGGACCGCGCACCTCCAAGACCCTCAGCGACTTTCTCGTCCTCTCCTCTGGGCTATATAAGAGCCCAAGCAGCCCCGTTCATCTCTTTCCTCCCCCCCCCAACTCACTATATCTCACTTTTGGTTGCTGTGGTTTGCCCGAAGCTCTGAGCTCTGGGTTCAAGCTATCGCATGCCTCCTCTCAGACCTTGACACACTAGTGCAGCCCCTCTTCTACCTGTGTCATTTTTTTATCCCAGAGCTCCTTGAAGCAATCCCCTCACTCTTTTTAGTTTTGTTTCATAGGAGCCGCCGCCTTTCTCTCCTCCTTCGGTCTTGGCTGACCCCTTCCCCGCCGTCCTCCTTCGCCTTCGACTGCGAGCTCCCTCGTCACCATTTGCCGTCGCCGACCCCTCCCTCCAGCCTCTCTCTCGGCCTTGGTGAGTTTCCCGTGCTAGGTTCTCTATCGTGTTCTTTTGAGTTCTTCTTTTCCTTCTGACCGCGTTGGGCAGTAGAATCCTTCCTTCTTTTCGACCACGTTGTGTAGTCGAACCCTTCCTTCTTTTCGACCATGTTGTGTAGTCGAACCTTTCCTTCTTTTTGACCATGTTGCGTAGTCGAACCCTTCCACCTTTTCGACCATGTTGTGTAGTCGAACCTTTCCTTCTTTTCGACCACGTTGCGTAGTCGAACCTTTCCTTCTTTTTGACCATGTTACGTAGTCAAACCGTTTCTTCTTTCGACCACTTTGAGTAGTCGAATCGTTCCTTCTTTCGACCATGTTGAATAGTCGAACCCTTTCTTTGACCACGTCCTATAGTCGAAACTCACTTTCTGACCAGCCGTGTAGTCGAACCCCTTCCGACCGCGTGGTGTAGTTGCACCTCCCTCCGACCTTGAGCAATTGGCTAATCCGTGCTTGAAGCCATGACTTCGAGGACTCCGTTCTCCTCTGTTATAACTCCGATTTCGGTGTTTCTTGTTTCTAAATTCGTCTAAATGCAAGACCTTGCTTTCAGCTTTGGTCATGTTTAAATTGGAGTTCATTTATTATTTGTTTAGTATTTATTTGTTCTCCCTGCTTGCTTGTTCCCTTTTTCTGGTTTGTTCGTCTGAGTAGAGTTCGAAGAAGAGGGAAATCTCCATTCTGACCAAGCGCAAGACCACCAAGACCCTCTTGCCTTTAACCCAGGCGAGTCAATACTTTGGTCATTTTGAGCCTACATTTTATGAAAATTACATCCCTTTAAATTACCAGAGTTGCATGTGTTAATTCTTTAAGCAAATGTATGTTAAATCTTAAGGTAGTTAAATGCCCACTTGTTGGTTATTTAATTATTCCCCTATCCTTTGGCATTTGAATCCCTTATTCCATGTCACCCTAGTAACTATGTGGTAATTTACTAGCTATAGGTTGTACTTAAGCGACATGCTAGTATTGCTTAAGCACCAGGGCATTAAATGTCCCAACCATCATCTCTTAAATCATAAAATGGTTTTGGGCAGTCATAGGTGGTACATGACTGAAGTATTTTGAGGTAAATCGGTTTTCCCCTCAAACCCCAAACTGCTATCACCACATCTGGGCGGATGGTATGATGGTGGGTGCGGATGTAGCATGAGAATGTGTGGAATGTGGTTTGAACCACCCAGATAACCCTAAGGACTTAATCCGGTGATGACCTCCCATCGTAAAACATGTGCAACCACAAGTCTGCAAAGTGCAACTTGGCCTAGTAAAGTTATCGAACCCTAAAAGTCATCTCGCTGGAGAGGATTGGGGCAGTGCAAGTGGTGGATGCGTTCTGGCTTGAAAGGGACATCGTGGTAAGGTGAAGTTGCCAGTTGCGCTAGTTGTTGTGGCCGGGGCCAGCATCGCTAGTCGTTGTGGTGAACATCCCGCACAACGTATGAGCATAACCCCATACGGGTGAGATGACAGAAGGGGCAAGATGATTTGAAAAGTTATTGTGATGGTCTCTCGACCACATGACAAAGGAATTGTGTGGGCTCTGAGTTGATTATCCCTTGTGGAGTGCAGTGTACAAACCTCTGAGTGTAAAACTGTTTAAACAATCGTGCCTACAGTCAAAGGCGGACATGGGAACTTTACTAGACTTAGTTCTATTTCAAAAACCTTTGTGGGTGCAATGAAAATTGGTCGGGTTGATGTGACCTTGACCTAGTGTTGATCCTAGGTGGTCGTACCCAATGTTGTTAAGTGGTGGAGGTAACCACAAGCAAAAGTAAGCATTGGTAGAGGTAGCCTCTACTGTTATTTATTATTGCATAATTTTTTCTCTTTATAAAATGCAATTTGGTTAAAGTGCTAAGTGATAGGAATTTCTAAGTACGATATCTGAAAACATTGCTTTAGCAAATAAAAGAACCCGAGCCTCCCTTGTTAAGCCATGTGTGCATACTACTGCATCTTGTGTGTTGGCTCGCAAGCACGGAAGTTGTGCTCATTCTCGCTCTTCCCCAACCCTTCAGATCCGGCGGATCTTGGAGACTACGACTACAACGAGGACCCCGAAGTCGATGGGCAAGGTGGTGTTGAAGGGTAGTTTAGTTTCGAGTAGTTCTGGTCTTGCCCCAGTCTAGCTAGCTCATCGGTGTTTGCATACAACCAGTATTGTCCAATTCCCTAGCTAATGCCAGTCGTACACAAGTACCCCAGTCACTTGCCTGTGGTGAGATGTGCTCTGCCCCTTTTGTTTCCACTGTAGCTTTCGACCAGGTGATTGAAACCTCCTTTCAACCAGGTGGTCGAAACTGGTTCGTAGTTCCGCTGTCTTTTTGATGTAATCGTTTGGCCTGTTCGGTCCTAGCTGTAAACTTGATCCGACGTGGTCTATGTCACTTTGATAGTTGTAATATATTGATTGGTTTGGTCTTACGACTTGTATTAATCGATTTAACAATGTACCTGTGAGTGCTATTTACTGATCCAGGAAATAGTATAGTACTTTTACAGAGGATTTGGGATTTCGAAAATCCGGGTCCAACAATTGGCTAAGATTATGGGACTCAAGGAGTGGTAGAATAGGAAGCATTACTCGGGGACTGTTGAGATTTCAGATGAGCTGAAGCAGTGGCTGTTCGAGTACATAAAGGAATTGTCCAGGAAGAACAAAGTGAACACACAGGGTGTGATCAGGAAGACCTGGGGTCAAGAGCCACTGGAGCGTTGGGACAAGGATTTGTATGAGTATTTCGAAAAAGAGTACTGCCTTGGCGTCGAGCTCCAACAGGGCATCATTATTTGGCACATCGGCACTGATGTTTTCCTGTCAAAAGCAGTGGAGCCAAGGCCGATGGTGCAGCTCACCTGGTGAAGGCTATCCGGACACTGTCCAATTACATGATGTTCCAACTACGTGCTACCAGGCCTTGCTCAGAGCAGGTTGTACCAACGAACCTGCGAAAATTTGGTCAGGGTGTGCACTCAAGTCCCAATCGTCCAAACAGGAATATCATTACTATTCTCAAGGAATTATTCCGCCTGCGTGATGGCCCCAATCTTTCTGGACATAAGCAAACAGACGAGCTTGCCATCATGCTATACAAAGACAAGCCACCCTACAGAATTGATGTTCCTCGCCTCCATTATGCTAATAAAGTTACTGAAAAACTACTCGAACAAGAAAAAGAGAGAGGCAGCATGGCCGTGCTGGAGCTGGTCCGTGATGTCTGGTTGGATTTTCTTGTCTACACTGCCAATCGATGCAGCAGGGAATCCCATGCTTTAAACATGTATTGAAAAAATCGATTATTGTATCTCATTAAAATTTTTTTTGAGAGAGTATATGGAGGATGCACACTGCAGTCACCCCACGTACATATATGCATATGCATCTATTACAGACGCTAGGAATTTTGCGGAGGCTCCAGGTCCACTCGAAGCGCAGCACATGCTTTCTTACTGAACGCACATGCGTCTATGTATTCTGATTAAATAGCTGTTGGACCGAGGAGGCGATGTAACATCCAAATTTTTTTGCCCTTTTTAAAAATTTATTTCAAATTAATTAATTCACAGTGTTGGTCTTCTTTTCGAGTTTTTGCATTTATTTAAATTCAAATCCTATTTCCATTGTCTCAATTCAAAACTCGTCGCCAAATTTCAAATTCAAAATTTGTTATTTGAATTTTCCCGAAAGCCACTTGGCCATTTCTTTTTCTTTTTCCTTTTCCCCTCTTTCTCCTTCCTTCCTTTTTTTCCGTTTTCCTTTTCTTTGCCTGTGCTCTGGCCGCACCGAGGCGGCACCGAGCGCAGTGTCGAGGCCGAGAAGGCGCAGTGCCAGCAGCCGGCCGCGCGGAGCAACCTCCAGGCGGGCGGTCGATGCGGAGGAGCATGGTGGCCGAGCAGCCCTGCAGTTCAGCTGAGCAGCGTGGCATCAAGGCGTCAAGGCGGCGGCTCCCATGCATGCATGTGCACTGCACATGCAGCAGCTTGCGTCAGCCCAATGGAGGCAGCGGGCGCTTCACGTCCGGCGTGGCGCGACGCTGAGGCGGAGGTGGCTGAGCCAGGGTGGTCGAGGCAAGGAGGCAAGGCCGGCGTGCAATGGCAGCCGGACGAGACAGAGAGGCGACCAGCGACGTGGCGAGCCCGAGCACATGCCAGAGCATGGTGTGGCTCGGCCCATCCGGCGGTGGCACATGCACGCACCGAAGGCGAGGAGGTGGCTCATTGACACTGAGGCCAGGGCGAGGGTGTCCGTTGGTGAGGGCGGTTGGAGCAGGGCATCAAGGGCCCATGGAGAGTGGTGCATGTGACGCTGAGGACTACCTCGTCCGAGGCAGTCAAGGCTGTGAACGACAGCATCGGCCCAGCATGCGGCGCGGTGTGACGGTCGAGAGCGGCACGCTGCGAGGCGCATGCATGCGATGGCAATGCATGCATGCGACGCGGCCCAAGCGAGGCGAGGCAACGTCGATGCGAAGGCCGAGACTCGGTAGTGGCACGAGAGGCCTAACGCGGATGCGGACGAGTTCGACGATGACTATGGCAGAGCCGAGAAGATGATATCCGATGGTAGTCGCCATTTAGCGCGGCGGTAAAATCCTTAGTAATTAAATTGTGTTACCGCGTCATGTATTAGTTGTCCATGTCGTATAATAGCCATAAGCATCTGATTAGCAAATGGATAATTGAATTGAGTGAGAAAAAAGTATTTAATAGCACCTCAATACAACAAACTCCTTCAGATAAAATATAGGAAGAAGTCCATTCTACCCCCTCAAATATCGACATCTGGACACCTAACCCCCTGAACTAAAAAAATCGGCCCTTTGACACCCCTAAGTTTTAAAATTGGACAACCTACCCCTTCGGCTGTTTTGTGCGGTGGTGTTGCTGATGTGGCGTCCGGGTGGCTTGGTTTCGCCAGGTCAGCCACTGACTCGGCCAAAGAATGGACTTCTTCCAAGTGGGTCCCAAGTGTAAGTGTCACAAAGAAGAAAGAAACAAATAAGAAGAAGGAGAAGCGGTGCACGGAGCTCCAGGCGCACGGTCATGGAAGCGGCACCAGCGAAGAGAGGTCTGGCGACCTACGAGGTGACCTGATGTGACGGTGGCCCGATCTTCTGAAAGGTAGTGATAAGTCGATTGTAGAGAACATGACGTTGATGATCCAAAGGCTCCGACCAAAACAGATCGAACCCTTCGTAATCACTACACCACTGCTCCGATGGTTATCAACTGTACCAAACGCGGTTGACCTCGCCAATTTGAAATTGTATTGCAAATAAATCTTTAAGCTCACAAAGTTGGGGTTCCTCAACCGAACATGTGGCGAGACTGCTAAGCAGAATAATCTCTTAAGAAAAACCCAAGGAAAACTAAAGGAGGGAGGCCTCCTAAGATAGGGAAGGGGAAGCCGCACCTAGCTAAGAACTAAAGGGGTGATACTATTTATGTGGTACTGTTCACATGAGTAGTACCACCATGAATAGTGCGGCCCAAAGTGGTTGGCCCGTATGGGCCAAGTTAGCCCATTCATTATATAGCCCAATTTGGTCCAAACAGGTGACACAGTACCTTCTTATGATGATTACGGTATGCACATAAGGAATTTGGAGGTGAGGCTGGATCCATTGAAAAGAGGACAAGATAAGCTTTCCATCAAGTACTCGTGGACCTCAAACGGACTCTATATGTGAAAGTCAATACTACAGAAAAGGTCTTCACAGATGGTTCAAAAACGTCATTACAGACGGTTTCCAGAGCCGTCTGAGTTTATGGGTCAGTGAGTAACATCCCAACTGTATCAACAGGTGTGTGTTTCAAATGTAAGAAAATGTGTAGAAATAAAAACTTTTTCTCACATCTTGAAACTCTTGAACTCCTCTAATTCTTATCAAAAGTGGCGGGGGGGTTCAAAAACCTAAACCTCCTTGGACTAAAGTCCAATCCTTAATCAACTTGTCTCTAATCTTGTACCTAACCCTTTGGAAATAATTTTCCTTGGTCCTAGAGATGTTGTGGGACCCCTCTAAAAAATATCATAAGTTTTAAAACTTGTTTGATAATTTTTGGAGGTAAAACAAACCTTTGAACAGCCTTAATGAATTTCCTGCGAAAAATGCAGTGCATAAAAACCTCTGAAAATTTTATGTAAGGTTAATCCTAATGTCAGCAAGCTCCAGTTAAAATTTCACGAAATTTAGAGTTCATTTGCTATCTCAAATAATTCTGCAAAGTCTCAGCTATTAAAAATTGAATTCATAGCATGCACTGTTCCTTGGGCTGAGCCATTCCCATTTTGGGTTGAACCCAACCCACTCCTCTGGCTCAGCAGACCTCCCTTTCCACCTTAATGAGGTTGCAACCGTTGGATCAACATCCAACCGCCACGACCTC
Source organism: Phyllostachys edulis (assembly GCA_036346405.1). Lineage (NCBI taxonomy): Eukaryota > Viridiplantae > Streptophyta > Magnoliopsida > Poales > Poaceae > Phyllostachys > Phyllostachys edulis. The sequence goes on along the minus strand of JAYEVD010000764.1, from coordinate 192,670 downwards.
CTCCGCGGTCAACACCGCAAGGACCTCCCCACCTCATCGAGGTCATAGCCGTTGGATCAAATCCCACGGCCATGACCTCCCTTGGTTATCAAACTCCCCAGGTCCTCCACCCCATCGAGGTCTTGTGCCGTTGGATCAAAAATCCATGGCCAGGACCTCCCCTCGCTGTTGAACCTCTCGGACCTCCCACCTAATTGAGGTCGTGGGCATTGGATCGATCCAACACCCACGACCTCCCTCGGCATCAAGCGCACTGCACCTCCCCATCTTGTGTTGTGCGCCGTTAGATTTAAAATCTCGGCCACGACCTCCCATCTTTGTGCGCATCAGACCTCCCACCCACGTGAGGTCGTAGCTGTTAGATGTAGATCTCACGGCCATGACCTCCCTTGTCCTCTCTTTGCCATTTGATCTCGTTTCAACGCGCGAGATCAATGGGCCGTTCAGACCACCCCTTTCAAGCCGTTAGATTTAGATCACGCGGTCTCTATTGAGTGGGCCGTTCGGACCACTCTTGTGAGCCCTTAGATCTAAATCTAAAGGCCATGACCTCCTTTGCGCTTCGCGCAAGGCTCAGGACCTCCCCTCACTTGATCAGCACCATTGGATTAAAATCCAAAGGTCCTGACCTCCTCTGCGCTTTGCACAGCGCCTAGGACCTCCCCCTTTGGTTGTGTGCCCTTGGATTTAAATCCAAAGGCCATGACCTCCCCCCTCACTTCTCAAGGTTGTGTGCGGTTAAGTCCTCCCAGGAGGTCCGCACCGTTGGATTTAGATCCAACGCCTTGGACCTCCTGTCCCCTTATCCTTTGCGTATCTGCGCGATGGAAATTGGAAGGCCATGACCTCCCCATTCCAAATCGTGTGGCTGGGACCTCCTCCCAGTCACTTAAAACGTACCGTTTCAAACTCAAAATCCGAGGGCCAGGACCTCCCCATCCTCTTAATCCAACGGTGGATTTGAGGTCCTGTTCTTCTCCTAGCTTGGGCTCGCGTGCAAGAGCTATGGCGGTGGAGAAGGTCAGCGCCTGGTCACATCCCAACGGCTCTGTGCAGGCGCATTAAATGCGTGTCAGCTCCTTTCCGCCCCTAGGCCATGCTCTGACCTACCTACACTGTCCTCTCCATCTTGTCCAAGCCATGGACCTCCCGTGGGCTAAGCTCACCATGAGCTTAACCCGTGGTCCATGACCTCTTTTTCCCTAGCTATAAATCCTCCCCACTGTTGCCCTTGGCTTCTTTTGCACACCATTGCCGCCTTTGCTTGCACCTCTGTGCTTGTAAACTCAAACCACCCGAAGCTCTCCTTGGCCGCCATTGTTGGAGCTTGGAGCTCCTCGGTGGACAAGGGTCCTGAGTTTTTCTGTCTTTCTCTGTGTTTCAATTTGTGCCATTCACCTCTGTGACAACAGCCAAACTCATTGGTTGGGACATTTCGAGAGGTGGCCAAAGTAGAGCTTGGAGTTGGCCGTGGAGCAACCCTTCTTCCCGACTCCCGGTCCTCCTTCCTCGACCTCCTCGGCACCTCTGGAGCTCGGGTAATCCTCTGGTAGCCCTTAGTGTTGGCACATGCTTGTATGAATCTTTGCGGAGCTCAATTATTCTTTGTGGTCGTTTGGCCGTGTTGGGCGTCATGCTCCTCTCGGCTCATGGCATTCAAAACTATCGCTGCCGTTGAGAGGAGGTCCATTGTGTGCGCAAACACTATTGCGCTGCGTTGGTACCCTTGGTGGTTGCCGGCGAGGTCTGCCTTGCCGGCATTGCCCTCGTCTTTGCGGTGAGCGTTTTGTCGAATCGTGTCGTGCGTAGCGTCTTTGATAAGACAAAGATTTGGGGCGATACATGCTCCATCATTGGGAGCATTCTTTGCTGCCTTAACGCTTTGGACCTCCTTGTGTCCCGCTACGCCTTAATTCCTTGCAGCGTGCGTCTTGTATGATGCCTTGGCGTTCTTGGCGGTTGATCTGGGCCGTCCAAGACCTCCTCCGAGGAGATATTGAACGTCCAGGACCTCCCCCTTTCGCATCTTAGCCGTCCAGACCTCCCTGGAGGTCTGTGACGTTGAGGCCTCCGCGTTGGACCTCCTCGAGGTCATCTCAACCGTTGAGGACCTCCCTCGCTTAATCTGGGCCGTTCCGGTCCTCCCTCTTTCGTTGTGGCCCGTTGGATGTAGCATCAACGGCCACGACCTCCCCTCTGCTCGCGCGTGCGCGTTGCTGGGAGGACATGGACCGTTGGATCCAAGATCCACGGCCCATGACCTCTGGACCTTCGCGAGCGCGCGTGTGCGATGTTCACCTGGGAGGTCTTGAGCCGTTAGATTCAAGATCTGTGGCTCATGTCCTCCCCTGTCTTTGTGGTTTTAGGAATTTCCAGAGAACTGTTATTTTTATGAACTGAAAAAGGTAATAACTTCAAAAATGCATAACTAATTCATTTTAAATCCAAAAAAGGTGGTTCAAATTTCTGTAGCTCTCGTTTGGACTGAGCTCTAATCTAAAAATGGTTATGAGCTCAGTTCAGCTCCAGAAAATGGCTTTGCACATAAATTTCAAAACTAACTTTAAATGTTTCATTAAAAATTCTTTTAACTTGTAAAATGCATAAGTATTGCTCTGTAGGTTATTTTTGAGTGAGTCCAACTTTGTTGGCTTCCTCTATTAGTGCTCTAAATGTTAGAAAAGGATTTAGGCATGTCACTATTTTCAAAAAGCTTACTTGTGCATTTTAATTTTGTTCAAGTTCTTGTCATTGAAAAATTATAGAAAATGCATAATAGCTCCAAATGAGGTGAACTCAATTGTGTTATTCATCTCATGAGGTGCTTGTTTTACTGTAAAAATCTCAGCTGCACCACCTTTCTAGAAAATGTTGCCAAATAATTAAATTAGTGAATAGTAGCAGTTTGGTATTTTTAGGGCTGAGCAAAATTGTTTTGCTCATATCTTTTGCATTGAGAATCCAAATCAATTGGTTCTTGTTGCTAAATTCCCTAAAAATCATCCTCTTGCTTCTGTAGAAATTTCAGAGCTTTTGGAGTTTGTTTTCTGTCCTGTCTTTGTGGTTTTCGTCGTTCTTATCGATTCTTTTCGCCTTTTCGTTTAGGTGCCGACGAGTGTGTTGATCCCGTGAGTGATCCTTTGCAGCATAGTGACCAGCCACAGCAAGGCAAGCAGTTTGATCATGTCCACAATGTCCCATTACTTTAAAGTTTAATACTTTGTTTCACTTATATGTATGCATTGGTACTTTGTGCTAAATTATCGATTAGTCAAGCCTATAGATGCATATCCTATAGGTAAAATGTTCATTCTCTACTACTAAGCCTAGGATTATCTTGCTGTGATATAGAGCCCGATGGATGGACTCTTATCACTTAGTAGTTTACGTTGATAATGCTTAGAAATGCTTAGATAACGGTAGAAATGGGCGGTTGTCGACATTATGTCGATGACCTTGATCGCACTAAAATTATTATTCCATTATGTCCATCTTGTGCTTGGTTACTTTGTAAACAAATAAAATGAAAATGAAAACAAGACTGTTATTGACTTGGGCGTAATGGATGTTGGTGTGATATGTTGGGTGTGAATGGAATGGTGCCTAGGTCCCCAAGGACCGAGTTACTTGTGTCACTAAGCCAAGCGCTTATGCGTGCTAACCACACAAGGGTATTGGGAACCCCTCTTGGCTAAGTACTTTGGGAGGTGTTAATTGGGGGTCGCAGGTGGTTAAAACTGTTTTTATAAGGTAAGAGCACCCGCAGTTGCTTAGGCTGGGCCGGTGTCTCTGATTCCTTCGGGTTGTCGCGACTCTTAATTAGCATCGCTCATTGGAAATGCCTCGTAGGACTTAGCCGTGCCGGCATACCAAAGGAAGTGTGCTAAATAGCTTGGCGAAAAGGCGGTCTGACGTGTGGGTACATTGGTACACCCTTGCAGGGTTAAAACTATTCGAATAGCCTCGTCCTAGGTTATGGACATGCTTGGTAAGGTCGTGCAAGAACTAGACTACAACATTTAATTAAAACTTGATGGGTTGGTATGAATGGATGTTCATACTATTGTGGTGGCTATTGGGTTAGTCACTTCCAGGAATGTTGTTGTCATCTGTCTTTTGTTATATTGTTACTTGTTTCGTTGTTTCTTGCAAATTAAAAATGGATTGCAAAATTGCTTTGAATCTATTTAAATATTGCAAATGAAAACTTGCTTTATGCTAAAACAAGTCCAAAGCCTCATCCACTTAAATAAAGCTTGCATGTAATTAAACTATAGTTCTGTTATACTACACGTCAGTCTTGCGAGTACATTTTTGTACTCATTTGCTTTGCTTAATAAATTTGTTGCAGAGGAGGTAGAGCCCAAAGGGCTTTACTTTTGTGAGATGTGCTGCGGTTGGGAATCGAGCTAGGCGTCTTGGTTGGTTGCCTTCTGGGCTAAAGGCAAACCTTGTGGCTCTCTTTTGTTTATTGCCATCTTATGGCTTTTGCTTCCGCTGTGTTGTCTTTATTAGTTGAATTTGGCCGGTCGGCCCCTTTTGTAATAACTCTATATATTGTGTGTCTTTTATTCTAGTCGTGCTTTGGTTCTATGTCTTGAATGGAATTGATGCATGATTTTGTAAAGGGTGTGTATACTGTATTCTGGGAAGTATACATATCTCGAAGACACAGATTATTATGTTTGTGATGCTAGGGTCAATGGTTGACTAAGTATTAGAAGCCTAATAAACCGGGGTCCTCACAAAGTTGGTATCAGAGCCATACTGACTATAGAAACCCTAGCTTGGTCATCTTTAGGGTGTTTTGGAAAAACTTATTTTCAAAATATCAAATGGTTTATGAAAGCTTAAGAAAAGTCTCTACTTTTACTCCTTACCTATCTTAGCTTTCTCCTCTCTTCTCACTCTAATTTGAGTTTTAAAAGTTGTTTTCCTCTCCTCCTCTCAAAAGATAGACCCAATTAAATGATAACACTAGTTTTGGGGAACTTATGAGAGTCTAAATTTGAAGTCTTGGCTGTCTTTTGGTGAAGAATGGAAGGATCTGGAGCTGGAAATTCAAATCTGGAATTTTAGGACAGCAAGCAAGCATTTTAGGGCAGCAAGCTCAAGCTAGTGATTAAGGTAGAAAATGAGAGGTTAATTCAACTAAAACTTGTGGGAATAAAAGGGTAAGATGTGATACTAGTTAGCTAAGTATCTAACACGTATTTCGCTGGTTTAACCTTGCTTTGTAGTAGTGTTAGAGCTAAAATAGCTTGCTGAAATTTTTCCTTCTCTACCGATTACTCGTTCATTCAATACGGGTTAATTGCATAGAGAAGTTGAGCTTATTTCTTAAGTTTTCCTTGCTGTTTTTAGAGTCTTTTTAGGAGCTTTTAAGGTTCTTGTACTTGCTGTTTTGGTTTTCGGTTAGGGTGATATTCCATTTCCCTAGTCGTTAGCTTAATCGTTTTCCCTTCGGCTTTGTTTTTCGGGTCTTAGTTGCTAACCTCTTTCCCCTTTCAACAGGATGGCGGGCCATACTCGTAGTGGCCAAGGCCAGGCAGCTGGTCCGGACGAGGAGCTTCCTCCTCCTCCGACCATGGCCGAGGTTCTTCTTCAGATAGAGCGCAACCGTGCGGATGACAGGAGAGTGCTATTGGATGTCATTGCGCGCAACACCTCAGCCCTTACCGGTGCTTTAGGATCCGGGCAAGGGAATGCCCATCAGCCTCATGGGGGCCTCGCTGAGTTTCTTCGTACCCAGCCCCCCACCTTTTCCAGGTCTAAGGACCCGCTCGTCTGAGCAGCGATCCGTTTGGTGGAGCGGAAGCTCAGCATCGCATGCTGAGAACACGAGAAGGCGCTTGCATCGCACCGCCTAGAGGTGCACTTTGTCATGGTGGGAGAGCTTTCTCGCCATGCAGCCCGCAGACCACACCGTCACCTGGGAGGAGTTTCGCACTGCCTTCCGTCGGTCTCATATCCCTGCCGGCTTGATGAACATCAAGAAGCAGGAGTTTCTTGCCCTCAAGCAAGGGCGTAGCTCAGTCGTGGAGTATGTGTACGAGTTCAACCATCTAGCTCATTATGCTCCCGAGGATGTGGCCACTGATGTGGCCAAGCAAGCAAAGTTCAGGGGTGGCTTGTTTGAGGAGCTGAAGGACAAGCTATCCATCATCGACTTCCCTGATTTCCAGACCTTGGTCGACAAGGCCATCGTCGCGGAGCACTTTGGTAGGGAGCTTATGGATTCCCGCAAGCGCAAGTGGGAGTCCTACAAGTCGTCCAGGGCCGATTCTTCCTGTTCTCACTCTGGGTACTCTCAGGGGTCTCGTGCTTAGGCTTCAAAGACTTCGAGGTTGCCAAGACTGCCTCGCCCTCAGTGGGCGTGCCCGATCCGCACTGCGAAGTCGACTGGTGGCCCCGCAACCCAATTGCCGGTCATTTGTTTCTTCAGCAACTGAAGGGCCATTATGCAAATAATTGCCCTAAGAAGATGGGCGGCCCTCGTCCTAATGGAGGACGCGGGCAAGGTGGTGGATCTTCTCGGGATCGAAGATTGTCCTCGTGGCCCAAAGGCGTGGGCGTGATCGCGTCACGCCATCTCGGTGAGGAGGCACAGGAGGCACCTGACGTCGTGTTAGGTACGCTTCTTGTTAACTCCTATCCAGCTACTGTTTTATTTGATTCTGGAGCATCTCATTCCTTTGTATCTCAGTCTTTTACTGCTGTTAGTGATCTTCTGTTTGCTCCTTTGTTGGTCCCATTGCTCATTCGCTCTCCCGGTTCAGAGATGAGAGCTGAATTGGAGTGCAGGGATGTTCCTGTCGAGATTGAGGGAGTAAGATTTTCAGCAAATCTTATTCTCCTCAATGCAGCGAGCTTAGATGTGATTTTGGGCATGGATTGGTTGTCTCAGCACATGGGGCAAATTGATTGCGCCTGGAAGCTCATCTATCTCACAAGTCCATCCGGCGTGCAGGTTCGCTTTTCACCGAAGTTGCATGGTCCACATCTCTTCGCACTTGAAGCGAAGCCAGCTCAGATATTCGTGAAGTCCCAACAGTATGTGACTTCATGGATGTCTTTCCCGAGGATCTTCCAGGGATGCCACCAGTTCGGGATCTTGAGTTCGTCATCGAGTTGGCTGTAACAGCCCAATTTTTCAAATTCAGAGAAAATTTAAAACATATTTATTTTTGTGGATTTTCTGAATTTTTAAAAACTTTTTCTTAATTAGTTATAGCTAAAACAAATTTAATTGCAAAATATATTATCAAGTTTAAGGTGGAAATAATTTTAACAAGTCTAAAATGTCTCTAAGAATTTATGTGAATTTTTCTAGAATTTTTGGAATTATTTTGCTATATTCTAAAGCTGAAATGAATTAAACTGAATATTTAAAATAGAAAAGGAAAAGAAAATCGCAAAAACAGTGCTTGGGCCGAAACTTGGTCGGCCCATTTCTTCACTCCACACGCGCGGCCCAGCTCAGCCCAACCGCCCATTCCACTCTCTCTCTCTCACTCCGACCCCACCCGTCATCCTCTCCACCTCTCTCCGCCATGTGGGCCCGCGGCCATCATCTCCTTCCCTGCTTCTTCTTCACGCAGCCAAGACCCGAGCCGCTGCCATTGATGGCCACACCGAGCTCCACCTCTGCAGCGCTTCCCCTCCCCATTTACTCCATGATGCGCGCATTTATTTCCCTTTACTCCGCCGCCTCCACTCCACCCATTACCCCTCAATCACGCGGCCGTTTCGCCGGACTTTCGCCACGACCGCCGCCGCCCTCACGAGCACGATCTCCCTCCCCTCACCTCCTCTTGCCCTATAAATAAGCGCCCCGGCTCTGCTTTCTCTCACCGACTCCGAGCCCTCGCTCGCCCCTCCTCTCCTCCCCTCTATTCGTTGAATTTCTAGTTTCTTCGCCGGCCACCGCGGCGAGGAATTTCGTCAATTCCGGCGGGGTCAAGGACGGTCCGGCGACTTGGACCGCAGCTCCGGCATCGCCACCTCCACGCCTATCCGTCGCACCCTCCTCGGTCCGGGCGCCACCGTGAGTCGTCGCCGTCGTTGAATGTAACCCGCCGCCGCTTAACCTCGTCGCCGACGCCCTTTCGCCGCATTTTCGGCAACTCCGGTGAGCATTAGACTCCCCACCTCTTTCTCTACCCACTCGTGTCCTCGCCGGCCTCCGCCGTGCCGCCGTTCTCCGGCGAGCTCTCAACCGAACGCCACCCTCGCCGTGCCTACGTGGCCTGGCCACCTCGGTGCCAACACGGCGCCACCTCAGCCCAGAGTCCGACGTGGCAGCTCGCGTGGCGACCACGTCACCCTCCCACGCCAACTCAGCGCCACCCCCGAGCCCTAAGGCTCCGTGGACTTGGTCCATGTGAGCCATGTCAATGACACGTAGGTCCCACTCGTCAGAAAAATCTTTTAATTCATTTAAATCCCGGAAAATCATCGCTGACGTCATCATGCTTAATATTTAGAATTTTCTTTAGAAAAATAATTCGGAAATTGATTTAAATAATGATTTAGTTTAAAATTTGTAAAATTCATAACTTTTGCATTATAACTCCAAATTAGATGATTCAAGTTGCTAAAATTTTAGAAAATTATTGTCTAACTAAATAAAATATAATAATTCAATTTAGAGTTCATTTCAGTTCTGTTTTAGAATTTAGAATTCTTTTAAATATCAAATTTACGTTAAAATTTGTAAAATCCATATCATTTGAATTCTAACTTCAAAATTAGTGAAATAAATTTCTAAAATCTATTAAAATGATTTTATAGCTGTTTAAAATAATATTATATATTATTTGGTCTCAACTTAATTTGTCTGCTTGAGTTCTATTTGAATTTCATTTGATTTATTTTATTTTCACGTTTAGACTACTTACGATTAAGGGAATTTGATACTTCTCAAGACTTAGATTTTCCAGACTGCAACGAAGGCAAGTTATACTTTGACCATTTTGCCCCTATTATTTTAAAGTTAATTAAATTCAGTTTTTAAATTATTAAATGCATGCATAATTTTATTCAAGTATTTCAAATTCCTGTTTAAATAATTAGTTATTCCTATTATCCTTGTATGCCAAATTTTGGATGTTGCCATGTCATTCCTTTGTCACTTTAGATAAATTATTATGTTTAATAATCAAATGCTTCATAAATACTTAGACCATGATTTATGTTTTTGGGAGAATTTTAGCCAACTCAATAAAATTTGCTGAAAATTAAAACTATGGTATTGTTTTACCATAGAGAATTTGTAAAGATGGTTTTATAGAAATAAAATCAAAAGGGTTTGGACTTGGGCGAAAAGGATGAATGGTGGGTGCAGTTTATGCGGGCTTAGTCTGGTTAAGATTAAGACCGTGGTTTAAATTGAATACGCCCAAGTCAATTGAGGACCGTCTTTGGCGCATTTTGTTATGCCTTGTCAGACAACCACATGTCCCGTATGGGCAGGACTCGCTTAATAATTTGTAATACCTCTTAGTTATTTGTGCTATGTTGTATGTATGGGTGTCGGGTAGACAGTTTTCCCATCGGCGAAAGAGGGGTTTTGGAGGAGTCGGTCAATGGAAGCGAAACCTTAGTGGGCACGAGTACTTTGAGGTAGAACATTGTAACGGCCTTGTGATGTATGCTCTGTCACACGCCTTAGGAAGCGTGGATTGGCCGACACAAAGAGTATAATATCTCGTGTGGGTAAAGTTGTACAAACTCTGCGAGTAGAAACTATTGAATAGCGCGTCATGATCATGGACATGCTAGCAAAGCCACTCAGAGTTAGTTTTGTTTTTGGTTTTAAAAGTGATTTCAACAGATAATTTCAGGATGGATAGTCCTGTGGGAAAATTGGGCGGGTAGCCATTGTGATTGGAGGATATCCATCATCTTTTATGGAGGTTATCCACAATAAACTATTGTCATTTAAAATGGTGATTTAGATTATTGTATGAAATGGCTTTGTAATCTAATATGATTATTTAAATTAAAAGCTATTGCTTTCCATAAAATAACCTTGCCAGTATCCTTTGTCTACCTTATGCATGCATATCAATTCCATATTGGGTGTAACTTGCGAGCACGGTAGTAGTGCTCACTCTTGCTGAATAATCTTTATTCAGGAGAAGATATCTACCAGGACGGTGAGGATCTTGACGCCTAGGCTGCGCCCCCAGACGATTGCCTGTGGCGAATCGTTGGGTCTACTACTATTATTCTGCTTCCGCTGTGTTTTACTTTATTTGGCCTCAGGCCCTTTGTAGTAAACTCTGAATAAATATTAATAAAATGCATGATATGTTTTGATTATCACTTTTGTTTGACTGTGTACATTAGCTATCCTGGACTAATGTATGAACACAGAGAATTCGGGATCCTTCGCTCCCGGGTTCGACAAAAGTGGTATCAGAGCCATATCGACTGTAGGTCGTGGCCTTAGAATCGCCTTAAGGATTTATTTCTCAAAAATTAAAAATATTTTGAGTCTATCCAAGAGTCTTCTCAACACTTATTTTTTTAAATGGTTATCAACTCATCTTATTCTCTAAATTGTAGATGGCTGAACAACCAACCCGGATTTCCCATGGAATTTTCACGGACACTGGGCGCACTCCTATGGAAGATGATGCAACACCTAGGCTACAACCAGAGACCAACTTATCAAGGGTACATGTATAAGCGGAAACCAAGAGCGTTGGAGACTTGATGTAGTCCTCACGCCAATCTTCAACCAAACACAAACCACCACATCTTCGACGCCCCAATGAGACGCGATAATTTGTTGATGGACTTGAGATTTAGCTAGAGAAGCAACACGTCGCCTCCGCCATATTTACAACAATCATTTTGAAGACTCAGGTTCCACTACCACCCCATGCACATTCCGACTAAACGATAGTATCTTTCGTTCACCGAGAACGAGGACTCTCTGAACTTACTCACCAAGTGGACTGTCTAAGGCAATGGATTATGCCTACTAAACACTCGGATGAACTGCGTAATACTCGTAATGACTGCTAGATCACGTAAGAAAGGTTGAAAGTCTGCGAGAAGAAGAGCTGGCTACCTACAAGGCAGAGAGGGTAGTACTTGCAGCCAGATTATACCCTCTTACACCTTAGCAAGATCTCATAATATGATCGTTAGATCACGAATTATGAGTCGTCGATGTCTCTTGTGATAGCCATAATCAAACAATAAAATAAAATAATAAAAGGACTATTTTGGCAAAATTTGGTTCTTTTGTCTTGTGTTTGTTTGTTCTTGGGCTGTTAAAAATATTATTCCTTAGAACTTTATTTCTATACTCTATTCTCGAGTCTTTAGAAGATTCCACAGATGGTTACCACACGCACCGGCGTGTGGTAGCGCTCAAGGCCAAGGAAATCCAAACGCAGATTACCGGAAAACCTGTCCAAAGAACCACCTCCTCCACGGTGAAGGGCCGATTGGCGCCAGATGATGGCCAATCGACACATCTCGATAGACACGCTAGCTCACCATTAACATCAACCAAGCAAACCCACTCAAGCACCACCACCACCTCCACCGCACAAAGATTGACCATGGCAGAATTCATGCGTATGCGTCCACCGACTTTCTCCAGCAGCACAGAGCCGATGGATGCCGATGACTGGATCCGTGCTATCGGGAAGAAGCTAGATATCACTCAGTGTACTGATCGTGAGAGAGTCCTGTTTGCCTCTCACCAGCTCACCGGTTCCGCATCAGAATGGTGGGATAACTACAACATCTCCCATGCTGATGCGCAGACTATCTCTTGGGAGGAGTTTGTGCGGGCTTTCCGCCATGCACATATTCCCGCGGGGATAATGACCCTAAAGAAGAAAGAGTTCCACGCGCTCAAACAAGGCAACCGCACAGTGGGTGAATACCTACACAAATTCAACCAGCTTGCTCGCTATGCCCCACAGCAAGATGTGGCTAGTGATGAAGAAAGGCAGAAAGGTTCATGGATGGTTTGAACGATGAGATCTCACCAGCTGGTCTCCAATGACTACACCGACTTCCAGCAGCTTAGTGAATAAAGCTTTTCCAGAGGCCAAACATCTGCGAGATGGAGAACTAGCGGAGGATGGCCGCTCAGAAGTACAATGCTGGAGGACAACCCAAGCCTCGCTTTACACAGCCTCAGCCACCACAGCGTGGAGGATTTCAGTCTTCCACACTCAGAGCTCCAGCACCAACACAGTGCCCCAATACTTCAGGCTTCCGTAGCAACTCAACTGGAGGTCAGTCTCAGCAGAAGAATCCGATTCCATCAGCAGTTGGAGTGACCTGTTTCCACTGCAACGAGATGGGGCATTATGCTAACAGATGCCCTAAGAAGCTGCAAGGTGCACCACCTACTAGGCCAGCACCAGGAGTTCCAGCCACTGGCGGCAATCAAAAGCCACGGTTCAAGATACGCGAAGGGCGTGTGAACCACGTATCAGCAGAGGAAGCTCAAGCAAAGACCGGATGTCGCCCTTGGTACGCTTCGATCAATTCAGTACCAGCATTAGTCCTATTTGATTCCGGAGCATCGCACTCTTTTGTTTCCAATGAATTTGTGGGAAAACATAGGTTACCTATCTCTCCTTTAGATAACCCTATGATAATTCACTCCCGGGCTTAGAAATGAGAACCGCTTATCTTTGTCCAAACCTTACCCTTGAAATATCCGGAGTAACCTTCCTAGCAGATTTGATAGTCCTGCATTCTCAAAATTTGGATGTAATCCTTGGAATGGACTGGCTAGCCAAGAATCAAGGACAAATAAATTGTGCCAATAGGTCTATTGCTCTTACCAATGAGCAAGGAATCTCGGTTAATTCAAGCCCAAGACTAGTACCGGGAGGAAGATCAATTCTAACCATTTTGAAAGAATTAAAGCTTGAAGATATACCAGATGGTACAAGAATTTCCTGATGTTTTTCCCGATGAACTACGGTCATGCCACCCGACAGGACGTAGTATTTATAATTGACTTAGTCCTGTGGACCGCCCCAATCTCAAAGCGACCCTCTGAATGCCTACCAATGAGTTGGCGAGATGAAGAAACAGATAATGGAACTAAAATGAAAAGGTTATATACGGCCAAGCTCATCACCTTGGGGAGCGCCAGATATTATTGTCAAGAAGAAAGACAATAGTATGAGAATGTGTGGATTACGATCACTTAATGAAGTGACAATCAAGAATAAGTACCGCTACCTAGGATCGATGATCTATTTGATCAATTAAAGGGAGCAAGTGTATTTTGAAAATTGACTTGAGATCCGCTATCACCAATCAAGATCGCACTGAAGACATTCAAGACCGCATTCACAACCAGATATGGGTCAGATGAATTTACTGATGATGTCGCTTGGTTTGACAAACGCCTCGCTTACTTTATGAATATGATGAACAAAGTGTTCATGGAATTCTGGATAAGTTTGTGGTTGTGTTCATCGATGATATTCTCATTTATTCAAAGAATGAAGAAGAACACGAGGATCATCTCGTAATAATTTTGGGAAAACTCGAGAGAATCAACTTTATGCCAAATTTAGCAAGTGCGAATTTTGGCTAAGTCAAGTGGCATTTCTTGGACATATTGTGTCGGGAGGAGTCGCAGAGATCCACCAAAGTTGAAGCCGTAATGGGTTGGAAACAACCCAAGTCATCCTGAGAGGTGAGAAGTTTCCTTGGATTAGCGGGTATTACCGCAGATTTATTGAAGGGTTCTCCAAGATAGCGAGACCCATGACTCAACTTCAAAAAGGAGAAAAGTTTGAATGGACAAAGGCACGTGAAAAGAGTTTCGAGAACGAAGAAGAGATTAGTGTCGCACGGTGTTAGTCTTGCCGATATTCATAAGGACTTTGAAATCTTCGGACGCATCCCGTCAAGGACTAGGATGTGTACTTATGCAAGAAGGCAAAGTAGTGGCTTATGCATCTCGTCGATTAAGACCACACGAAGGAAATTATCCGACACATGATCTTGAGTTAGCGACAATTGTGCATGCTCAAAATCTGGCGGCATTATCTCATTGGTAATCACTGTGAGATTTTCACGAGATCATAAGAGTCTGAAATACATTTTTACTCGATCGTAACTCAACCTCGGACAACGAAGATGGCTAGAGCTAATAAAAGATTACGACCTTGGAATTCATTATCATCCTAAAGCAAATGTAGTTGCAGATGCCACGAGTAGAAAGGCGATTGCAATACCATTTTGGTTCGAAGAATCACCGAATTGTATGAAGAATCAAACATCTAAATCTGAGATTGTCAATCAAGGATGTGTCAATGCTTTGGAAGTTCAACCCACTCTTCGAGTCGATTAGAGAAAAAGCAGGTTAGAAGACGAAGACATCAAAGAAATCAAAAGAATATGAGAAGAGGCAAAGCCCGTGATTCTCTCAAGATGAGCAAGGAACAGTGTGGTTCGAAATCGCATCTGTGCCTAATCGCCAGGAATTAAAACAATAATTCTGAAAGAAGCACATGAATCACCCTACCCCATTCATCCCTAAGTACCAAAATGTACCAGATCTGAAGGAGAAGTATTGGTGGGTCAAGATGAAGCGAGAAATCGCTGAATTTGTTGCCGTTGTGATGTATGTCAACGAGTTAAGGCGTAACATCAAAGACCCGTTGGTTTGTTGCAACCATTACCAATTCTGAATGGAAGTGGGAAGAAATTGGTATGGATTTCATTATCGACTTCCTAGGACCCAAACAGATGTGATTCCATTTGGGTGATAATTGACCGATTGACCAAAGTGGCCCATTTCATTCCAGTCAAGACCACCTATCAGAGTAGCAAACTAGCCGAATTATATGTGGCCAAGATTGTTTGTTTACATGGTGTACCCAAGAAGATTGTCTCTGATAGAGGTTCCCAGTTCACTTCCCGATTTTGGAAGAGTCTTCACGAAGCTTTAGGAACCAGACTCAACTTCAGTACAGCGTATCACCCTCAGACGGATGGTCAGACAGAACGCGTCAACCAAGTTCTTGAAGACATGCTTCGAGCCTGTGCCTTAGACTATGGAAAAAGTTGGGACAAGAATCTGCCCTATGCAGAGTTCTCGTACAACAATAGCTATCAAGCTAGTCTACAGATGTCTCCATTTGAAGCTTTATATGGCAGAAAATGCATAACTCCGCTCCTTTGGGATGAAGTAGGAGAGCACCAATTCTTCGGACCTAATTGATCAAAGACGCCGAAAGCAAGGTTAAAGCAATAAGAGAACGTCTGAAAGTAGCTCAAACCCGATGTAAAAGTTATCTTGACAATCAAGAAGAGAATTGACATTTGAAATAGGAGATTTTGTTTATCTCGAGTTACTCCACTCGGGGAGTAAGAAGGTTTCAACCAAAGGAAAACTCGCACCCAGATTTGTGGGTCCTTACAAAATTTTGGCAAAGAGAGGTGAAGTCGCTTATCGCTTGAACCGCCAACCACCTTGTCTGCGATACACAGCGTTTTTCATGTGTCACAACTAAAGAAGTGCCTTCGAGTGCGGAGGATCGACTCTTTTAGAGAGTATCAATCTACAAGAAGACCTCACTTATGTAGAACAACCAATCAAGATTCTAGACGTCATGAGCGTGTTACTGAGAGCAAGATCATCCGATCATATAAAGTTCGAAGGAGCCACCACCTGAAAAGTGAAGCCACCGGGAACGAGAGGAAGATCTTAAGGCGAGTATCCCCATCTCCTTGTTGGTTAAATCAATCTCGGGGCGAGATTCCTTTAAGGGGAAGGTTTGTAACAGCCAATTTTTCAAATTCAGAGAAAATTTAAAACATATTTATTTTTGTGGATTTTCTGAATTTTTAAAACTTTTTCTTAATTAGTTATAGCTAAAACAAATTTAATTGCAAAATATATTATCAAGTTTAAGGTGGAAATAATTTTATTAAGTCTAAAATGTCTCTAAGAATTTATGTGAATTTTTCTAGAATTTTTGGAATTATTTTGCTATATTCTAAAGTCTGAAATGAATTAAACTGAATATTTAAAATAGAAAAGGAAAAGAAAATCGCAAAAAAAGTTGCTTGGGCGAAACTTGGTCGGCCCATTTCTTCACTCCACACGCTGCCCAGCAAATTTCAACCGCCCATTCCACTCTCTCTCTCTCCTCCGAGGCCACCCAGTCATCCTCTCCACCTCTCTCGCCATGTGGGCCGCTGCCATCATCTCCTTCCTCGCTTCTTCTTCACGCCCAAGACCCGAGCCACGCTGCCATTGATGGCCACACCGAGCTCCACCTCTCGGCCTTCCCTCCCCATTTACTCCATGATCGCGCATTTATTTCCCTTTACTCCGCCTCCCACTCCACCCATTACCCCTCAATCACGCTAGTTTCGCGGACTTCGCCACGATCCGCCGCCCTCACGAGCACGATCTCCTCCCCACCTCCTCTTGCCCTATAAATAAGCGCCCGGCTCCGCTTTCTCTCACCGACTCAGCCCTCGCCGCCCTCCTCTCCTCCCCTCTATTCGTTGAATTTCTAGTTTCTTCGCCGCCACCGCATGGCGAGAATTTCGTCAATTCCCGGCGGGGTCAAGGACGGTCTGGCGACTTGGACCGCAGACTCGGCATCGCCACCTCCACGCCTATCCGTCGGCGCACCTCCTCGGTCCGGGAGCGCCATCAGAGGTCGCCGCCGTCGTTGAACAGAACCGCCGCCGCTTAACCTCGTCGCCGACGCCCTTTCGCCGCATTTTTGTGCAACTCCGGTGAGCATTAGACTCCCCTCTTTCTCTACCCACTCGTGTCTCGCCGGCCTCCTCCAGCGCTGCCAGTTTCTCCCATGAGCTCTCAACCGAACGCCACCCTCGCCGTGCCTACGTGGCCTGGCCACCTCGGTGCCAACACGGCGCCACCTCAGCCCAGAGTCCGACGTGGCAGCTCGCGTGGCGACCATGTCACCCTCCCACGCCAACTCAGCACCACCCCCGAGCCCTAAGGCTTCGTGGACTTGGTCCATGTGAGCCATGTCAATGACACGTAGGTCCCACTCGTCAGAAAATTCTTTTAATTCATTTAAATCCCGGAAAATCATCGCTGACGTCATCATGCGCAATATTTAGAATTTTCTTTAGAAAAATAATTCGGGAAATTGATTTAAATAACAGATTTAGTTCAAAATTTGTAAAATTCATAACTTTTGCATTATAACTCCAAATTAGATGATTCAAGTTGCTAAAATTTTAGAAAATTATTGTCTAACTAAATAAAATATAATAATTCAATTTAGAGTTCATTTTAGTTCTGTTTTAGAATTTAGAATTCTTTTAAATATCAAATTTAGGTTAAAATTTGTAAAATCCATATCATTTGAATTCTAACTTCAAAATTAGTGAAATAAATTTCTAAAATCTATTAAAATGATTTTATAGCTGTTTAAAATAATATTATATATTATTTGGTCTCAGCTTAATTTGTGCTGCTTTGAGTTCTATTTGAATTTCATTTGATTTATTTTATTTTCACGTTTAGACTACTGACGATTAAGGGAATTTGATACTTCTCAAGACTTAGATTTTCCAGACGCAACGAAGGCAAGTTATACTTTGACCATTTTGCCCTATTATTTTAAAGTTAATTAAATTCAGTTTTAAATTATTAAATGCATGCATAATTTTATTCAAGTATTTCAAATTCTGCTTAAATAATTAGTTATTCCTATTATCCTTGTATGCCAAATTTTGGATGTTGCCATGTCATTCCTTTGTCACTTTAGATAAATTATTATGTTTAATAATCAAATGCTTCGCAAATACTTAGACCATGATTTATGTTTTTGGGAGAATTTTAGCCAACTCAATAAAATTTGCTGAAAATTAAAACTATGGTATTGTTTTACCATAGAGAATTTGTAAAGATGGTTTTATAGAAATAAAATCAAAAGGGTTTGGACTTGGGCGAAAAGGATGAATGGTGGGTGCAGTTTATGCACGGCTTAGTCTGGTTAAGATTAAGACCTGTGGTTTAAATTGAATGACGCCCAAGTCAATTGAGGACCGGTCTTTGGCGCATTTTGTTATGCCTTATCAGTACAACCACATGTCCTGTATGGGCAGGACTCGCTTAATAATTTGTAATACCTCTTAGTTATTTGTGCTATGTTGTATGTATGGGTGTCGGGTGAACAGTTTTCCCATCTGGCGCAAGAGGGGTTTTGAGGACTGGTCGGTCAATGGAAGCGAAACCTTAGTGGGCACGAGTACTTTGAGGTAGAACATTGTAACGGCTTGTGATGTATGCTCTCACACGCCCTTAGGAAGCGTGGATTGGCCGACACAAAGAGTATAATATCTCGTGTGGGTAAAGTTGTACAAACTCTGCAGAGTAGAAACTATTGAATAGCGCGTCATGATCATGGACATGCTAGCAAAGCCACTCGAGTTAGTTTTGTTTTTGGTTTTAAAAGTGATTTCAACAGATAATTTCGGGATGGATAGTCCTGTGGGAAAATTAGGCGGGTAGCCATTGTGATTGGAGGATATCCATCATCTTTTATGGAGGTTATCCACAATAAACTATTGTCATTTAAAATGGTGATTTAGATTATTGTATGAAATGGCTTTGTAATCTAATATGATTATTTAAATTAAAACTAGCGCTTTCATAAAATAACCTTGCCAAGATCCTTTGTCTACCTTATGCATGCATATCAATTCCATATTGGTGTAACTTGCGAGCACGGTAGTAGTGCTCACTCTTCTGAATAATCTTTATTCAGAGAAGATATCTACCAGATCGTGAGGATCTTGACGCTTAGGTCAGCGCCCTGCATTTATTGCTCGTGGCGAATCGTTGGGTCTACTACTATTATTTCGCTTCATTGTGTTTTACTTTATTTGGCCTCGTGCCCTTTGTAATAAACTCAATAAATATTAATAAAATGCGTGATATGTTTTGATTATCACTTTTGTTTGACTGTGTACATTAGCTATCCCGACTAATGTATGAACACGAGAATTCGGGATCCTTCGCTCCTGGGTTCGACATTGGCTCCCGGTACCACCCCGATTTCGAAGAGGCCTTATCGGATGCCACCGAATGAGTTGGTAGAGTTGAAGAAGCAACTTAATGAGCTTCAGGAGGAGGGTTTCATTCTCCCTAGCTCATCTCCGTGGGGTTGTCCGGCTATCTTCGTTAAGAAGAAGGACGGTACTTTGCGCATGTGCGTCGATTATCGTTCGCTTAATGAAGTGATGGTAAAGAACAAGTATCCTTTGCCCCGCATCGACGATCTCTTTGATCAATTATCTGGAGCTCAGGTTTTCTCCAAGATTGATTTGAGAGTGGGATATCATCAAGTTCGTATCCGACCTGAGGATATTCCCAAGACGGCTTTCTCTACTCGCTATGGTTTGTATGAGTATACCATCATGTCGTTCGGCTTGACCAATGCTCCTGCCTTGTTCATGAACCTCATGAATTCGATGTTCATGGAGTATTTGGATAAGTTTGTCGTGGTCTTCATCGATGATATTCTTATCTACTCCAAGAACGATGAGGAACATGCCGAGCATCTGAAGCTTGTGTTGGGCAAGCTACGTGAGCACCAGCTGTATGCAAAGTTCAGCAAGTGCGCTTTCTGGTTGAAGGAAGTGGCCTTCTTGGTCCATGTGCTTTCAGCAGGAGGTGTAGCCGTTGATCCTAGCAAGGTCAGTGATGTGCTTTCCTGGAGTCAGCCCCATTCGGTAATCGATGTATGGAGTTTTCTCGGTTTGGCGGGATATTATCGTCGCTTTATCGAGAACTTCTCCAAGATCGCGAAGCCGATGACAGAGTTACTCAAGAAGGACAAGAAGTTTGTGTGGTCCGCTGAGTGTGAGGAAAGTTTCCAAGTACTCAAGAAGCGTTTGACCACCGCTCCCGTTCTCGTTCTTCCAGATATCCATCGGAGCTTTGATATCTATTGCGACGCTTCTCGTCGAGGCCTCGGTTGTGTCCTTATGCAAGAAGGCAAGGTAGTGGCCTATGCATCAAGGCAATTGAGACCTCATGAACTCAACTATCCTACCCATGACTTGGAGTTAGCTGCTGTGATTCATGCACTTAAGATTTGGCGACATTACCTTATCGGTAATCGTTGTGAAGTGTATTCGGATCACAAAAGCTTGAAGTATTTGTTCACCCAGCCAGATCTGAACCTCAGGCAAAGGAGATGGTTGGAATTGATCAAGGACTATGACGTGGGTATTCACTACCATCCGGGCAAGGCTAATGTCGTTGCCGATGCGCTTAGTCGTAAAGCGTATTATAATGCCTTGTCGCTCAAGGAGCTTCAGCCCACCCTTCTTGAGGAGTTTCAGCGTCTCAACTTGGGTTTGGTTGAGCATGGTTCCCTCGCGACCTTGGTTTTGCAGCCAACCTTGGTGGATCGTGTCAAGGCCGCTCAGCAATCGGATGCTGGAGTGACCCGAATCAGGCAAAATGTCAAGAACGGAACAACCAAGTGCTTCTCTGAGGATGAGCATGGGGTTGTGAGGTTCGGACAGCGCCTGGTGGTTCCAAAGGACATGGAATTGCGGGACTTGATTGTCCGCGAAGCCCATGATTCTCCCTTGTCCATTCATCCCGGGGCTACGAAGATGTATTAGGATCTCCGACAGAGATTTTGGTGGACCCGAATGAAGAGGGAAATTGCCAAGTGCGACGTGTGTTGTCGTGTGAAGGCCGAACATCAGCGACCAGCCGGTTTGCTTCAGCCCCTGCCTGTTCCTGAGTGGAAGTGGATTCGATCGAATGGATTTCATCACGGTCTACCCACGTCCCGAAGAAGAATGATGCCATTTGGGTCGCCATCGATCGATTGACTAAGGTGGCACATTTCCTTCCTGTCAAGACTGACCTTCGGGTAGGTCTTTTGGCAGAGCTCTACATTGCTCGCATCGTGAGTTTGCACGGTGTGCCGAAGACGATTGTGTCGGATCGTGGATCTCTATTCACATCTCGTTTTTGGCATAGTCTGCAAGAGGCTATGGGAACTCGCTTTGCTTTCAGCTCAGCATATCATCCCCAAACTGATGGTCAGACCGAGAGGGTCAACTAGGTTTTGGAAGACATGCTTCGTGCTTGTGTTCTTTCCTATGGGAAGCATTGGGAGAAATGCTTACCATTCGCCGAAGTTTTCTTACAACAACGACTTCGAGCCGGTCTCGGCATGGCACCTTCGAGGCCTTATACGGAGAAAATGTAGAACCCGTTGTATTGGTGCGAGACCGCGAGACCTTTCTTTGGTCCGGACTCGATCAATGAGGCCGAGAGTCAAGTTCAGCTTATTCGTGAGCGTCTTCGCACAGCTCAATCCAGGCAAAAGAGCTATGCGGATCGCCGTCGTCGTGAGTTGAGTTTTGAGCCTAATGACTTTGTTTATCTCAAAGTCTCTCCTTTGAAGGGCCATCAACGGTTCAGCGTAAAGGGCAAGTTAGCTCCTCGGTATGTGGGTCCCTACCGCATTATTGAGAAGAAAGGAGCTGTTGCCTACAAGTTGGAGTTGCCTGCTGCACTTGAGGGGGTACATGATGTGTTCCATGTGTCCCAGCTTGAAGAAGTGCCTCCGTGTCCCAACTAAGGAAGCTCATGGAAACTCTCGATGTCCAACCAGATTTGACCTATCGCGAGCACCTGCTCAGATACTCAAGAGGCTGAACGAAGAACTAGGAATCGCTCCATTAAGTTCCTTAAAGTTCAGTGGTCGAACCATTCCGACGATGAAGCTACTTGGGAAAGGGAAGATCGCTTATGCATGACTACCCTTCTTTCTTTTAAGTGAGCCAAAATCTCGGACGAGATTTACTGTAAGGGGAGAGATTTTGTAACATCCCAACTGTATAAACAGTGTGTGTTTCAAATGTAAGAAAATGTGTAGAAATAAAAACTTTTTCTCACATCTTGAAACTCTTGAACTCCTCTAATTCTTATCAAAAGTGGGGGGGTTCAAAAACCTAAACCTCCTTGGACTAAAGTCCAATCCTTAATCAACTTGTCTCTAATCTTGTGCCTAACCCTTTGGAAATAATTTTCCTTGGTCCTAGAGATGTTGTGGGACCCCTCTGAAAAATATCATAAGTTTTAAAACTTGTTTGATAATTTTTGGAGGTAAAACAAACCTTTGAATAGCCTTAATGAATTTCCTGAGAAAAATTCAGTGCATAAAAGCCTCTGGACATTTTATGTAAGGTTAATCCTAATGTCAGCAAGCTCCAGTTAAAATTTCATGAAATTTGGAGTTCATTTGCTATCTCAAATAATTCTGCAAAGTCTCAGCTGTTAAAAATTGAATTCATAGCATGCACTGTTCCTTGGGCTGAGCCATTCCCATTTTGGGTTGAACCCAACCCACTCCTCTGGCTCAGCAGACCTCCCTTTCCACCTTAATGAGGTCGCAACTGTTGGATCAACATCCAACCGCCACGACCTCCTCCGCGGTCAACACCGCAAGGACCTCCCCACCTCATCGAGGTCATAGCCGTTGGATCAAATCCCACGGCCATGACCTCCCTTGGTTATCAAACTCCCCAGGTCCTCCACCCCATCGAGGTCTTGTGCCGTTGGATCAAAAATCCATGGCTAGGACCTCCCCTCGCTGTTGAACCTCTCAGACCTCCCACCTAATTGAGGTCGTAGCCGTTGGATCAGATCCAACAGCCCACGACCTCCCCTCAGTATCAAGCGCACCAGACCTCCCCCATCTTGTGTTGTGCGCCGTTAGATTTAAAATCTACGGCCACGACCTCCCAGTGCTTTGTGCGCATCAGACCTCCCACCCACGTGAGGTCGTAGCCGTTAGATGTAGATCTCACGGCCATGACCTCCCTTGTCCTCTCTTTGCCATTTGATCTCGTTTCAACGCGTGAGATCAATGGGCCATTCGGACCACCCCTTTCAAGCCGTTAGATTTAGATCACGCGGTCTCTATTGAGTGGGCCGTTCGGACCACTCTTGTGAGCCCTTAGATCTAAATCTAAAGGCCATGACCTCCGTTAAGCCGCGCAAGAAGGCTCAGACCTCCTCACTTGATCAGCACCATTGGATTAAAATCCAAAGGTCCTGACCTCCTCTGCCCTTTGCGCAGCGCCTAGGACCTCCCCCTTTGGTTGTGTGCCCTTGGATTTAAATCCAAAGGCCATGACCTCCCCCCTCACTTCTGAAGGTCGTGTGCGGTTAAGTCCTCCCAGGAGGTCCGCACTGTTGGATTTAGATCCAACACCTTGGACCTCCTGTCCCCTTATCCTTTGCGCATCTGCGCGATGGAAATCGGAGGGCCATGACCTCCCCATTCCAAATCGTGTGGCTAGGACCTCCTCCTAGTCACTTAAAACGTACCGTTTCAAACTCAAAATCCGAGGGCCAGGACCTCCCCATCCTCTTAATCCAACGGTGGATTTGAGGTCCTGTTCTTCTCCTAGCTTGGGCTCGCGTGCAAGAGCTATGGCGGTGGAGAAGGTCAGCGCCTGGTCACATCCCAACGGCTCTGTGCAGCCGCATTAAATGCGTGTCAGCACCTTTCCGCCCCTAGGCCATGCTCTAACCTACCTACACTGTCCTCTCCATCTTGTCCACGCCATGGACCTCCCGTGGGCTAAGCTCACCATGAGCTTAACCCGTGGTCCATGACCTCTTTTGCCCTAGCTATAAATCCTCCCCACTGTTGCCCTTGGCTTCTTTTGCACACCATTGCCGCCTTTGCTTGCACCTCTGTGCTTGTAAACTCAAACCACCCGAAGCTCTCCTTGGCCGCCATTGTTGGAGCTTGGAGCTCCTCGGTGGACAAGGGTCCCTGGAGTTTTTCCTCTCTTTCTCTGTGTTTCAATTTGTGCCATTCACCTCTGTGACAACAGCCTAACTCATTGGTTGGGACATTTTCAGAGGTGGCCAAAGTGGAGCTTGGAGTTGGCCGTGGAGCAACCCTTCTTCCCCAGCTCCGGTCCTCCCCTTCCTCGACCTCCTCAGCACCTCTGGAGCTCCAGGTAATCCTCCTGGTAGCCCTTAGTGTTGGCACACGCTTGTATGAATGCTGCGGAGCTCAATTATTGCTGTGGTCGTTTTGGCCGTGTTGGGCCGTCATGCTCCTCTCGGCTGCGCCGTTCGAACGTCGCCGCCGTTGAGAGGAGGTCCATTGTGTGCGCAACACTATTGCGCACGTTATACCTTGGTGGTCGCCACGGTCTGCGCATCGCGGCATTGCCCTCGTCTTTGCGGTGAACGTTTTGTCGGATCGTGTCAGCCGCGCGTGCCGTTAAGACAAAGATTTGGGGCAGTAAATGCTCCGTCATTGGGAGCATTTACTGCTGTCTTAACGCGCTTTGGACCTCCTTGTGTCCCGTGCACCTTAATTCCTTGCCCGCGCACGCGCGCGCGTGCGCGAGCGTTGCGGCGCTGGATCTGGGCCGTCCAAGACCTCCTCCGAGGAGATCTTGAACGTCCAGGACCTCCCCTTTTCGCATCTTAGCCGTCCAGACCTCCCTGGAGGTCTGTGACGTTGAGGCCTCCGCGTTGGACCTCCTCGAGGTCATCTCAACCATTGAGGACCTCCCTCACTTAATCTGGGCCGTTCCGGTCCTCCCTCTTTCGTTGTGGTCCGTTGGATGTAGCATCAACGGCCACGACCTCCCCTCTGCTCGCGTGTGCGCGTTGCTGGGAGGATATGGACCGTTGGATCTAAGATCCACGGCCCATGACCTCTGGACCTTCGCGAGCGCGCGTGTGCGATGTTCACCTGGGAGGTCTTGAGCCGTTAGGTTCAAGATCTATGGCTCATGTCCTCCCCTGTCTTTGTGGTTTTAGGAATTTCCAGAGAACTGTTATTTTTATGAACTGAAAAAGGTAATAACTTCAAAAATGCATAACTAATTCATTTTAAATCCAAATAAGGTGGTTCAAATTTTTGTAGCTCTGGTTTGGACTGAGCTCTAATCTAAAAATGGTTGTGAGCTCAGTTCAGCTCCAGAAAATGGCTTTGCACATAAATTTCAAAACTAACTTTAAATGTTTCATTAAAAATTCTTTTAACTTGTAAAATGCATAAGTATTGCTCTGTAGGTTATTTTTGAGTGAATCCAACTTTGTTGGCTTCCTCTGTTAGTGCTCTAAATGTTAGAATAGGATTTAGGCATGTCACTATTTTCAAAAAGCTTACTTGTGCATTTTAATTTTGTTCAAGTTCTTGTCTTTGAAAAATTATAGAAAATGTATAATAGCTCCAAATGAGGTGAACTCAATTGTGTTATTCATCTGATGAGGTGCTTGTTTTACTGTAAAAATCTCAGCTGCACCACCTTTCTAGAAAATGTTGCCAAGTAATTAAATTAGTGAATAGTAGCAGTTTGGTATTTTTAGGGCTGAGCAGAATTGTTTTGCTCATATCTTTTGCATTGAGAATCCAAATTAATTGGTTCTTGTTGCTAAATTCCCTAAAAATCATCCTCTTGCTTCTGTATAAATTTCAGAGCATTTGGAGTTTGTTTGCTGTGCTGTCTTTGTGGTTTTCGTCGTTCTTATCGATTCTTTTCGCCTTTTCGTTTAGGTGCCGACGAGTGTGTTGATCCCGTGAGTGATCCTTTGCAGCATAGTGACCAGCCACAGCAAGGCAAGCAGTTTGATCATGTCCACAATGTCCCATTACTTTAAAGTTTAATACTTTGTTTCACTTATATGTATGCATTGCTACTTTGTGTTAAATTATCGATTAGTCGAGCCTGTAGATGCATATCCTGTAGGTAAAATGTTCATTCTCTACTACTAAGCCTAGGATTATCTTGCTGTGATATAGGGCCCGATGGATGGACTCTTATCACTTAGTAGTTTACGTTGATAATGCTTAGAAATGCTTAGATAACGGTAGAAATGGGCGGTTGTCGACATTATGTCGATGACCTTGATCACACTAAAATTATTATTCCATTATGTCCATCTTGTGCTTGGTTACTTTGTGAACAAATAAAATAAAAATGAAAACAAGACTGTTATTGACTTGGGCGCAATGGATGTTGGTGTGATATGTTGGGTGTGAATGGAATGGTGCCTAGGTCCCCAAGGACCGAGTTACTTGTGTCACTAAGCCAAGCGCTTATGCGTGCTAACCACACGAGGGTATTGGGAACCCCTCTTGGCTAAGTGCTTTGGGAGGTGTTAATTGGGGGTCGCAGGTGGTTAAAACTGTTTTTATAAGGTAAGAGCACCCGCAGTTGCTTAGGCTGGGCCAGTGTCTCTGATTCCTTCGGGTTGTCGCGACTCATAATTAGCATCGCTCATTGGAAATGCCTCGTAGGACTTAGCCGTGCCGGCATACCAAAGGAAGTGTGCTAAATAGCTTGGCGAAAAGGCGGTCTGACGTGTGGGTACATTGGTACACCCCTGCAGGGTTAAAACTATTCGAATAGCCTCATCCTAGGTTATGGACATGCTTGGTAAGGTCATGCAAGAACTAGACTACAACATTTAATTAAAACTTGATGGGTTGGTATGAATGGATGTTCGTACTATTGTGGTGGCTATTGGGTTAGTCACTTCCAGGAATGTTGTTGTCATCTGTCTTTTGTTATATTGTTACTTGTTTCGTTGTTTCTTGCAAATTAAAAATGGATTGCAAAATTGCTTTGAATCTATTTAAATATTGCAAATGAAAACTTGCTTTATGCTAAAACAAGTCCAAAGCCTCATCCACTTAAATAAAGCTTGCATGTAATTAAACTATAGTTCTGTTATACTACACGTCAGTCTTGCGAGTACATTTTTGTACTCATTTGCTTTGCTTAATAACTTTGTTGCGGAGAGGTAGAGCCCAAAGGGCTTTACTTTTGTGAGATGTGTTTGCGGTTGGGAATCGAGCTAGGCGTCTTGGTTGGTTGCCTTGTGGGCTAAAGGCAAACCTTGTGGCTCTCTTTTGTTTATTGCCATCTTATGGCTTTTGCTTCCGCTGTGTTGTCTTTATTAGTTGAATTTGGCCGGTCGGCCCCTTTTGTAATAACTCTATATATTGTGTGTCTTTTATTCTAGTCGTGCTTTGGTTCTATGTCTTGAATGGAATTGATGCATGATTTTGTAAAGGGGTGTGTATACTGTATTCTGGAAAGTATACATATCTCGAAGACACGGATTATTATGTTTGTGATGCTAGGGTCAATGGTTGACTAAGTATTACAAGCCTAATAAACCGGGGTCCTCACATAACATGAGGTCATCACGAGCGGTTTTGGGCATGCATGATGCATGATATCCTGAGCGGTTCGTACACCGGGCAAATGCGTGATAATCTTATCTATCATAGGCGGTTCGTGTTTAGAACCGTCTGTGATATGTATATAAAACCTCCAAGCAATGGCCGCTTGTGCCTTTAAAACCGGCTTCATATATATATATATATGTATATATATATCGTTTGTAGTCCCCAGCCACTTTCGGGGAGTTCGTGAGGGAGGATGACACAGCTGCCACGAGTAACCTCATCGAGCCCCTACAAATTCAAGAAGTAAGGCAGCAAGAGAAAGCGCGTGGACATACAATTACCTTGAATGTCGTCGATAGTTAATTGGACTTGACATCAAGGAATGGTTGGTCGCTGATGCATGAAGCCACTTCTATCCGACTGAGAAGTGGCTTCATGTATCAGCGACCAACCATTTCTTGATGTCAAGTCCAATTACCTATCGACGACATCCAGGTAATTATGTGTCCACGCTCTTTCTCTTGCAGCCGTACTTCTTGAACTTGCAGGCTCGATGAGAGGTTGCCAGTGGTAGCTATCTCATCCTCCTCACGACCCACCGAAAAGGGTCAATATAAACGATATATATATATATATATATATATATATATATATATATATATATATATATATATTAAAGTCGCACAAGCAACCACTGCTTGTAGGCTTTATAGAGAAGAGATCAGGAATAGAATGGTAGGACGTATACGTACCTAGGACACAAATCTGAAAAGTTAATTGCAGCCAAGCCCTATCCGAACCAAGCACAAAGAACTGGCATCAATAACCCTCAGGCCTCAGTACCCATCAGAGAGCATTAACCAAACCCACCATTTTGCCCCCATTCATTTTTGTAATCTGAACCCACAGCATGAACTAAGCAAGATGCACAGAAGACACATAGACCAATAGCCCTCAGTTCGCATCGCAGAACAAGGGGACTATTAATATGAACTAATTATCAATTCAATTTCAGCATAAGACTATTAACATCATTGAGCAGTTCAACAGCAAGACAACAAGACCAAGGGTGTCCAACCCACCACACCAGTAGTAGCCCTCGGCATCCATCATAGAGCACTAGCCATTTTCATCACAGAGCAAGGGGGTAAAGACAGAGAGGGAGTAAGGTAGGGTAATACCTCAGTACAGTGCAACCACGGCGGCGACCCCACCACCAGCACAACCCTCATCCATCTCCTTCACCTTGCATAAATCACACAAACACCAGGACACAACTTAAGGCTCAAGCATAAAAATCAAACTCAACAAAAGACATTAGGCTAACAAATCTAGAGAAGAATAGAGAGAGGATGGAGAAAGCAAAGCCAGGGGGGCCAGGGCCCAAGCGTAGGAGGTCGAGCAGGAGAACCAAGACATGGACATGGGCAGGTAGTAGGTTTCAGGTGGCGGCACAGTGGATTGGGTCGCGGCGTCACCGTAGTTGTGGCACGACCTTGACACTACATAAGACACTCATATCGTATGAGTGTCTTGTGCAGTGCAGAGTGGTGTTACAACCGGCGGCGACGACGACGGGAAGAAGGGCAGCAGTGGTGTGGTGGGTAGGGGAACGGATGAGAGTAAGTGCGCTGGGGACTAAAGAGTTAGGGCGGGTGCAAACCCTAGTGGCTGGGCTCCTACTAATAAAAAGACTTATCACAGACAGTTCTATTATGGAACCGTCAGTGATAATTATCACAGACGGTTCCATAGTAGAACCGTCCATGATATGTCCCATTTCATATAAGGTTCCATTGTAGAACCGTCCGTGATATGTCCCATATCATAGACGGTTCCATTATGGAACCATCTGTGAAATGGTTTTTCCTCAAGTATAATATATTGTAGATATTATACACTTACATGACATGAAGAAATTACATGTTTATATGTCAATTTTGTCATTTAAATACTGCTAAAAATTTGCTTTAACTATATACATATATATATATAGATATATAAATATACATATACATATACATATATAAATATACATATACATATATATATATATATATATATACATATATACATAGGAAAAATACTTTCTACTCCCGGGTGTAGTTACTCCCACTTTTGATATACCACCTAAAAGAACTTGACATACTCCTTTATCACTTTGGGTATACTCATACACTAATTATAAGATACTCCAATGTGAACCGCATTTAAAAAAATTGCAAAAGAGTCTATAGTTTTTAGCATATTTTGTAAATACCTTCATATTCACACATAAAAGGAGTATGTCACATAAAAGGAGTATGTCTAAAAATTTGACATAGCACCCCTAAAAGGTGTGAATACCACCTAGGTGGTCTTATATACTGTATACTACACATACATACTCTCGGTTGCAAAGATACTCCCTCGTTGTGAGATACGAAATAGGAGTAACTACACCGGAGTAGGAAAAAACTATATATACATACATATATATATATATATATATATATATATATATATATATATATATCGGATATAATTAATTAATTAAATTGTTCCACTAAACCGTCTCGATATATATACGTAATAATTCAACATACAATTAATATAGTAACTTCAACTCCAAACTAGTCCAAGGCGGTGGTCGTCGATCGGTGAACAGGCGGCAAATTGCAAGCTCCTCGGCGACAACAATAAAATGGACCACACGAGCGAGCTCAGTGAGGTGAGGCGATACTCAAATCGGGCATGGAGTGGCGATGGACTCAGCGGGGATGGAGATCTCCCGCGGTTACCATAGCGCCAGAGATGGAGATCAAGAAGACTCTGTTGGGGAGCTATATATGTACATTGCACCGTCTGTGATGAGTTAATTATCACGGACGATATTCAACAAAAACTGTCTGTGATATGTAGTAATATCACAGACGGTTCATGTTTAAAACGATGCATGGCGTATCACGAGCGATTCGACAAAAACCATCTGTGATATTGGGTAATATCACAGACGGTTTTTGGTCCGAACTGTCTGTGATACTTCCTAGATGGTTTTAAACATGAACCGTCTGTGATATAACCTCTTCACAGACAGTTTTTAGCGTGGAAAATAACATAGACGGTCGGTAAACAAAAACCGTCTGAGATTGTGTTTAACATAGACAGTTTCGATGAACCGTCTGTGATCAGGTGTCCAGTATTAGCATTTTTGTAGTAGTGAGTTATGCATATTTGAAGTCGGTGCTGTCTTTGGAGGCCGAATTGGATTCCCAAACATATCCAGCTTGAACTCTTGCTTGGTACGTGGAGTAGCACTAAGGCATGTAGACGTAGCACCATGGCATGTAGACGTAGCACCATGGCATGTAGACATAGCACCATGGCATGTAGACCATGCTCGGCTCGTATGAGTAGGCGTGCTCGGTCCAAGCGGGAATATGGCGGTCACGAGAGCCAAAAGTCCTATCGGAGAACATGTGGTTGAAGTAGAGGACGCCGTGCAACGCGTCGAAGTAGTGGTTGCATCCTTAGGGTTGATGTCCTCATCATCCTCCCTTTCTTGAATTTGAGTCGTCCTTGACTAAATCATTATCTCCAAATCATCATTTTCCTGCAAAAAGTTAGTAGCAACAGGAAGCAAAAAAACATGCAAATCTTCTAATGTATCTTTGTACACCACATGGTTTGGCAAAGTCGCTTCTGAAATTAAGTCAATTTGGTGTTCAATCCCTCTAATATGTGGCAGTCCCGGGGGTATTTTAGCAAGATCAGATTTGGTTGCAAGCATGACACAACCCTTTAATTTAATTCCCTCAGTCCTAGAACTAGGTGCCAACTTGTCTTTTTTAGGTGGAAAAACGTTCTTCACTACTTGTTGATTTTCAGATTCAAGTTCACGTTCTTGCCTCTCATTTTCAGCTATCTTTTTATCACATTTCACAATTTCAGCAGGTGTCAAAGGTAGCAAAATTATTTTCTTTCCTTTGTGCATAAGAGAGTGTACTTATTACTTCTACCATGATGAGTTGCATTGGTATCAAATTCCCATGGACGTCCTAATAAAAGTGAGAAGGCTTGCATAGGCACTATGTCGAATTCAGCAACATCATGATAGGAACCAATGGAAAAATGCACTATCGTATATTGTGTTACCTTCACCTTACCGCTATTGTTGAACCATTGAATGTGGTATGGGTGAGGATGCACACGTGTGGTCAAGCCAAGCTTCTTGACCAACCCTGAATTCACCAAGTTATTACTACTCCCACCATCAATTATGACACAAACACGGCGATCCTTGATGATGAGGAACATCTGAAACAAATTATGGCGTTGTAGCTTCTTCGCTTGCTCCCTTTGAGTGCTCAATACTCGCTGCACAATAGGGGTCCTATAATTCTCTATAGCAGCAGCACCTAAAATTTCCTCACCATCGCTATCTGCCTCATGATTATCATCATTACCTGCAAGGTTAGCTGTAAGAGCATATTCATCCTCAACATCACTAGCACTTACATAACCATTGTCTTTTGTCGCAATGCACGCTCGCTGAACTGGGCAATCTCTCATGAAGTAGCCCATCCCTTTAGAACGGTGGCACACAATTCCCGTCGTACGACCCATGGAAACAACCGATGAAGAGCTCTGCGCTGGTGCCTGCACACTAGTAGTTTTGCTTGTCTCGGGTGCGCGTGATGGTGGTGGCAGTGCTGCTGAACGCGCCCTACTCACAGAGGAGGCAGCAGACCGAAAAACAGGAGGTGGAGTTGTGTTGGCTTGTCCCGGCATCGGTCTCGATGTAGATGTACTTCCAAAATTGTTCCTTGTCCTTTGTTGCCTACCCTGCAATTCCTGTTCTGCCAAACAAGCAAGCTGGAACAACCTATTGATATCAGTATACTCTTTGTTATGAACTATGTCCTGAATTTCACGCCTTAAGCCCCTATAAAAACGAGCCATCTTATCCTCCTCATCCTCAACAACATTACAACGTAGCATGCCTATTTGTAGTTCTTGATAATATTCCTCGACAGATCTATTACCTTGGTCTAAGCACTGCAATTTCTTACGTATATCACGTTTAAAAGCAGGAGGAACAAATCTAGCACGCATAGCTACCTTCAATATATCCCATGTATCAGGTGTTAAGCTAGAATTAACTACTTGATTACACCAAATGATAGCAAAATCTTTAAATTCACTAGTAGCTTGTCTGACTCTATGCACTTCAGGAACTAGATGGGCATAAATTTTGGTTGAACTATCATCTCCCAATCTAGATAAATTTTAGCATCATAAACACCCACAAAAGATGGTATGGTAAATTTAACTTTAGCAAATGGGTTATCATTAATAACGAGCATTGTGGTGCTGAAAATTATTACCTCCCATACCGTGACGGTTGTGATGTAGGCGGTGTCATTGATGTGCATCTTGGGCAGCAAGAGCAATGTCGGCGTTGCGATT
Organism: Phyllostachys edulis; assembly: GCA_036346405.1. Lineage (NCBI taxonomy): Eukaryota > Viridiplantae > Streptophyta > Magnoliopsida > Poales > Poaceae > Phyllostachys > Phyllostachys edulis. The sequence goes on along the minus strand of JAYEVD010000764.1, from coordinate 160,013 downwards.
TTGCCTCTCATTATCATCTCCCTCCTCAAGATGTTGGGCTGCATCGTGATCATACTCGCGTCCATTGTTTGGTGGCCGATTCACCATTCTTTCAAGGTGTGTAGTGAGCGCTGCAATACTATCGTTGATTGAGTGTTGCAATGTAGCTGTAGTAGCTTGAAGCTTCCTATCGATGCCCTCATTGATGGTAGTGCATTGTTCATCCAAGAGCGTCATGAGCTCTCCCTTTACAACACACTCTTTCTCATCAGACGTCTCACCTGTCATGGTTAGTAGAAAACAAAAAACAAGACAAAGGTATTATCCCTATCAACTACTAGGTGGTGGAAAGTGGAATCACACACTCTCAAGTGTCTTACCACACTCTTACAAGTGTTCTTACCAATGCAAAGAGGTAGTACGGCCGATGGGTCGTTCATGATACCATGTCGAGCGTGGATGCGACATACAGAGGGACCTATTCTGATCAAGAGTAGGTCGAGCTTGGAAGGCTTCAATATGGTAGCAAGGATCAGCAATAATCAGATCGGTTAATGCAAGTTGAAAAATTGTTCAAAGTACTAGTCAAAGTTCTTGATCCTAGCCTAATCAAAGGAGCTAATCAAGCCCTACTAAAAGATGTGTATATATGCACACGAAGATAAATGTGACTTGATGTAAGCAATGGAATACCCTCACAACAAGTGCTAGGAGAGACGCTAGCCACCTACTCAAACTTCTGTGAAGGGCACATGATTGTTCGCATGACGTAGAGCACAAAAGACAGCAATATCAGTGCAATGCAAACAACCCTCTAGATTGAGCAGAAACAACAGCTAGTCTCAAACGATGAAAGAAATAAAGTTTTATATGGATTATATATACTTGTTTGAAAGGTTTTGATGAGATCTACAACTTTGTAGTTGAGGCGATCCCCAAATTCCGAATGGAAGATTGAAAGAATCAGCAAAAATAAAACCGAAAACTTGCAACGTGAATTCAAGACTGAAGATGGCCGATTTTGGGGCTCCTGGAGGGCGGCAAAAGGCTTATGAGGAAAGGATGCGCCTCGTTGTTAGCTTTCCAACGAGCACAAGAACGTCCAAAACAGACACCGTATGCAAAAGTTATGCCCATTTTACTGAAACTGCCTTGGAAATGGAATCGTACTCGGACTCGAAACCGACTTGGGTTCAAATTCGAAACTACTATATCTTGCAAACCCGTGGGGCAAACTTATTGAAATTTTTTGTGGAAGTTTGTGGCTATATGTAGAAGGTCTTCCTCAATTTTCATGCACTTTTCTTTTCTCTTTTTTTCTACCATGGCTTTTGTTCTATGCGGCTGCCTCTTTCTCCTTCTAATATTTGGTTGGCCCTAGGGTTTACTACAAGTCGCAAGTAATAGCAAAGGATGGATGCTGGACTCGGACACCAACTCTCACAAAAGATCACGGCAATCCTCTTGGTTTCGTGGTGAAAACGACTTGAACTCCAGTAAGCAATTCGAATTAGATGAAGTGGAATGAAATACTGTTTTGGTGCGGATTAGAGGAGTTCTAACCCACGAATTTTTCTATTTTAGATGCAAAAACTAAGAACCCTAAAAGAACGATCAAGCGATGTGAAGGAAAAACACAAGAAGCAGTCTAGACAACGACCAACTAGACAATAACTAGAACTAAAGATCAGCAACTAGACACGACGATGCAATCAAAAAATCAACAAGCAAAACTAAAAGGAAAAATTGCAATGGCTCAAAAGGGTGATGGGACAGCGGAAGAACACAACGAACAACTTATTTTTGTGGGGCTATTTTCTAGGGTTTTTAGGATGATGAACATAAACTAATCTAAAAGGGCAAGAATTGTGATTACCTAATGGGCAACCTTTGCTCTGATACCACCTAATGTGACGGTGGCCCGATCTTCCGAAAGGTAGTGATAAGTCAATTATGGAGAACATGACGTTGATGATCCAAAGGCTCCGACCAAAGCAGATCGAACCCCTCACAATCACTACACCACGGCTCTGATGGTTATCAACCGTGCCAAACGCGGTTGACCTCGCCAAGAAGGCTATCTCCTGCAAGCGAATCGAGAACACAAACAAGAGAGTAGAAGATGCAATCTGAAATTGTATTGTGAATAAATTTTTAAGCTCATAAAGTTGGGGTTCCTCAACCGAACGTGCGGCGAGACTGCTAAGCAGAATAATCTCTTAAGAAAAACCCAAGAAAAACTAAAGGGGGGAGGCCTCCTTAAATAGGGAAGGGGAAGCCACACCTAGCTAAGAACTAAAGGGGTGGGACTATTCACATGGTACTGTTCACATGAACAGTACCATCATGAATAGTGCGGCCCAAAGTGGTTGGCCCATATGGGCTAAGTTAGCACATTCATTACATAGCCCAATTTGGCCCAAACAGGTGATGCAGCACCTTATTTTGATGATTACAGTATGCAAGGAAGGAATTTAGAGGTGAGGCTGGATCCATTGGAAAGAGGACGAGATAATCCTTCCATCAAGTACTCGTGGACCCCAAACGGACTCCGTATGTGAAAGTTATGCATATTTGAAGCCGGTGTTGTCTCTGGAGGCCGAATTGGATTCCCAAACATATCCAGCTTGAACTCTTGCTTGGTACGTGAAGTAGCACCAAGGCATGTAGACGTAGCACCATGCCATGCAGACATAGCACCATGGCATGTAGACATAGCACCATGGCATGTAGACCAATCTCGACTCATATGAGTAGACGTAGCTTGGTCCAACTGGGGAATATGGCAGTGTAGTAGTCGAAAGTCCTATCGGAGAACATGTGGTTGAAGTAGAGGACGCCATGCAATGGGTCAAAGCAGTGGTTGCATCCTTAGGGTTGATGTCCTCATCATGGCCCAAAATGGGTCTCCGGCAGCCATAGTAGGGGATAGGAGGTGACGGTGAGGCAAATAGTGGCCGGAGGTGGCGGCGGCGCATAGGGAGGCGCACGACGATGGTGGGGTCATGGGGCGGCGATGCTCAGGCGGTGGAGCGTGCAAGGGGAGGCGAGCACCAGGTGCACCTCGGCGAGGGGAACTTCATGGTGAGGTTGGGGAGGCAAGGGAGTGGTTGTGGTGGTGTGGTGACAGCGCCAGAGGCGGGGAAGAAAGGGGCGGTGGCGGGAGAGCACCACGGCGAGCAATCGGTCGGGAGAAATGGGGGGGAAAGAAGAGGAGGTCCCAGAACATGGGGTGGCACAGCTAGAGGGGTGAGAGTGTCAGCAGAGCGGAAGAACGAAGACGGGGCAGTGCGATCGATGGCAGGGAAGAAAGAAAAAGACGGCAGCACGTGTGCTCCGGTGTGGGAGGGGAAAGGGGAGCCAGAGCCTGTGCGCAGTGCTCCTCAGCCTCTGCCCCCGCGCCGACCCCGTTCTCTCCGCAGACATGCTCTGCGCGATCGTCGCCTCGGGCGGCCGCGTCCCCGATGTGCTTTGGATGACATCAGCACCAGATTCGACACGTCCTTGAGTGGGGAAGAAGGGGTGCCTGGCCAAGGGTGGCTCCTGAGGCTAGAAGGAGTAGTCGGTGGAGGCATGAGGATGACGATGACTACGAGGAGGAGGAGGAGGATTTGGATCCAGACTTGAACGGTGTGAGAGGTGAGGAAGGTGAGATTCAGGCGTGGGTGAGGAAGGAAAGGTTCCTCGAAGAGGCGGTGCAACGAGGTGCGGGTCGTGGGCGAGGAGGCGCCGCGCGTGGACGGGGTGGGAGGCGAGGCCAAGGCGGACGAGCCAAGAGAGGTGCTAGAGAGAAGAGGAAGGAAGAAAGAAGAAGAGAGGAAAGGCAGAGCCATGCCGAGTCAGTGGCTGACTGGGTGAAACTGGGCCACCTGGACACCACATTAGCAATACCACCGCACGAAACAGCAAGAGGGGGTAGGTTGTCCGGTTTTACAACTTAGGGGTGTCAAAGGGCCGATTTTTTAGTTCAGGGAGTTAGGTGTCCACATGTTGATACTTGAGAGGGTAGAATTGACTTCTTCCTAAAATATATGAATAGAGAAGAAGAAAGTTCAAAATGTTAGTGCAATCATCTTGCAAAATCAATTGTCTAATGTTACCCAATTTTGATGAATGTCAATTGAGTCACTCAATTGATTTAGCAACTTGGAAGTTTGAGTTGAAGGAAGTCAAGTTTAGCATTTTAGTTCTGAAATACTTGCTGTTGTAGGTGAATGAACAATAATCTGAGAAATATCAGTTTTGTCAATAGGTTAATGTCTTTGTTAATACAGTAGTTATAAATGTGAATGATTGAATTAGTCAATTGGACAGTTATATACTAGTAGCAATTAAATTTGGAAAACCGATAGGGATGTGAATTTTCATAAAAACAAAAGAAGGCAACCAACTCCTTTTGATGAAGTGTTAAACAGTAGAAGGAAGATTAGTGCTTAGTGATGTGTTTACCTGTAGATCACTCAAAACTTTGCTTAACAAACGAGTATGGGAATTAGTAAGAAGTCTTAGTATCAAACTCTCTTACTCAGCAATTTTTCCTTAATAGGATGAATGGATAGAATAGATCTCAAGGTGAAATTTTGCTTATGACAGTGAACTAGTGACTTTTCCAAAATTCTAGGACTTAGAAGGATTGTTGTTCCAGTTGAGCTTTGGACCTTAAACTATCATAGGCATATCCATATGAAAAATAAACATTAAAATGTTTATTCAAAGCAAGCAGTGAATGCTTTGATTTGGTAGAAAGTTAATGGGACAAGAGAATTGGGTAGAACAGTTAGTAAGCTAATTAGCTAATGGAGCTTTCAAATTTTCAATTCACTTGTTGATAGCTAAAACCACTAATTAAAGTTGTTTGAAGATGCTTGGTAGCCACTCACAACCAACTGATCAGAAGAGCAAGTGGAAGTTTTAACCTCAGTAGTAGTAAAAATCCACACAAATTTTGGCCAAGATTAAAATCTCAGTAAGTAAGAAGTTTGATTAAACTTCACAAATTCATAACTAATTCATTTTAACTCCAATTTGAGTGAAACCAATTTTGTTGGTTTTCATTTTAATGTACTTCCTCATTGAATAATTTTCAAACATGTTGTTGTCCTAGAAATTTTCAGAATTGGAATTAAATTCGGTAAGGGATTATTTTTACACTAGAAACTGAATTAACTTCAATAATTTATAGAAAATTCATGTGAACTCCAAATGGGATGATTTAATTTTTATTGATCATAACTTTTTATTATATTTCTAACCATGTAATTATCATCCCCACCACTATTTTACAAATTTTTGGCAAAACAGTAAAATTCCAACAGAAGCTGGATTTTCTCAAAAATTTGATTTTTGAAATACTATAACTTTCACATAGGAACTCCAATTGGAATAATTCTTTCACCTAAATTCATATAAATTCATGATCTCACTACTGTATAAACTTCATTCATTTTTTAGCAGTTTGAATTTTTCAGTTTTTCTCGGTGTTTATTTGAGATCGCCTTTCTATAGATTGCGAAGTACCGGAAGTGAACGATTACGCAACTGAGAGTGAACAAGTGGACTTTAAGCAAGACAAGCATCATTTCAATTTTATTCTTGCATCATATTGATCCCAACTTTGTTAAGTTAGTATTTTGAAATGCAATGATACTTGTTTGCATGCTATTTTGATATGTCGGTATTTTTATGAGTTAGATAGTTATGCCCTATCCTTGTTGTTATCCTTTACATTTCTAGTATGATTATGCTTAAGATTGGATGTTTGTGATTATGTATCTATTATATATGGGTATGCTTAGCCTTGCGAGTCTAGTAGATGCATTAGATCGGTTGACGGGTTATCCCGTCAATCGTGGGAAACACCTTACACTTTTCTTTTGGACTTTTGGTCTAGATCTTCACATCTAGTTATTAAGTTTAAATTATCAAACTAAAAAGCGATTTGGGTATGGACAAGTGGTTGTTAGTGAGTGTGCCTTCATGCACGAGACTCGGGTATGTGGTAGTCCTGTCTGGACCATTAAGGACCGAACTTTGGTGGCGTCGTTAATTCAAGTAAAACTCGTAGTTCCACACGTGGGATATGGGTACCGCTCAGTTAAGTAAGGGGAGGGTTTTTTTGGGTTGGACCACAGGTGGTGTGAGGACATGGGACCCGGAAATCATATGTTCCTTAGAAACCAGTGTAATATATAGTGTGCAGGTGAGCACCATTACTTATGTTGGGGGTTACCAACATACTAACTACCTTTCACTGACCCCTCCGACACAACTTGCGTGCCCGCTTAACGTTTTCTATATGAATTTGTACTAAGTGGGGATTTCATCTCACTTGGGTGATTCAACTCAATAGGGTCGTCTTGCTGAAAAATACTAAGTCTCGAACTCCTCGGCCTGCTCACCAAAGGTAGTGTATTTGGCTTACAGGCTAGACGAGTCATGTGGGTAAAGTAGAACTCCTTTGCAGGGATAAATCTATTCGAATAGCCGTGTCCACGGTTACAGACGACCACTTGGATTCAAGAGTCATTATTGTTACACTTATTATTTAAAATTTGACATGGTTACAACTTGGTTTTCAGCATGAAAGGGGATATTCATGCATTTTAGTTTACCAAAGTGGGCTGCCACTTTGTTATTAATTTATCTATATAATTATCTATGTCATTTGTACTTCTTTTACTAAACAATTGTTTACAAAAATGGCAATTTCAAACTAGATGGTGTAGGGATGTAAAATTGTGTGTTTATGCAAAACTAAGCCACTAAAGCCACTCTTTGAACAGCTACTAGCATATATAATTTTTATTTTATGTAAGACTTGCAAGTACATTTTGTACTTAACCCAGTTCCTGCTTGTTCAGGTGAGGATGACGCTTCACTCCATCAGTTCGTTAGCGCCGATTTCAGCGACGCTAACGAATAGTGCTATTTCTAGCTCCCAGTTGGTTGCCTTGGGTTTTTTAGCACACCTGCTAGACCTTTTGGTTATTTATCTTTCTTCTGCTGCTACTTAATGTTATCATTTGAATTTGGCTGGTCGGCCGCTTTTGTAATAGTTGTATACTTAAGTATTATGTTGTAGGTATTTTGATATACTGTTGAATGAATGTTGTATGTCTATGATTGACGTTGTTAAAGGTATGTGTGTGTTGGTCGCTGATCTTGGGAGCCAACATGTAACATCCCAATTTTCTAAGCTTTAAAAATCCATTGATTAGTTAGTAGGAAGAAAATTCACCATTTGGATTTATTTGAATTTAATTCAAAAGCTTAAAATTGGACTTTTAGTACCAAAACAATTTAATATGATAAAGTCAACATGAACTATTGTCAAAACTATTTTATTTGGATTCTATGTGCTTGGATATATTTTCTCGATTTTTCTAGAATTTTTCCATGTCCATTTGCTATTTTCTAATTGCCATTTGGATTTTCTGATATTTTCTAAAATAGAAAATTAATTAAAATCTCAGTTAAACTTCTTGGGCCGAAACCCTGGCCCAACACTGCGTGGCCTAGCACCGCGCGCGCGCCCTGCTTCCAACTGACATGTGGGCCCCGCATGTTAGTCTTTCCCTTCCTCTCTCTTCCCATACATGCGCAGTCCGCCAGCGTCCGATCATTTTTGAACGGTCCTAGGGAGTTTGGCCGTTTGGACGGTCTGACCGTCACCAGCGGTTTGGACCGTCCGATCGAAGTTGGATGATCAGATCAAGTTGAGTCCGAAATGCGTCGCGCCGTGTGTCTCTGACTGGTAGGCCACCACTGCATCATTCTCCTCGCGCTCGTCTTCCCAGTGTGAGAGTCGGCTCCGTCCGCCATTGTTGGCCTTCTAGAAGATTGTCCGACAAACGGATTCGCCAAATAAAAGATCCCAGAAAATCCTACCGAACTTAATCTTTATCTCTTCTGCATCTGTTTGGATCAAAATCATATCATAATTCTATTTCTATCTCATAAATCAAAAGAGTCCGAGTTTATCCCTATTTGGGGGTTTCCAAACCCAGCACACCCCGGCCCTATAAAAGGCGCCCCCGTGTTCGCATTGTCGCCCTCATCACAAACCCAAGATCAATTTCACCCCAATCGCCCTAGCGCCACCGCAATTGGAGATTTAGGATTCAGTCACCGCAACCCTTAAACTTCAAATCCTCCACCGCCAATGCTGCTTCGCCTCCGTGATCCGTGCCGTCATCATCCACGTCGTAGGAGCTTCCTTAGGAACCGTTCGGTTGCCCCGAAGCCTCGCTGGAGCAGCCGTCCGACAACACCCGATTGTCTCCACCGCCAAAAGCTTGCCGCCGATCATCTCTAACAACCTCTTGTGCCCAAACCGGTACCATTACGTGCACAACATTCCCCTCAATCCATTATGCGCACTCACCGCCGGTGGATCGCTGCCGTTCACCATTGTCGGTTGAAACCGAGCTCTCGCCGTCGGTTGTCGACGTGTCCAGCAACGTCAGCGCTAGCTTCACCTCTGTGCGTGCGTGTCAGCCTAGGTGGCGCCCTTGTCAGCGCCACATATACGCTCGCGTGTCCATTCCACCGTCCCCAGATCTGATCGGCTCGGTGAACTTAGTCCACCGTGAACCGTGTGACTGACTTGTGGGTCCCACATGTTATGTTTCCTTTTATTTATTTTAATTCCATAATTCCCAGGACTAACGTCAACATTGCGCAATAATCCCATTTTTCTATTGAGGAATAATTTGGAAATTCCAATAATTCAGATTTAGGGTATTTTCCTTTAGATTCAAACTTCCAAAGCCCATACCTTTTGCATCCGAACTCCAATTGAGCCCATTCAAATTTCTAAATTCACGATATATTTATCTAAGATTTTTATTTAATTTTAAGAGTTTATTTTGCCTCTGTTATTTCTTTGTTTTGTTTATTTGCTTCGGTTGTGAGTAGACGTTGCTACTTCAGGGAACTTTGAAGGAGTGCCTCAAGAGCAGGATTAGTACCTAGACCTATTCCAAGGCAAGTTATAGCTTTGATCATAGTGAACCTAGCTTTCAAAAGTTGTATTGTTTCAAATTATTGCATTTACTTTAAGTACTATTTAAATGCTTTTGCGTGTAGTTATTAATCTAATTTGTTATATCCACCTCGTCTATTGTTATGTCATAATCTTTTGTCACCTAGAATGGTTCATTATTTAGTTGGTTTTATTATAGCACCAACGTTTGTTGGTTAGATACGATTAGATTGCTTAGCTATGCTACGAGTCATCATCTCATGTAAGATGCAAATATGAATTTGACTAAGTGATTATGGAACTATGTGATAAAACTGTGTGTATTGTGTGCTATTACTTGTTGATGGCATATGTTGCACTTAACCAGCAGGGTGGGAAAAGATTTAGATGGAGGCAAGTGGCATTGTGCGAATTGGGGGACTGTGTGAATGAGAATGATAATCTGTGTGGCATAGTTAGAGATTGGAAGTCTTGCCTTGGTCAATTAAGGAATTAACTTTGCACGCTATTGAATTGAGCCTTACTGTACGACCACATGCCTGATGGGATGGGCATAACTTAGTAAGTTATGGATTCTCGACATTGATTACTCAGGTTGTAGGTTAGGAGCTCAGTGATGGGTGAAGGTGTGCTACCAAGTAGTCACATCACGGGACGATTCTCCGCCTCCCTGTCCAACGGTGTGTGTCGTGTCAATCAGTGTGTATAGGTTGGTATGGCGGTTAAGCACACTAGGAGTGTCAATGTTTCTAAAACATTTTGTTATGATTAGTGCTACCTACACTAGTTGTATCGTGTGGGTAAAGTGTACAACCTCTGCAGAGTGTTAATTAATCTATTCGAATAGCCGCGTCCGCGATCATGGACATGCTCAAGGATTTTACACGAGGGGTAGTTTTCATAAAACCTTTGGGAAGGGAGCTGTGTGATCTAAGTCATATGGCAGTGTGAATAACTTGTTTAGGCTTTGTGTTCTTTGTAAAATCAAACTGTTAATTTAATATTGTTTATTTATTTTACTTCATGTTTCAATCTATTATTCATATTTAAATTGCAAATGTTGCCTTTTTGCAAAAGTACCACAGAAGCCATTCCTTTGGAATAAGCCATCAATTATAAATTGCATTTTGTGGTATGACTTGTGAGTACAGTTGTGTACACATGCTTGCTATAATCAATCAACAGAAGTAGAGGAGTCATCGCCTGCTTTCGAGGAGGAGTTCTTGGAAGGTGCTGATCGTTACGGTCTTGATCCCAGTCGGTTGCCTGTGGCGAATTGATGGGATTCTGCTGAAGTTATTTGTTCCGCTGCTTATTTCTCTATTGCTAGCCCTACATGGCTTAATAAGTGTAAACTCAACCGTAAGGTCAAAATGGTTATTTGTTAATCAAATTACTTGTTTATGCTATTAATCGTCTTGTGTGAATAGATATTCATCTATGTTGACACTGCGTGCACTAGCGTGATCCTATACTAGTGCATATACACAGAGGGTCCAGAATTGCATTTGGGTGTCCTGACAGAGGTGGTATCAGAGCCATACTGATTGTAGGTCTCGACCTTAGTTAGATCGGCCGTCTTAGAGTGTCCAAATTATTTTCTAAAGCAAAATTAACTTGCAAGATTAATTGAATTGCTTAACTCCTCTCATGTCTTTCTTAACTCAACTATTGCTGGAATTTTTCCACTCCCCGCTATTTTAAGTTAATCTTACCCTCTTGCCTATCTTGACAGATGCCTAGTCTTCAAAACTTTGGAAGCTATTGCAAGTACTTGGAGGTTTCGATCGCCCGATGTACCATGGAAGCAACTAGATAGTGAATGGCCGAGACCATGGAGTGCTCTGCTATTTGACTATCTACGCCAGGAGAGACACCAAAGCAAGCTAGCCCCTGAACATCTCAGCTCGAAGGATGGTCTAGATTGAAGCAATTCAAGAAGCTTCGCACCTTGCCATCCTAAGGATCTGCAACATCTACGCCTGTGAGCTGCAAGACACCGTCTTCGCTACCACCCTCGTGCCTCGAAGAGTGGACCTTCACCGCGCCACCAGTCCACAGATGGGGAAGGCAATGCCACTGTGGTGCACCTTGCTCAATTGGCCGCTGCTCAGGAACAGTCACTGGAGTTGGCCGCCACAGATCTAGAGTGCATCCATGAGACCTTGCAGATGGCCGAAGAAAGGATCGCTATGCTAGAAGAAGCCCTCTACGGTTAGCACAAGCCATAGGAAGACCCAGAAGAAGCTAAGGAGCCAGTAGAGCCTATAGAGCCAGAGGAGCCAGCTGTGCCTACACCAGGGACGTCTATTCCTGCTACACCAGTTTCGGGCATCAGGATCCATTTGTGAGGATGCCAGCTCACTTTTAGGTCTACAGCAGGCGGGAACATCGCCGTGGTTGTGGAGGTTACCTTAGTGACTGAGTTCGCTAAAGTTTAGTTTAGTCAGGCTTAGCGAGTTTAAGGTTAGGAGAGTCACCCTTTAGGTAGTAGATTATGTGTTTAGGCTTGTTCTTATTTCTTGTGTACGAGTATGAGCTGCAAAAGCCCTTAAGCATTTGTTGCAGCCATGCTAAGACCTTATTAATAAAAGTATTTTAGTTGAGTTTCTTGAGTTGTGTTTGTTGGGTTTAACCTACCCCCCTACCTAGTTCTAAACTCATCTTGTGCTTGCTACCTTATCTAAACTATGGAGCTTCACTAGATGGTTCAGACTCGTCATGCTGCTGCAAGTGAATCCAGAACTCAGGGATCAGAAGACAATGAGCAGGGCCCCGCAGGAGCAGTACCGCCACAAGCACCCCCAATCGACCTACAGAATTTTGGAGATTTCATGGCAGCCCAGAACCAAATGATGTACACCACGATGAATCAAATTCAGAATATGAACAATCATAATAGCAACAACAATCACCACAATGGATTCACAGTCGCTCATGGTCACCACAGATCATCCAAGCTTGCTGAATTCATGATGACTTGTCCACCAACCTTTTTCTGGACATGTCTCACCAGTGGAGGCCGATGATTGGCTTCATGTTATTGAGAGAAAGCTGCTAATCACTCAATGCAGTGACCATGAGAAGGTTCTCGCGCCACTCACGGATGGAAGGCATAGCTGCCAAAATGGTGGGAGAACTTCAGTGCAGCGCATGAGACACCGCAAAATATTACATGGAAAGAGTTTTCCACAGCCTTCCGTCAGTACCATGTGCCGAAAGGGATAATTGATCTGAAGAAGGATGAGTTTCGCGCTCTCAAGCAAGGAGCTATGTTAGTGACTAACTATCTCAATAAGTTTTCTCAGCTAGCTCACTATGCTGTAGAAGATGTCACCACCGACAAGGCTCGCCAGAGTCGCTTCCTGAAAGGATTGAACACTGGATGGCAAGTCAGTCTGCTTGCCCATACCATTCCATATTTCTAGGAACTGGTCAACAAGGCGTTAATTCTTGAAGATAAACGCAAGGAACTGAAAGACAACCGCAAATGCAGGATAGCTCAGCAAGGAGGTCACCAGTCACAACAGAGAGAAAGAATGGTTCCACAGTAGTTTAATCATTTTCTGTCGCAGAACTCTTTCAGGACACCTGCACCAACATCAGCATCTCGTCCAGTTGCTTAGAACTTTTGCAATACTACACCTGCCAACTCCAATCCAGGGAAAAACCGGTAGAATGATCTAAGAGCTGTTATTCTTGCTGTCAGCCAGGCCACTTCGCCATCCAGTGCCCGCAGAAGGGAACCATCACTCCAGTATGCTTCAACCTTGGAGCTACACCTACCAAGACACCAGCAAAGAGCAACAATAAAGGAGTTTCTCAAGCTACCGGTTGATCCGAAGGAGCACCGCACTCTGTGGTCAAAGGTCATGTCATCCACGTCACTCTGGAAGGAGCTCAGGAAGCACCGGACGTCGTCTTTCGTAAGTTTCGTAAACTCAAGACTGCATCGCTTTTGTTTGATTCTGGAGCTTTGCATCCGTTTGTTTCTGGAGTTTTTGCAACTAAGAATAACTTGGAAGTTATGCACTGTAACAACCCAAAGTTCTGTTACCAAAATAAAAATGAATAAAGTTATTATTTTATTGGATTTTCTGAAATTTGAAAGAGTTTGATGGCTTTAATTGAATTTCTGAAGTTTTAAAAGTCAAAAAGAAGTTTTATTAAAGTTTTTGAAGTTATATTTGAGTTAAGTTGAAAAAAAAATAAAAATTAAGTTAGTTTCTTGAATTTTCTAGAATTTTAAAAGCTTTTCCTAATTATTTTAATGCTAAAATAAATTATGTGCAAAAACTATTACCATTTATAAGTTGGAAATAATTTTATTAAGTCCAAAATAACTCTAGGAAGTTCTGTGAATTTTTCTAGAATTTTTGGACTCTATTTGTTATCTTCTAAAAATCTATTTTGACTTGTTGTGTAATCTGAATTAATTTCAAAATCAATAAAAAAATAATAACTTCCCACCGGGTCACCCTCCTCAAATTGCTCCCAGGCAAGCATGCTCAACGTGCAGGTTCTCCATGCATGTGCTAACCACTTGCCCTTTGCTTTCTATTAACATGTACACTCTTTGTTTCTTTTCTTTACTCCTTTTTATCTTCTTCTTCCTCCAACCGAACAGCTTTTCTTCTCTGTTGCAAACCAAACAGCCATGGCAGCAATGGCCGACACAACTAAGCCAACCCCAACTCCGGCCACACCGCCGCCAGCAGCTTTCCTTGGGTCCCACACCACCGCACCACCTTCTATTCTCCTCTCCCATGCCCGCATGCTTTACAGCCAGCCCAACGGTTGAGCTTCAAAGCCATTAATGGCTGCCATTTCCTCTTCTCTCATTCCTCTCCATTCACAACTTTAAACTTGATATCAATTGATGAGAAACGGTCGCATTAAACTTCTCCATAATGCCTTTCTTCAATTCGCAGCCATCAAGTGCAGTCACACTGCCGTTCATATGTTTCTAATTAGAACCAACTACTGCCGCCGCCGTAGCTCTTTGCCTTCCCGTTGGTTCAGCTTCCAGTCGCAGCTATATAAGGATAGGGCATCTCTTCACCAATCCTTCACACTCTCTCCAAGCCTTTGCATTCCCTCCAAGCTTTAGAGTTTTCGGAGCATAGCAATCTCCATTGTCAGGAGCTTGGCCGAACCACCATCTCGACTACCACCTCCGGGCTCCGGTCACCACCGCTGTCACCGCCGGCCAGTCCTCTGCCACCTGGTAATGCCATCGCCATGAGCTTCTTCTTGCTCGGCTACTTGCTGTGCTTGATTGTTTTGCTTGCATTCTTTCGGCTGCATGGCAGCATAGCCATTTTTTTTGCTTGCTGTTCGTAGTAGTAAAGAAAGAAAGTGAACAGTGCATTTCCAACATATCTCTCCTCCGTTCTCTCTCCTCGGTCACTCATTTCCTGAGCCGACTATGTCGCCGCGTGCCCCTCGGCTTCTCTACATATCCTTAGAATTCGCCCTCAATCTCGCTACCGGCAAAAATTTTCCGCAAGCGGCCCAACCACATTATATCGCTGTTTCGGTGCCGTTGTTGATTCCCCGACGACATCGTCTACGTCATTGGCTTCGCATCGCAACGTTCTACGCAGTGCTCCCTTCCTTTTTCCTGAAACACCATCGGCTCATCGGTGCTACTATTCATCCGACACTATTTTGCGCCGCCAGTAGCACGAACCTTCGCCCGATGTGCGACCAAGCACCATTAGGTCCGTCTCACTCCCGGGATTCCATTTTTGTGCTTCGCCGGTCGCCACCCCTTTCCTCTCGCCCGGTGTCGCCATTTCTCCATGCACTTGGTTACTATTCACGTTGCATGGCAAGCTACAGTGCCATGCAAGCACATACATTTTTTTTATTTTTTTTAATTTGAGATTTAAACTTCTACAATTTCGTTCATTGTCATACGAACTCCAAATCCGTTGATTCTTCCTCCTAAATTCATCTAAATTCATTCTCTACTTCCAGTATTTATGTTATAATTTTTGGATTTTTATTTGGATTTTATTTGAATATTATTTGAATTTGGATCGTTTACTGCCAGATAGCTTTCGACGACTTCGGACGACCGGATTTCAACGCCGTTTGAGAATAATCCATTAAGCAAGGCAAGTTACATTCTTGACCATATTTGCACCCAGTATTTAAAATTATTTAAATTCTGTTTTAAATTATTATTGCATGCGATTTATATTCAAGTAATTTAAATTCTGTTTTAAGCTTTATAGTTATTCCCAATGCCTTTGTATGTCCAATTATTGTCAAGAGAGGTGGTATGGAGACTATTATCGAATGCATATATATTTTGGAGTTTGGATAATAAAAGAAGATTGTGAATGGATGTGTGAAGATAGAGGAAAATTGTTAATAGATAATGAATGATTACGTAAATAGGTGATTATTGGTATTGGATTATGGAAATAGATTATTATTAAGGATTGGATTGTGGTATTATTAGAGTTATATGATTGTTGGATATTAGATGTCAATCATAGATATAGATTATCATTGGATTATTGGATATTGGAATGAATGATGTTTGGATTATTAGAAATACATGATTATTATGGTTGTATTGTAGAAATAAATGATTATTGGATACCGGATTTTAGAGGTAGATTGTTGTTGATGTTGGATTAATAAAGATTGGATGATAGATAGATACTATAGTCAAATCTTGAATTGTTGATATTGGATTCTAGAAATAGATTGTCATTGGATATCGATTATCTAAAAATTGGATTATAGGATTACATAGTCATTGGATTGATAGATATCGGATTATAAAATTTGAGTATAGTTAAATATTTGGATCAATTGAAGTTGGATCATAGAAATAGACTTATACGGTGTAGATTGGACTAATGAATTTTGGATTGCTAAAGGTTGGATTATCACAATCTTGATGGATTACATATTGATCTCGTTCTTGAGAAGTCTTGGATATTTAACCTCACCTAGATAAAATCTAGTTGATACAATAGTATGAACTAGAACATTTTGAGAAAGATTATGCTTAGCAATGCTTAGACCCAAAAATGTTTGATTTGGGAAACTTTCACCAAAAATCAAATATTGTTTAAGAATCCATGGCATTGGTTTGTCATGGAAGTTTTGTTGTAAATGAATTTGAGAAAAATAAAATAAAATTATGGTTTGTACTTGGGCTTAAATGGTTGTTTGGATGGTGCATGTTAATGCACGGATCGAAGTCATTTCCATGATCGAGGCCCATGGGTTTTGTGGAAAGTCGCCCAAGTCAATTGAGGACCGGCCTCTGAGCGTTCCTTTGCTATGCCTATAATGGGCTATGCCTCACCGTGTAACCACATGTCCTGAGCATGGGTAGGGGACCTGGCTAATTAATTTGTAAAGTTCCATCGCGGTTGATCCTGTTTGTACATGGGCGGTCTTTCATGGCCATTCTTTTGACAAAGTCTTTCATGACTATTGTTCCCACTGGCGCAAGAGGGGCTAGGAACTCATGATTTCTATTCCAAAGGCGAAACCTTAGCGAGGGAAATCTGCGTGGAATGGCACATTGTAAAGGCCTTGGCACGTGCTCTAGACTGCTTACCTAAGGTAGTGAGCGGTGGCATAGATATATGCCAGACAAACTAGAGAATTCGTGTCTTGTGGGTAAAGTGTACAACCTCTGCAGAGTATAAAACTATTCAATAGCAGCGTCATGATCATGGACATGCTAGCAAAGCCACTCAAAGTTAGACTTGGATTTTGATTTCAAAAAGACTTTGTCAAATGGTTTATCCAAATGGGAATTGGGCGGGAAGCCATGTGATAGGAGGGTATCCTTCACCATTCATGTGTGAATGTTATCTGACTATAAAATTGATTTAGAGAATGAATTTTAGTTATGTAATAACTGCTTTGGAACTTAGTACAAGTATTTATAGAAAATGCTGTTTTATGCAAATTCAACCATATTAAGCTTTCCTTTGAGATATCCATATATGCATGTCATTCTGTTACTTGACGGGTGTAACTTGCGAGCATGGTAGTTGTGCTCATTCTTGCTTAATGCAAATAATTTCAGAGGAGAAGGGCTTTGCCACTGGTGTGGATCTCGACGACTAGGCCGCTTCCCCAGTCGATTGCCTGTGGCAGATTAACTGGACTCTACTACATCTTCGTCTTCCGCTGTGTTTATTTTATTGTTGGCCTGTAAGCCTCCTTTGTAATCAACTCTGTTGTTATTTATTAATAAAGTTGTGATATGATTTTGTTACCATATTTGTTTACTGTGTGGACTAGCTACTGATCATGGGACTAGTTCAGAAATACACAGAGGATTTGGGAGTGTTAATCCCGGGTCTTACATGCACCTTAAGCATACTCTGTTAGTCCAGTCGCCTGGAGCAGAGTTAAGTTCTAAAGTGGGATATTTAGGAGCTATGTTACTCATAGCTGGAGTTGAGTTTCTAGCCAACCTTATTGTTCTAGACACCCAGTCCTTAGATGTCATTCTTGGCATGGATTGGTTAACAAAGCACAATGTTGTACTAGATTGTGGCCGAAGAGTCGTAACAATCATGGATACCAAGGGAAACAAAGTAGAGTTTCTAGCTACCTCAGTGCGTCATGGACATCTGCTAGTCAATAGTATGAAGATTGTTACTTTGGAAGATGTACCTATTGTCAAGGAATATCCAGATGTGTTTCGAGAGGAATTACTAGGAATGCCACCAGACCGTGACATTGAGTTTGTCATCGATCTAGTGCCAGGAACAACACCAATCTTGAAGAGACCCTATCGGATGCCAGCCGATGAGCTAGTAGAAATGAAGAAGCAGATAGAAGAACTTCTGGAGAAAGGTTTTGTGAGACCTAGTTCATCGCCATGGGGAGCACTAGTTTTGTTTGTCAGAAAGAAGGATGGAAGCATGAGAATGTGCATTGATTATCAATCTCTCAATGAAGTCACCATCAAGAACAAGTACTCATTGCCCCGAATCAATGATTTGTTTGATCAGATGAAAGGAGCCAGAGTGTTCTCAAAGATCAATCTGCGATCAGGTTACCATCAGTTGAAGATTTCTGTGAGACCCCGATGTTTATTAGGCTCATAATACTTAGTCATCCGATTGACCCTAGTATTATCAACCAAATAAACCCGGTCTCGAGAGATGTATACTTCCCAGAATGCAGTATACATACCTCACAACAAAAGAATGTATCAATTCCATACAACACATAGAACATAAGCAACAAACCAGAAGTTAATATTAATATGGAAAAGCTATTACAAAGAGAGGCCCTTAGGCCAAATAGCGATAATTACAAAAGATAACAATGAAGCAAAAGTGCCATAAAGATGGCTATAACACAAAGCCAATCGGTGTGCCTTAACCCCTAGGCATCTGACCGACCGCCAAGCTAGTCGTCAAGAAATCGCAACACGTAGCACAAAAGAGAGGCTCTTGGAGCTCTCCTTCTTCCTCTGCAACAAAAGCCACAAAATTGCCACAACCACGGCGCGATGAGTACATAAAGTACTCCATAAGACTTACGTGTGAGATAACAGAACTATAAATAGCTACATGCAAGCTTTA
Organism: Phyllostachys edulis; assembly: GCA_036346405.1. NCBI lineage: Eukaryota > Viridiplantae > Streptophyta > Magnoliopsida > Poales > Poaceae > Phyllostachys > Phyllostachys edulis. The sequence continues at coordinate 141,467 of JAYEVD010000764.1, read as the reverse complement.
TTTAAGTGGATGAGGCTTTGGACTCATTTTAGCATAAAGCAACATTTATTTGCAATAACATAATAGATTGAAAGCAATTTGACAAAGCATTTTTAATTGTTGAAATAACAACGCGATAATAACATAATAACAACAACAAGAACAATCCTGGAAGTGACTAACCCAAGTCACCACAACAATAGCATGAACTCCCGCTCATACCAACCATGTCAAGTTTTAATTAAAGGTTGTAGTCTAGTCTTGAACGACCTTACCAAGCATGTCCATAACCTAGGACGAGGCTATTCGAATAGTTTTATCCCTGCAGGGTGTACCACTGTACCCACACGTTAGACCGCCTTTCCTTTACGCACACTTCCGAAGGTGTGCTGGCACGGCTAAGTCCTACGAGACCTTTCCAAAGGATGAATGCTAATTACGAGCTGCACAACCCACGGGGAGAAGGAGACATCACAACCTTCCCTAAGCTAATGCTCCTCCCACACTATACATATACATTTGTTTTTGAAAACACACCAACCGAGCTCGCTCATAATTAACACCTCCTAGAGTACTTAGTCAAGAGGGTTCCATATGCCCTCAGCGTGGTTAGTACGCTAAATCGCTTGGCTTAGTGACCCAAGTACTTGGTCCTTAGGGACCCAGCATACCACCACATCCAAAAACCGCACCATCCATCCAATATGCCCAAGTCTAAATCAATCTTTTATTTTCAGTTTTGATTTTACAAATTAATCAAAGCACAAGTGCGGACATATAGGAGTAATAATCATTTTTGAGTGATCAAGACCATCGACTAAGTCGATGATCGCCCATTTCTACCGATAACTAAGCATGTCTAAGCAATTTACATCGAAACTACTAAGTGATAAGAGCTCATCCAACGAGCTCCCACCACAGCAAATAACCTAGGCTCATGGTAGTAGAGGGTAAAGAATTCCTACAGATTATGCGACTATAGGATTACTAACGACATTTAACACAAAGTAGCATGCATACATAGAAGTAAAACAAAGTATTAAGCTTTAAAGTAATGGGACAATGATGGAAATGATCAAACTGCTTGCCTTGTTGCTGGCCAAGTTGTGGCAGAGGGTCGCTCTCGGGATCACCACAAATGTCGAATCCTAACGGAAAAGCGAGAAAGAACCGATAAGAACGACGAAAAACAACAAAGACAGCACAACAAACGAACTCCAAAAGCCATGAAAATTTTACAGCAGCAAGACAATGATTTATCATGACTTTAGCAACAAGAACCAATTGATTTGGATTCTCAATGCAAAAGATATGATGAAATCAATTCTGCTCAGCCTACTAATTAAAAATATGTTACTGTTCATCGCAAAATTTTCTAGAATACCAGTGAAGCTGAAATTTTTAATGTAAAACCAGCACCTCATGAGATGAATAACACAATTGAGTTCATCTCATTTGGAGCTATATTGCACTTTCTATAATTTTTCAAAAACAAGAACTTGAACAAAATTATAATGCACAAGTCCTCAATTTCCTAACAGCAACATGCTCAAAACCAATTTTCACAGTGAGTTCACTAAGAGAGGAAACCAACAAAGTTGGTCTCACCCAAAAATAATCTATAGAGCATTAGTTATGTATTTTACAAGTTAAGCATTGATTTAAGTGCACATTTTAAAGTTGGTTTTAAAATCTAATGGCAAACTGTGCTCTGGAGCTGAACTCAACTTACAATCATTTTTGGATTAAAGTCAAGTTCAAGACAGAGCTAACACAATTTGAATGACCTCATTTGGAAATAAAATGAAAGAGATATGAATTTCTAAAGTCTATACCTTATTTCAGTTTAACTAAGAGTTCACTGGAATTTCTAAAAACTCACAAGGGTATGGGAGGACGTGAGCCACAGATCTTAGATCCAACGGCTCAAGACCTCCCAGGAGAACATCACACACGCGCACGTGAAGTCCAGAGGTCCTGGACCTCTTAGCAACTCACATGCGCGAGGTGAGGGGGAGGTCGTGGCCGTAGATGGGAGATCCAACGGACCACAACATAGAGAGGAGGTCCGGAACGGACCAGATCTACAGGGGAGGTCCTCAACGGTTGAGATCTTCCAAAGGAAGGTCCAAACTATCAAGATCTCCCTGAGGAAAATCTACATCGTCAGGACCTCACAGGGGAGGTCCTGGACGGTCCAGATGTTCCAAGGGAGGTCCTCGATGGTTCAGATCGTCCGAGGGAGGACCTTGACGGTCAAGATCTACCCGGGGAGGTCATGAACGGCTGAGATAACCTAGGGGAGGTCCTAAGGGAGGTCTAAACGTCACAGACCTCCAGGGAGGTCTGGACGGCCCTGATTGCGCAAGGGGAGGTCTTGGACGCTCCAGATCTCCTCGGAGGAGGTCTGGATGTCCCAGAGCCAGCGCCTTAACTCGCGCACGCGCTTGGACATGAATAAATGCGCGCTGGACATCAAGGAGGTCCGCGCGCGCGGGAGGTCTTAAATGCACGCATTAAAGGGTGGATTTAAGGCAGTTAAGACACTCCACGATTACAATGATTGGAACACATGATAGCGCATTAAAATGGTGAAGCTTTGTCCTAAAACGACAATGACACGCTCGGGACGTCCGACAAAATCCCGAGCGCAAAGATGTGGTCAGCGCCGGCGATGTAGACCTCGCCGGCGAGATCAATGGTACCACCGAGTGCACAATAACTTTGCGCACTGGACCTCCTCTCAACGGCGGTGGCACGAACGCCATGCGAGCCGAGAGGGCCAAAGATGACTAGCACGGCCAAACAACGCAAATGCAAAATGAAGCTCAGCGACATTCAAGCGTATGCGCAAACAAAAGCTCCGCAACATGCATTCATGCGGGTGCCAGCATCTAAAGGACTAACAGGGGGAGTACCTGGAGGTCCTAAGGTGCTGGGGAGGTCGTGGAGGTGATGACTGGAGTTGGGGAAGAAAGGTGCTCCACGGCCAAAGCTCCAGCTCCAGATTCCACTTTGTCCACCTCTGTAAATGTCCAAACCAAAACAAGTGAGGTCTTGGTCCCAGAGGAAGGCACAAATGGAAGCAAGGAGAGGAAGAAGAAATCTCCAGCGACCCTTGCCCACCAAGGAGCTTCAAACTCCAACAATGGCGGCCAAGGATGGTTTCGGTGGTTTAGAGTTCACAAGCACAGGAGAGCGAGCAAGGAACAAAGGCTTGTAAAGGAAGATAAAGGCACGGTGGGGTGTTCTTATACTTAGGGCAAAGAGGTTTTAGGCCACCGCTAAGCTCATGGTGAGCTTGGCCCATGGCATGGTCGAGCAGCTTGGACAGACGTAAAGTGGACATGGTGGCAGTCCGAGCCGACCAATGAGGCGGAAAGTCGACCAGATTAAATGCGGTCGACAAAGAGTCATTGAAAGGACACAATGGGACAAGTGGACATTAACTCCACCGCTCAGAGCACGCATGCGCGCCAGAGGAAGGAGAAGAACAGGGGAGGTCCTTATGACCGTTGGATAAGACCTGGGGAGGTCATAACCATCGGATCTTATTTTTGAACCGTTATGTTTTAAGTGGCTGGGAGGAGGTCCCAGCCACACGATCAAGGATGGGGAGGTCGTGGCCCTCCGATTTCCTTAATCGCGAAAACACACGTGAGGAAAAGGGACAGGAGGTCCAAAGCGTTGGATCTCCATTCAACGGTGCGGACCTCCAGTGAGGACTTAACCACACGCGATCAAAAGACATGAGGGGAGGTCATGGCCTTTGGATTTAAATCCAAGGGCACTGACCTGATGGGGAGGTCTGATATGATGCGCAATGCAAGGGAGGTCAGACTGTTAGATTTAGATCTAAGGGTTCCGATCAAAAGAGGTGGAGGTCTGAGCTCGCAGAACGCACAAGGGAGGTCATGGCCTTTAGATTTAGATCTAAGGGCTACGATCTCACGTGCGCTGGGGAGGTCTGGTGCGCATGAGACAAAAGGAGGTCGTGACCGTAGATTTTAATCTAACGGTGCACAACAAAAGATGGGGGAGGTTGTGAGTGCTTGATAACGCAGGGAGGTCGTGAGCTGTTGGATTTGATCCAACGGCTACGACCTTGGTTAGGTGGGAGGTTTGTTTAGTTTAACAGTGAGGGAGGTCAGGCCATGGATCTTGGATCCAAGGGTCGTGACCTCACGCAGTGGGAGGACCTCGATGAGTATGTTGAGGAGGAGGTCGTGGTCATTGGATTTGATCCAACGGCCACGACCTCAACAAATGGATGACCTCATTGCGATGGTTTAACAAATGAGGAGGTCTTTGAGGTTTAACACAGGGAGGTCATGACCATGGATCACCGATCCAACGGCAATGACCTCATGAGGTGGGGAGGTCCTCGCGGTGTTGATCATGGAGGAGGTCGTGGTGTTGGATGTAAATCCAACGGCCACGACCGATCAAGTGGAGATGGGTCTGCTGAGGTGCAGACATGGTTGGGCTGGACCAACTTTGAATATGGCTAGCCCAAGGAACAAGGTAGGCTTTTAAATTTAGTTTTTAACAAATGAAACTAAGCAGAATTATTTGAGATAGCAAATGAACTCCAAATTTGATGAAATTTTAACTGGAGCTTGCTGACAATGAGATCAACCTTGCATAAAATTTCCAGAGGTTATTATGCAATGCATTTTTCTCAGGAAATTCATGAAGGTTGTTTAAAGGATTGTTTTGCCTCCAAAAATTATCAACAAGTGTTATAACTCATGATATTTTTCAGAAGGGTCCCATATCAGTTTTTTGGGACCAAGGAAAATATATTCCAAATGTTTGACACAAGATTTAAGATAATTGGAAAATGAGTTTGATTTTTGGTCAACAAGAGCTTTGTGTTTTTGGATTACCCAACTCTTGGACAAGAATTACATGAGATTTTAGGGTTTTTCAAGATGTGAGAAAAAGTTTTAATTTCTACACATATAATTATACTTGATTAACCCTAATTATACATTTGGGATGTTACAATTTCCCCAAAAGATATACCGAAGACCGCTTTCTCAACACGGTACGAACATTATGAGTTCTTAGCCATGTCCTTTGGTTTGACTAATGCCCCTGCCTATTTCATGAACATGATGAATAAAGTATTCATGGAATATTTGGATAAGTTTGCAGTACTATTCATTGATGATATTTTGGTTTACTCCAAGACAGAAGAAGAGCATGCTAAACACTTGAGGTTAATCCTAGAGAAACCAAGGGAGCATCAATTGGTTGCAAAGTTTAGTAAGTGTGATTTCTAGAAAAAGGAAGTTGATTTCCTTGGTCATGTGATGACAGCCGAGGGAGTAGCAGTTGACCCTGGAAAAGTTAAAGCAGTATTGCATTAGGAATAACCCAAGACTGTTACTTAGATTCGCAGTTTCTTGAGAATGGCAAGATATTATCGCCGTTTCATTGAAGGATTCTCAACAATTGCTAAGCCTCTTATGCAGTTGTTGAAGAAGGAGAAAAATTTCACTTGGAACCCAGCTTGTGAAGAAAGTTTTCAAGAATTGAAGAAGCGTTTGACTTCAGCACCAGTGCTAATTCTACCAAATATTTGCAAGGATTTTGATATCTATTGTGATGCTTCACGTCAAGGATTAGGATGAGTCCTAATGCAAGAAGAGCTATCGCTTATGCATCTAGGCAATTAAGGCCTCATGAGGAGAATTATCCTACCCATGATTTGGAACTAGATGCCGTAATACATGCTTTAAAGATTTGGCGTCATTACCTCATCGGTAATCGTTGTGAAGTATATACAGATCATAAGATCCTGAAGTATATTTTCACTCAGTCTGATCTGAACATGAGATAGAGAATATGGTTGGAGTTAATAAAGGATTGTAATCTTGGGATCCACTACGATCCGGGTAAGGCCAATATCGTTGCAGATGCTTTAAGCCGTAAGAGCTACTGCAATGCTTTGAAAGTGAAAGAGGTTTGTACAGAACTTCAAGAAAAATTTTAGATGCTGAAGCTAGAAGTTGTATCTGAAGGATTTGTAGCCAGTCTAGAACTACAGTCTACTTTGGAGAAGTAGATTCATGAAGCTCAACCAAAGGATCCTGTATTTTTGGACATCAAGCTCAAATGGTAGAAGGAAAATTCAAAGACTTCACCAAAGATGATCAAGGTATATTGTGGATCAATGTACGTATCTGTGTGCCAGATTTCGATGGTCTGAGACAACTGATTTTGCAGGAAACCCATGACTCAAAGTATTTGATTCACTCTAGTAGTACAAAGATGTATCAGGATGTTAAGAATAAGTTTTGGTGGCCAAATTTGAAGCGAGAAGTCGCAGAGTTCGTTGCCTTGTGTGACGTGTGTCAGAAAGTAAAAGAAGAACATCAGAGACTAGTAGGTCTATTGCAACCTCTGAAGATTCCAGAGTGGAAATGGGAAGAAATCAGAATGGATTTCATTACCGGTTTACCGAGGGCTCAATCGGGTTACGATTCAATTTGGGTAATAGTTGATCGTTTGACCAAAGTTGCCCGTTTCTTGCCAGTTAAAACCACTTAATCAGGAGATTGCCTTGTAGAGTTATATATGTCAAGAATTGTTAAATAGCATGGTGTGCCTAAGAAGATAGTGTTAGATCGAGGATCTTAGTTCACCTCTCATTTCTGGCAAAGTTTGGATGAAGCCTTAGGGACTCATCTGAATTTTAGTACTGCTTATCATCCTTAGACAGATGGACAGACTGAAAGAGTTAATCAAATTTTAGAAGACATGTTGAGAGCTTGTGCTCTAGCTAATGCTACCAGTTGGGACAAGAGTTTGTCATATGCAGAATTCTCGTACAACAACAGTTATCAATCAAATGTTGAGAGCAAATATCACCGTTTGAAGCTTTGTATGGTGATGCCTACAGAACCCCTTTGAATTAGTTAGAAACAGCTAAACGTTTGTTTTTTGGGCCAGATATTATTCAAGAAGCAGAAGAACAAGTGTCTATGATCAGGGAAAGGTTAAAGATAGCTCAATCAAGGCATAAAAATTATGCTGATAACCGTCGCCGTGATCTCAGCTTTGAGCCAGAAGATTTTGTTTATATTCGAGTTACTCTACTCAAAGGTGTAAAAAGGTTTCATACCAAAGGGAAGCTTGCCCCTAGGTATGTTGGTCCGTTCAAGATTTTGGATCGCCGTGGAAGTAGTGCATCAGTTGGAGCTATCGCAGTCATTAGCAGGAGTACATGATGTCTTTCATGTCTCTCAATTGAAGAAGTGTCTTCATATGCCAGAAAAGCAAGCCTCGCTGGATTCAATTGAGTTGAAAGAAGATCTCAATTACAAGCAACAGCCAGTCAAGATTTTGGATGTCACGGAGAGTCATACCAGAAGCAAGACCGTTCGTTTTTGCAAAGTTCAGTGGAGCAACCACTCAGAAGGAGAAGCAACGTGGGAGCGTGAAGAGGACCTGAAAGCTGATTTCCCTAGCCTTTTCTCTAGCTAGCCTGAATCTCGGGGTCGAGATTCCTTTAATGGGAGGAGGTTTATAACATCCCAATTTTCTGAGCTATAAAAATCCTTTGATCAGTTAGTAGGAAGAAAATTCACCATTTGGATTTATTTGAATTTAATCCAAAAGCTTAATATTGGACTTTCAGTACCAAAACAACTTAATATGACTAAAGTCAACATGAACTATTGTCAAAACTATTTTATTTGGATTCTATGTGCTTGGATATATTTTCTAGAATTTTTCCGAGTTCATTTGCTATTTTCTAATTGCCATTTGGATTTTCTGCTATTTTCTAAAATGGAAAATCAATTAAAATCTCAGTTAAACTTCTTGGGCCAAAACCGAACCCTATCCTAACCCTGGCCCAACACTGTGTGGCCCAGCACCACGCACGCGCCCCGCTTCCAACTGACATGCGGGCCTCGCATGTCAGCCTTTCCCTTCCTCTCTCTTCGCGTACATGCTCAGTCCGCCGCTGTCCAATCGTTTTTGAACGGTCCAATGGATTTTGGCTGTTCGAAAGGTCCGAACGTCACAGGCAGTTTCGACCGTTCGATCGTGCTTGGACGGTCCGATGGAGTTTGGCCATTCGGACGGTCCGAACGTCACCAGCGGTTTGGACCGTCCGATCGAAGTTGGACGGTCAGATCAAGTTGAGTCCGAAACGCGTCTGTCTAACTGGTGGGCCACCACTACGTCGTCCTCCTCATGCCCATCTTCCCCGCATGAGAGTCGGCTCCGTCTGCCATTATTGTCCTTCTAGAAGATTGTCTGACAAACAAATTCGCCAAATAAAAGATCTCGGAAAATCCTACCGAACTTAATCTTTATCTCTTCCGCATCGGTTCGGATCAAAATCATATCCCAATTCTGTTTCTATCTCATAAATCAAAAGAGTCCGAGTTTATCCCGATTTGGGGGTTTCCAAACCTAGCACGCCCCAGCCCTATAAAAGGCGCCCCCGTGTTCGCATTGTCACCCTCATCACGAATCCCAGATCAATTTCACCCCAATCGCCCTAGCGCCGCCGCAATTGGAGATTTAGGATTCGGTCACCGCAACCATAAAACTTCAAATCCTTCGCCACCAGTGCCGCTCCACCTCCGTGATCCGTGCCGTCATCATCCATGTTGCAGGAGCTTCCTCAGGAACCCCTCTGTTGCCCCGGAGCCTCGCCGGAGCAACCGTCCGACAACACCACCAAAAGCTCGCCACCGATCAACTCCAACGACCTCTTGTGCCCAAACCAGTACCATTACAGGCGCAATATTCCCCTCTACCCATTACGTCCACCAACCGCCGGTGGATCATCACCGTTCGCCGTTGTCGGTTGAACTCGAGCTCTCGCTGTCGGTTGTCGACGTGTCCATCCACGTTAGCGCCAGCTTCACCTCTGTGCGTGCGTGTCAACCAAGGTGGTGCCCTCGTCAGCTCCACTTTTATGCTCGCATGTCCGGTCCACTGTCCTCAGATCTGATCGGCTCGATGAACTTCGTCCACCGTGAACCGTGTGACTGACTTGTGGGTCCCACATGTCAGGTTTCCTTTTATTTATTTTAATTCCGTAATTCCCAGGGCTGACATCAGCATTGCACAATAATCTGATTTTTTTTGTTGAAGAATAATTCAGAAATTCCAATAATTCAGATTTAGGGTATTTTCCTTTAGATTCAAACTTTCAAAGCACATATCTTTTGCATCCGAACTCCAATTGAGCCCATTCAAATTTCTAAATTCGAGATCTATTTATCTAAGATTTTTATTTAATTTTTGGAGTTTGTTTTCCCTCAGTCGAAGAAGGAGTGCCTCAAGAGCAAGATCAGTACCTAGACCTATTCCAAGGCAAGTTATACCTTTGATCATATTGAACTCAGCTTTCAAAAGTTATATTGATTTAAATTATTGCATTACTTTAAGTATTTATTTAAATGCTTTTGGGTGTAGTTATTAATCCAATTTGTTATATCCACCTTGTCTATTGTTACGTAATAATCTTTTGTCAACCAGATTGGTTCATTATTTAGTTGGTATTATTATAGCACCACCGTGTGTTGATTACATACGATTAGATTGCTTAGCCATCTTACAAGTCATCATCTCATGTAAGATGCAAATATGAATTTGACTAAGTGATTATGGAACTATATGATAAAACTATGTGTACTGTGTGCTATTACTCGTTGATGATATATGTTGCACTTAACCAACAGGGTGGGAAAAGATTTAGAAGGAGGCAAGTGGCACTGTGTGAATTGGGGGACTATGTGAATGAGAATGATAATCTGTGTGGCATAGTTAGATATTGGAAGTCTTACCTTGGTCAATTAAGAACTTAACTTTGTGCGCCATTGAACTGAGCCTTACTATACGACCACATGACTAATGGGACGGGCCTAACTTAGTAAGTTATGGATTCTTCACATTGATTACTTAGGTTGTAGGTTAGGAGCTCAGTGATGGGTGGAGGTATGCTACCAAGTAGTCACATCACAGGATGGTTCGCCGCTTTCCTGTCTAACGGTGTGTGTCGTACCAATCACTATGTATAGGTTGGTATGGCGGTTAAGCACACTGGGAGTGTCAATGCTTGAGATGAAGTTTCTTAAACATTTTGTTATGATTAGTGCTAGCTACACTAGTTGTATCATGTGGTTAAAGTGTACAACCACTGCAGAGTGTTAATTAATCTATTCGAATAGCCGCATCCGTGGTCATGGACATGCTCACGGATTTCACACGAGGGGTAGTTTTCATAAACCCTTTGGGAAGGGAGCTGTGTGATCTAAGTCAATTGGCTGTGTGAATAACTTGTTTAGGATTTGTGTTCTTTGTGAAATGAAACTGTTAAATTAATATTGTTTATTTGTTTTACTTCATGTTTCAATCTATTATTCGTATTGAAATTACAAATGTTGCCTTTCTGCAAAAGTACCATAGAAGCCATTCCTTTGGAATAAGCCGTCATGTATAAATTGCATTCTGTGGTATGACTTGTGAGTACAATTGTGTACTCATGCTTGCTATAATGAATCAACAGAAGTGGAGGAGTCATTACCTGCTTTCGAGGAGGTGTTCTTGGAAGGTGCTGATTGTTAGGGTCTTGATGCCAGTCGGTTGCCTGTGGTGAATTGATGGGATTCCGCTGAAGTTATCTGTTCCACTGCTTATTTCTCTATTGCTAGCCCTGCGTGGCTTAACAAGTGTAAACTCGACCATAAGGTCAAAATGGTTATTTGTTAATCAAATTACTCGTTTATGCTATTAATCGTCTTGTGTGGATCGATATTTATCTATGTTGACACTGTGTGCACTAGCGTGATCCTAAACTAGTGCACAGAGGGTCCAGAATTGTATTTTTGGGTCCCGATACAACACGAGACACATACCCGCTATTTTGAAATCCTTTTTAACTTGTTTAAGTGTGCACTCAGGTTGTTGGAGAATCAGCTATCATGTGGTACTCGCAGAGAAGCGGTATGCATGGTGTCCGGTGCTCTAAGTTCAGCTAGGCACTTCTACTTAAATGGAGTTAAGTCGGATTTCCTCTCCTTGAGGCCTAAAGTTATTTCCATAAGACCAGAAAGGTCTTAGTCTTGCGAAAATAATCCGGGGGTCCTCATATTTGGCTCCTGTCCACACGGCCACCGTGCGGCAGCCATTCTGCGCCCACCACGTGCCCCTATCCGCACAGCCACCGTGCGGTGCCGTTGCCTTATGGCCGCGGTGCAGTAGCGCCCACGGCCCGCCACGTGTCGCTCCATTAGGGTTATGGTTAAATTATGGTTAGGGTTTCTGGTGTTCATAGGAAATTTAAAATATAGCAAATGACTTCCAAAAATTACAAAATTTTACATGGAGCCTCCCGACATAGTGTACTTGCTTGTGTAAATTTTCCATAATTTTATTCGTTCAAGATTTTTCTCGCATTTTCATAAACATGTACTATTTGTACAAAAATAAAAAGATCAACAGAAAACCGTGCCATGTGTTGTGCAAACAAACATCCCAATGAGGCCCTCTCTCCATTTGCCTTTCTTTTCTACCGAAAGAAAGCAATCTTGTCATCCCGCCAACTCCATCTATTCGTGATGTCTCCTATGTCTAATCCTTGTCTACCGCATGCAAATTAAAACCGACCGCGCGGGGGTGGGGGGGTGGGGGGAGGATTCACTCCGGCTATAAATTAGGGAGCAAACAAGCGTGATTTCATTTCACAGTTTCTCGCTTCTGGAACACTTCTACGATGAGGACCACCGGTGCAAGCTGTGGATGGCCGGTGACACCGATAGCCCTTCGCCCCTACTGCTTTGGGCGGGGAGGGATTCCTGGGAGCTGGACGATCGCTACGTCCCGACCCTCCGGGACACGGGCTTATTGCCCCTTGCAAGGCTAGTGTCCCCCGAACACCGATTCATCCTAGACGCCACCCTACTGTTGGCACTTGTCAACAGGTGGAGGCCCGAGACGCACACCTTCCACTTTCGGTGGGGTGAGATGACAGTCACCCTACAAGACATCTCGCTCTTGACCGTTCTCCCAATCCGGGGTGATCCACTTGTTCTGGGCCCTCCGCCGGCGCACTGGAAGGCCAAGCTGGAGTAGTGGTTCGGCCAACCTCTCCTGGAGGGTGCACGTGGTGTTCCCCAGACTTGGCTAAGGTAGTTCAATGATTGCCCACAGGGTGCACCTGACGAGGTCGTTAGGACGTATCTCGTTGCTTACCTTCTTCAGCTCTTTGGATGGGTCCTGTTTCCAACCGCATAGGGCGATTGGTTCTACCCTAGCTATGTTCGCCTCGCTGAGTGGTTGGTTGATGCAGAGGTTGGGCCGATGCCTTAGTATAGCTAGGGATCAGCCGTCCTTTGTGCCACACACCGATGGTACCCCTAGCCTGGCCGGTTGCTACGTGCTCTGCAGTTGTAGAGTTGGGAGCACTTCCTAGTTAGGCGGCCATCCATCAAGAGAGTGGTGAACCCATACGCCCCCTGATTGACACGATAGACGGGCCCACCATGGGCTCACAGTGGACTACTGGCCGTCTATGTTGGGCCAAGGACAGGCCTATGAAGTGTTACTCATTGTACCACAATGAGTTCGAGTCATTGCACGAGAGCGACATCATCTAGTGTCCATGGTATCCAGATTTCATGCACATGGTAGCGCTACATGGGTCCCCCCCACCCCCCCCCCCCCCGGATGGCAAGCTCCTACAGCGAGCCATATACTTGTGAGTCAAACATCATCCAAGTAATGTTTACAGTCCTTACGTCTTCTTTTCTAACATCATTCCTTCCAGAAATGCAGGCAATCGAGAGCAAGTGGGCATATTCAGGTCTCACGCCCGGTCCAACAGGAGTGGATCCGGACTACAACTTGGATGGACAGGGCACACATGGATGTCTATAGTGAGCGACGTCCGTACGACCCTGAGACGTACGGTGCGTACTTGGAGTGGTACGTGCCACGGACGCGTGCAAGACTCACCATTCCTCAACCGGAGCGCTCGGATCGGGTGACATCAGAGACGCACGAGGAGAGCCTCTACCGTGTGTACGATCGTCATAGCGCTTCGCGGCGTGACGACACTTACAACCTCTGGTCGTTTCATTGATGACATTCATAGTCCCAATAATGAACTTGTTACGTATGTCACTACAGTTGGAGCGGGTGCAGTGCGTCCATAGCGCATTGGAGGCTACCCTAGCGCATCCAGACACAACATCGGTGGGATATAAAAAAAATTCAAGCACATCTCGGCGGAGATGAAGAAGATAATAAAGAACTTGAGCTGCGGTCGTTTGACGGACGACGTCCTGCGCATCAGGCACCAAGTGGGGGGCCATGCTCACCTGCTAGGTCACCACGACCTGGCGAGTCTAGCCGGTGTCGTAGCGTTCCTCGTCGGTCATCTGTGGCCCAGAGCAACGGGTAGGTAAGTTATATACGAATCTACATTATGTTTTTCGGTTATGCCTTACATTCCGCTAACATCATATCGTTCTCCCGCCGTAGGTCCATCAGGATGAATCACTTCTACCATCCGCATTTGGTACATAGACTAGTGCTCCCCGTCGGTCATTTGCACTGCACACACCCTGGAGGTACGAGATTATCAGTTTACGTCCACAATGTTTATTAATTTGTACTAACATCATTCCATCTTGCAGCTTTCAGTTGACTATGGGGGTGACGGTCAGTTCACGTCGACTGATGACGATGATACGGGCCTCCTAGCTCCTACCAAGGAGCAATACACAGCGTTAGGGTATGGAGCATGGCAGTTGTAGCGTACGCAGGGCAGAGCTCCTCTAGGTTCACCGTCCCACCGCACGTTCAAGGTGAGAGTTCCTACGGGTTGGCTGGCACCCCGTACCTCCAAGGCCAGAGCTCATCCGCACAACCGAAGTTGTAGGCATCGTACCCTAGGAGTGAATTTTTCGAGTCCGTCACTCATGATTTCTTCGGAGGTGGCCCCAAGTCGGCATGCCTCATCAGGACGACATGTATGCTTACCAGAGTCTACCTACTAGTCCACCTCCACCCACTCAATGGTCTCTATACCCCCTCCGAGCCGACACGTGATTTTCGGACCGGCTCTCCTACCCCACGGGGCACGCCCAACACAAGACATCCAGGCACACGTGGAGGCAGCCGCAACAAGGAAAGGGTAGTGGCTCAGACGAGTGAGTCATAATGTATCCCGTGTGTAGTTTCTATGTTTTGGTATATTTGTATTCATATTTTATTTTGCTATATTTGTACGCTTTTTTTCCATACATTCCAAGTCACATGAAATCATGAAACCCTAATTTCTGATGAGATGGCCAATAGTGATTTTGATGGCCAATAGCGATGTGATCGACCAAAGATCGTTTTCCAGAAGTAGGGAAAAGTATAGCATATTTGGAATATCCCACAACATCCTCTAGACCGCTAATATACCTTGTTGTCGAGACATGTATATCACCAAAATATAACCTCCTTTGAAACATCAGCAAATCTCAAATAACTAATGACTGCATATTACATATTGGTGCATGTTTTATAGGAGTCTAAGACATGGTAAAGAACGAAGGTTCTTAATACTTTCTACGAAATTAAAACCTTATCATAATCCAAGAAATCTCTTACAGGTTTTCTAATTAAAAGCAACTAAAATTTTCGAAACCTAAAATCCAATAAAGAAGTTGTTTTTCCATACATTCCAAGTCATATGAAATCATGAAACCTTAATTTCTGAAACGTAATATCCTAATCTTCATGACCTAAATCCTTCATTTTTGAGACATATAAAATTGTCGAAATATTACACAATCAAGTTCACTGGGTGAGGAGCCTACAAAACAAAATTCATAATTTTTTGAGCTGATTTTCTACATTTACAAATTCGTACAAACAATACACGTTTATGAAAATGCGAGAAAAATCCTGAATGAATAAAATTATGGAAAATTTACACAAGCAAGTACACTGTGTCGGGAGGCTCCACGTAAAATTTCATAATTTTTTAAAGTAGTTTGCTATATTTTAAAATTCCAATAAACAGCACCGAAACCCGCTTTAAATCCTAACCCTAAACCAACCGGACCTTAACCCTAAACCAACCTGGACACATGGCGGGTTGGGCGCTATCAAGACGCGCCGCACGACGGCCGTCGTGGCAGAGAATTGAATGCACGGCCGCCACGCGGAGAGTGCGATGTGGCGGCCGGAGAGGGGCTGCCGCACGGCGGCCGTGCGGTAGGTGGTCAAATTTGCACCCAAAAAAAAATGACGCGACGGCTATTTCTATATATATGGTTGTATATATGGTACGAAAACGTGCCAATACGGCCAGGGGCGGAACTACATGGCCCCACCTGGTGTCACAGAACACCGGGTCCCCTAGAAAAAATAGCAGATATTATCATGTATGTATTATGCGTACACCCTCTAGCCTAAAAGGTGTGCACCCAGATTCAGCCCAACCTCCGGTCTCTTATAGTCTTTTCCGCATAAATTACTATTTAATATAGTGATGTTTGAAAATTATATATGTTGTTATATGTATGATGAAGTGGTAAACCCGTTCATTTTCGTTCTAGTCAGCTAAAAATTCTTCCACACTAGGGGTGGAGCTTCAGCTGTCGTCACGTTTCTTTCCTTAATTTCGTGTGGCTGGTCCTCTTGTTGGAAGGTACTCCTCACTCATCAGTACTTTCATTACTTGAGCTACTCCAACTTGGGAGTGGGCGCTGTATCCGTCGATCCCACTTGCGTGCGCAGGTGTTCGAGTCGGCGATGCTTGGATGGTCGATGCAGATTTGGAACGATTGGGGATGGAAATCTGGCCCTCCTTAGCTTGGATGTTCAGATTTATTTTGAAAAGTGCTTTCATAATAATATAATTTTATTAGGTTTTGCAACTATATTACAATACAAATGAATAGTCAAATGTATATTTTGAGGGACCGCTGGATGTCCAAAACGACTTCATGTGAGTCTATATGATACAGCTTGTATGTGCTGCCAGGAAAGGAACTGTTGCTATTGGTAGGCGTGCTGAGCTGCGATCAACAGCATTGAATTGAACTGAATGAATTTTTCACGAACAACAAGTGAATGAATTGTCACCGACGCTATGATTGGACGAGCTTGCGAGGAAGTTTCACGGCTTGTTGGTCATGGAGAGTTGGCGGGTGGAGCCTGCCCACGACAAAAGGGAACAGATGGGTGGCCACGCCGACGCGCTCCCCAAGATGTCGCCGCTTCCCATATATACCTCCCGCATGCTGCCGCTCCCCATATATACGTACCGAGATTCCAAACCAAGGGGTGGAGCTTCAGCTGTCATCGTGTTTCTTTCCTTAATTTAGCGTGTCTTGGTCCTCTTGTTGGAAGGTACTCCTCACTAGTCACTCCTCACTCCTCTCTAATTATTTCTTTCTAAGTTTTAAATAAAAACGGGATATTACAATTGCCCTTGGGGCTTTGTCATCCTTGAGAGGAGTGGCTGTAAACATTCATTTTCAAGTAGCTAATAGAAGGCAGCATATCAGGTGCACAAGCACCATTTGGTGCACATATGGAAAAACTTAAAGTCCAAGTCCATTCCATGGATCATCTTGTGCTTGCGCTGTGTGTTTTGCTTTTCTTTATTTGGTTTTGCTTCTTCTCCTCTATCTTCTTGATCTTGTGTTGTGCAAAGGACGTGTAAGAGATGGCATAGGTATCTAGTGTTCAGATCTTATCCATCTAGCCATGTTTGAAATAAGTTCTTGAAGTTGCCCGATTTTGGCCTGAGAAGGTTCTTTTCTTGAGGTTCTTGTTTGCTAGGGTTTTGGGCTTGATCTTGCTGTATTTTTTAGTGCAATGACAAGTGAGAAACTCACTTTGGTCACCATGACATGATCTCTCCACGAGCTACTCGAATTCATGGTTTTTTTTTGGCCCGGTTTTAGTGCAATTTGACTTTGGAAACAAAAAGGTCCCAACATCGGATTGCTTGTGCTAAATCTTTGGTTGTCTTAAGTTTGACGTATTTTGGAGCCCTAGTTCTAAACTTGTGCAAGTTTTTCTCTCGTGGTGGGAAGCCATCGGACGACTCCGACGACGCCGATGCCTAGGGTGGCGAAGGTAGCCTCCGCTTCACCCCCACCAAGGGCAAGAGTGGCATGCGGGTGCGCTACGGGTAGTTGACACACGGCGTCATAGGCATGGTGCTCCAGGCGGCAGGGTTGGAGGATGAATTGCCTGCCACTGCCGAAGAATTGCCCCCGAGCTTGTGAGTGGGGGCGAGGAGGTAGTCAGGGCAGTGGAAGAATGGTCAGGAAGAGTCAAACTTGGCCTTCTCGACCTTGTACTTCTTCTTAAGGGTGTCGATGCAGTTCTTGCACTGGACATCGGACTTGGGCATCTTGGATTAGCTGTCGTGGTAGGAGATGACCTCGGTGACCTCCTGTCACTGCATGTGGCGAAGGCTGCCGCGGCCGAGCGCGACGAAGCGCTCCCCCCAGGTGTCGATCAGGGTGGAGGTGCCGCTGTTGCTCCATGCGTCCTCCCTGTTGTCCCCTCCCACGTTGCTAGAGGGGCAGGGCTTTCGGATGGCGATGGCGATGACGAGGTGGCGAGGGGGCGCGGCGGCGACGTTGATGGGGAGAGTGGAGGGGGAGCACGACTGGGAGGGTGAGGGCGACGTAGAGGCAGCGGCGTCATCGTCCATGGCCGGAGATCTGACTGGCGTTCGCGGGGGCGAACAGGAGGCAAGAGAGGGGAGGAAGGAGGCAGTTAGGGGAGAGGGCTGCTATGAGATCTGCGTGTGCACGAAATCAGTGAAGGGGTCTTGGGAGGAGGGGTTCAACGTAGAATTTTTTTTCCAAGTGTAGTGACGTCAACTACAACAGACCACAATGCTTCTTCTCCTTTTTCATAAAAAAAGACCCAGAAAGCTTCCAACTTGGCATGCTTGCCTGCAGTTTGTAGTGCGATCCACCTCGGGCCGTCCGCCATCACATGGTCTTGAATTATAATGTTGATTGATCGGAAATTGTTGGTTGATCGAATGCAGATTGTACGGTCACATGGTCTCAACAATAACAAACGCTAATAAGAATATGAGATGATGACATAGTATTCCTCGCCCTTTTCTTCTTAGTTTCCTGTTTCTTTAGTTTCCGTTACTACCCGGTCGGTATGTATATATCACCTGTGATCGATCTGATCCACGGAAAAACTTCTCGGTTGGTTTTTTTAACGGGGGACCGGTAAAACCGGTTACCGTCGAAAATCAGAAATTTGAGCCAATCTTTGGCCGAAATTTTTATAAAAAATTTGAATTTTTGGGATTTTAAATTTTAAAAAAATCAAATTCGAACAAAATTCAAGAAAATTAAAATTTTTTTGGATAAAATTCATCAAAACCGATTTTTTTTTTGCTGGTTTTAATTCCTACCGGTTACCGGCGGTAACTGGCGAAATCTCGCCGATAAGTTTTTCACTGATCTGATCTGATGTAATTTAGCCGGCTTAGTTACATCGCACGAATCCACATATTTGACTCACTTGTATATTTCGTGAAACAGGGTCGATCCTCCGGTGAAAATTCATTTCCGTGCATGCGGGAGCAATGGCTGGAGGGCCGCTGGAGCTCTGGAATCATTGGTCGATCCAGATCCTGGTACTCCTGAGCCTCGCGCTCCAGGTCGTCCTCTTCGCCTTCGCCGGTATCCGTCGGCGTGAAGCCAACCCCGTGCTGAGGCCCCTGCTCTGGCTGGCGTACCAGCTGGCCGACTCCACCGCGATATACGCCCTCGGCCACCTCTCCCTCAGCAGTGCGGCGCGCGAGCACCAGCTTGTCGCGTTCTGGGCGCCGTTCCTCCTGCTGCACCTCGGTGGCCCTGACAGCATCTCCGCCTACGCCCTCCAGGACAACCAGCTCTGGCTGCGCCACCTGCAGAATGTCGTCGTGCAGGTCCTCGCAGCCGCGTATGTCCTCGACAAACATGTGGCCGGCAATGGGTCCTTGGTCCTGCTGGCCGCCATCTTGATGTTCGCCGTAGGTGTTGCCAAGTACGGGGAGAGGACATGGGCGCTCAGGTGCAGCAACATGAACAGCATCCGGAGCTCTCTCAAGGAACCACGCGCCAAACATCATCATTTTCACCCTCTGGATCAAGGGAGGATCAGGGAGGAGGCCCCCAACAGTGAGGAATACTATGTGCGTCGTGCCCACTCCCTGTTCCACATATGCAAGCGTGCGATAGTTGATTCTTGGATGGAGAAGGATCCAAAAAACGCCGAGATGCTTAGGGCCCTTAGAAAAGGAGGCTACGAGGGTATGTGGATTATGATGGAGATGGAGCTCTCACTACTGTATGACATCCTCTACACGAAGGCAGCCGTCATCCACACTTGGCGTGGCTACTGTATACGTGTCGTCTCACCGCTCGCCACTGCCGCATCGCTCCTTCTGTTCCAGTTCAGTGGCAAAGATGGGCACAGCAGAGTTGATGTTGCTGTCACCTATGCCTTGTTGGCTGGGGCCTTCCTCCTGGAGACGACATCGCTGTTGATCGCCCTAGGGTCGACATGGACATATACCTTCTTGTGTGCCACGCGATGGAGTTGGCTCCGGTACGAAGCTCTATGCAGTGGAAGGTGGGATCGTCTTCGTCGGCTTGTCAAGACAATCACGAGAAGACAAAGTGGTCAGGCAAGGAGGTGGTCGGGCAAAATTAGGCAGTACAACATGTTGCACTTGTGCGTTCGTCGCGACACAGCCTTCATCCCTCTTCTCGGGAGATTGGCTAAGATGATGGGATTCAAGGAGTGGTGGAATACAAATTATTACTCGGGGACTACTGAGATTTCAGATGAGCTGAAGAAGCGGCTGTTCGAGTACATAGAGCGATTGTCCAGGAAGGACAGATTGAACACACAGGGTGTGATCAGGAAGAACTGGGGTCAAGAGGCACTGGAGCGTTGGGATAAGGATTTGTATAAGTATTTCAAGAAAGAGTACTGCCTTGGCGTCGAGCTCCAAGAGGGCATCATTATTTGGCACATCGGCACTGATGTTTTCCTTGTCAAAAGCAGTGGAGCCAAGGCCGATGGTGCAGCTGACCTGGTGGAGGCTATCAGGACACTGTCCAATTACATGATGTTCCTCCTCGTGGACCGCCCCTACATGCTACCAGGCCTTGCTCAGAGCAGGTTGTACCAACGAACCTGCGAAAATTTGGTCGAGGTATGGCAAAAGACGCAAAAGGATGAGCACTCAAGTCCCAATCGTCCAAACAGGAATATCTTTACTATGCTCAAGGAATTATTCCGCCTGAGTGATGGCCCCAATCTTTCTGGACTTACGCAAAGAGACGAGCTTGCCCGCAAGCTATACGAAGAGAGGCCACACGCCAGCTTTGATGTTCCTCGCCTCCGTTATGCTAATAAAGTTGCTGAAAAACTACTCGAAAAAGAAAGAGAGAAAGAAAAAGAGGAAGACAGCAAGGCCGTGCTGAAGCTGGTCCGTGATGTGTGGTTGGATTTTCTAGTCTACACTGCCAATCGATGCAGCAGGGAATCCCATGCCAAGAAGCTCAGCTGTGGCGGTGAGTTGACAACCGTCTTGTGGCTTATGGCAGACTACCTTCACCAAGAATACATCAATGCATTAGACGAGGCTTGAATCATGTATTGAAGTTGTTAGACCACATGGCTAGGTCTATTTCCGGTCTGTTTCCAGTTCTTGAACAGTAAAATTCAGACTTTCAATCAGAGTTCATTTCTTCTGTTGGCAGTCCAAAAATCCTCTCAAAGTTTCAAATTTTCAAATATCGTTTAAATTCAATAATCCATTTTGTGGCATCCTTTTCTCTCTTTTCCTCCCTATCACTTCCAGTTGGACCCCACCCTTTTTCCTCTCTCTTCCACTTTCATTGCTCTTTCAGCCCAGCGCGTGCGCTCCATCCCATCCCCAGCGCGCGCACGCACGCGCCCGCACCTCACGCGCTGGCATCGCCGCGCCAAGCCGCCCGGCCCCGCGCAGGCAACTCGCCGCGCTGCGCACTGCCTGTGCTTGCGCCCGTGCCGTGCTGGACATGACTCCACTCTGCGCTCGCACACGTGCGCCCGTTGCAACTCCCCACTTGCTCGCCTGTGCCGCTCGCGTCACCGCACCTCCACGTCCATGCGCACCGCGTCACCCTTGGCTCGCTCCTCCTTCTCCTCCCTCTTGTGGTTATTAGAAGCCCTTAGCTTCCCCTTGCCCCTGCACCTCGTTCTGGTCTCTGTCGCCAAGAACAGCCGCAGCAAGCTCAAGCTTCACCTTCGGACCGCCGCATCACCCCGCCGTCAAATCGTCGCTCCAGTGAGCTTCTCTCATGCCCAACCCCTTCACATTATGTTCCAGGGGCTAGTGACCCTTTCCCCACTTTTGATTTCTTCTTTGCAATGTAGGATCGGCCGAATTTCTTTCTTCCTCTCCTCCGACCGACTTGAGCTCCACCGCCGCCATCTCCTCCTCAGCGCCCCTCGGGTCGATCCCTCATAGCTGGAGATTCGCCCCGTCGCCCTCAACCTCGCCCACCCGTCGGCTGAAGGCCCCTGCAGCCCTAGGCCGCCGCCGCCACAATCCTCCCCGCGCCGCCCCGGCCGCTCGTCGCCAGCCCGCTCCGGTGCTCCCCCACCTCCACGGACCGCACGATGAGCTTCCTCTTCCCTCCCTCGTGCCCGTGCTAACCTCCCCTTCCCCTCTCCTCCCTCCGGCCACCGTCGCATCCGTCCGGCCCCTGCGCCCGTCCGCTCCAGACGCCGCTGCCTTCTGCTCTGTGCCGCCCCGGCCGCGACGCCGCATCCCTTGGCCTCCTCCTCTCTATGGTAACCCATTTCACCAGTCCCCGCCGCCTCTCCGGCCTCCGCTCGCCGCCGAGCAGCCTGCCACCGTGCGCCCCCTGGCTCTCCTATTCTTTTCCCTCCTGTGCTGAGCTCTCTGTCTCACTTTCTCTCATGACATGTGGGCCCTCTCCCTTAGAGGTTAACTGGAGGCAGTGGTCTATTTAGTTATCTTGCTATCTAAAGATCATGCAAAATTATTTAATAACTTTCAAATATCACGATAACCTCTTTGTCAATAATGATTAGTTAATTAATAAAATTAATTTAATTAATCTTTCACTAATGTGTAAAAACTATGAGATGTAAGAAGTTAAGTCACAAAATTTCAGGAAATAGAATTTGAAGCTATTCAAGGATAATTATGATGCTCTCAATTGTTGCTCTGGAGACTTGAATCTTGTTTGCAGATCTTATCAAAATATTCTTTGGTCCAAATGAAAGCTATCTTATCGTTATCCTTGGATCTAAAATTATCAATGTTAATTAAAAATGATCGTGTAAGAATAAGCCCTAAAAAAATAACTAGTATCATCTCCATGTCCCAAAAATCGTGAAGTCTTTTAAAATGGTGATTTAATAATTAAGGAAAATAAATCATTTAAATCTTAAGTCCTTAATATTTATCTCAACCATAACATACGTATGGATGTATGCTCACTTTGTGAAAGTGGCAAATAAGTTAAAGATAAAGTAATTGACCAATATGCTTTTACCATCTAATTTAAAATGCAATTTAAATTTGAAGTCTTGCTAAAAATATAATCTTGTCCAAATATCAGTCATCCTATCATTATCTCAGGATTTAAATCACCAATGGTATTTAAGAACAATTAATGTATCAACAATTCGAGGCACAACCTAAAGAGAGAACTCCAGTAAAATATGGACCCCAAGTTTAAATCAACGAAGTAAAATTATACTTTTCGCATGTTGAACTCGCACCCAAATCTATATGGCTAACGCTTGGTAAGTAATGCCCAACGTTCTTTTAGACTCATATCTATCATAAATCTAACCCAACTCATGGAACTTCTTTAATAAGTATCCAATAATTAAAGAAGCTTTCAAATTCAAGATCGAGCTAGGACATTCCTCGATCAGCAATATCTTGCCATCTTTCAAATCTGAAGTGAAATGTCCCTGCAAATGTTCCTTCGACTTTGATCGTCCCTTGTTTTCCCTCCCGGTGGAGTTTTTTTTTCCGCCGTTTCCCTTTTCGCTCAAATATCATTTGGCCTTGTCAAACATCCCGCATTCATATTCTCGATCATCACAAAACTTAAATAAACACAATTTGATTTATTTGGACTTATTAAACTTCTTTGGATTTATTTGGTTTTCAATCGTTTATCGCGTAATTAGAAGTCAGAGTCTCAAAGAAACAACAACTCGAGTGGAATCAGGAGTCAGATAAAGGCGAAGACCAAGAATTCAAGACCACTGGCTGCAAAGGCTTTGAGTAAGATCAAGGCCGTGGTAAATTGACCCAGGTGAGTCAATACATTGATCATATTGAACCTACATTTTATGCAAATTATATTCATTTAAAATACCAAATTGCATGTTTTATTTCTTTATGCAAATGTATGTTAAATCTTAAGGTTGTTAAATACCAACATGGTAATTAAATATTAATATGCCATCCTTTGACAATTGAATCCCTTAATCCTTGTCACCCTAGTAACTACGTGGTAATTACTAGCTATAGGTTGTACTTAAGTGACATGCTCATCTTGCTTAAGTACCGGGCATTAAATGTCCTAATCATCATCTTTTAAACATGAAAGTGGTTTTAGGCACATTATGGGTAAATTACTAGAATGTTGAGATAATGTATTTTGCTCCCCCAAAAACCCTATTAAATTGATGTTACCACATCTGGGCAGATGGTATGGTGGTGGGTGCTGTCGGAGCACAAGAATGGTTGGTTTGTAGTATGAACCGCCCGGATAGTTTAAGGACTTAATCTTGTCATGACCTCCCATTGTAAAACCAGTACAACCACAAGTCTGTAAAGTACAACTTGGCTTAGTAAATTTATTGAACCCTGAAAGTCAACTCGCTGGAGGGGTAATAAGGTAATGCAAACACTGGATACATCCAACTTGAATGGGACACCGATGCAAGGTGAAGTTGCCAGTCGCTGTGGTATAGTCCAGCTATGCTAGTCACTGAGGTGAACATCCCACACAACTTATGGGGCCCACCGCAAGTGGGAACAGCCCATATGGGTGAGACGACTAACATGCAGATATTTTGAAATGTTACTTTGATGGTTTCTCAACTACATGACCAAGGAATCATGTGGGGCAACGAGTTGATTATCTCTTGTGGGTACAATGTACAACCTCTGCAGAGTATAAACTATTAAACAGTCGTGTCGACGGTCAAAGGCAGACATGGAAACTTACTAGAGTTAGTTCTCTTTCAAAAACTCTGTGGGTGGGATGGAAATCAGGTCGGGCTCACCTAGCCCGGAGATTGGATTTTTCCTAGGTCGTCGAACACAGTGGTGTTAATAAGTGGGGATAGCCCCAATCAAAAGTAAGCATAAGGTGGAGGGAACCTCTGCTGATATAAATATTGCATAATTACTCTCTTTAATAAAATGCAATTTGGTTAAAATGCTGAGTGATAGGAATTTGTAATTATGATAATTGAAAATATTGCTTTAGCAAATAAAAGAACCCGAGCCATCCTTGTTAAGCCTTGCATGTATTACTACTGCATCTTGTGTGTTGGCTTACGAGCATAGAAGTTGTGCTCATTCTCGCTCTTTCCCCCAAATCCTCAGATCCCATGGATGAAGGTCACCATGCTTTCTACAAGGATCCAGATGTCGATGGACAAGGCAACAATGAAGACTAGTTTAGTCTGTAGTTATTCTAAGTCTCGCCTCAGTCTAGCTGAATTAGTCGGTACTCGTGTAATAGTAATATTACCTAAGTCTTTGGATAATGTCGGTCGTACATTAGTTTCCCTAATCGCTTGCCTGTGGCGAGAGGTGCTCTACCCCCTTTTTCTTCCGCTATCATTTCCGCTGTTTTGTAATATAATCATTTGGCCTATTCGGCCCTTTTATAAAACTTGACCCGATGTGGTCTATGTAAACTATGTTTGTATTATAAATGAATGGTTTAGTTTACGTCATGTATGAAATGATTCAGTGATGTATCTGTGAGTGCTATCTACTGATCCAGGGAATAGCACAGTGTTTTTCACAGAGGATTCGGGATTAGGAAATCCGGGTCCGACAGAGCTAGTATTGGAGCATACGACTGTAGGAGCCTTAGTTAGATTGGGCGTGCCTAACGACTCGAGTCCTATTTACAAAATTTAAGAAAAGCTTTGGCAAAATATAACGTATTTATTGCTCTTACTCATCTCTCTTAGTTCTTTACTTACCTTGACTTCACTTGAGTTTTTGCTTAGTTCATACTCGCTCTCTCTCTCTCTCTCTTGTTTTAAAGATTGTAGATGGTCGGTGCTTCATCCGATGCCACGTGGAACTTCTTCACCCATGGAAAGGACTTTGGTGAGTTCGTGGATATTCTCCACCAGCTCATGTAGTACCTGGACTACCGCCGTCAACCTATCTTCAGAGATCGGAAGACTCAAATCCTGAACCAAGAGTATTGGTCTATGGAGGTGTACCTTTACCCAAGGGAAGGCGAGTTCATCTCCCACACTTTTAGGACCGAGCACCCCAAGAGCCGCTGTTTTGATGCAGTTCAGGATGCAGCATGCTTCACCTCCACCCGCTTGTGACAGATGCACGATGATCTTCTGTTGAGATCACCCTTCTGCTACTATCTGTCTCTTCAAGAAGGATTGCGCTACCCGGAGATCTTTGATATCAGAGACGATGACCCACGCCCGACTCACTGTGCAACACACAAAGCGATGATGCCTTCCTCACCAAAGACCGTGGACGAGATTGGACAGCTTTAGATACTCCTCTTTTCCAGCTACGACCACTCCGACAGCCTTTGCATCCGGCTAATCAGATGGGATGCAACCCTCTCTAAGGTGAGGCAAGAGAAGGATGCCGCCGTTGTAGAACTAGCGTGCGCCGTAGTAGCCGCTGCGATGCATGCCCCAGCTCCTGTTGCGCCCGTCGTCATCCCCAGTGACCTAGCGCCAGCTCGATCTCTTCAACCCAGAGGACCCCGCATCAGGATCACTGCGCACAAGAGCATGCAACGCCCCAGTCCACCGCCCGTCATCGTCCTTGGAGAATCCAGTCGTGGACATAGTCTTAGCCATTCTCGCTCTTGTTCCCGCTCACCGAGCTTCAGTCAGAGCCATTCTCGCTCCTGCTCCCTGGGTGACTGCACCGCTTGTGGTAGCCAGTTCCTGATGGAGGAGTAGATAGGCTAGTCTAGATTAGCTAGCAGTGCTTTCTAGGCAGTCTTTTGGTTGCAACCACTTTATTTTCCTTCTTTTAGTAGGCGTTGTGTTTGTATCTAGTGTCATGACTTAGCATGGCCTGTATGCTATGTTACAAGAGTCATGTAACACCTGACCCCTTAATGTATTGCAGTCCTTCTAGGCTTTGTAATGTACTTGCTTCATTCTCCTCGTTGGTTTGAAGTTCTTCTGTTGTGCTCTAGAGGGCCAGTGAACCCTCATATATCTCCTCTAGTTCTAAGCTGACTTGTTCCCTCAGATGGCACCAAAGAGCAGCAGCAGCCAAAGGATGTGGTGCTAGTCACAAAAGGATGATAGCACAGAGGCCACAGGACAGCTACCCCAAAGAACAAGATTTCTTGGCGACTCATCATTCAATCACCAATGACCCGACCACCAAGAGCTCCAACTCCAACTTCGTGCTCCAGTGGGAATGTTTTTCGCACTCCCCACTCCGCCAAACAATCTATAGCACCCAACCCAGCAGCCCACCTTCACTGCTTCAGCTGTGAAGAAAAAGGGCACTTCGCCAACAGATGCCCGCAGAAGAAGCTTTGTCTTGCACGTTGTGCAGAAGGTGGCAAAGTGGACTTTGCCACCCATCAACTTAAAGCATTGCCTAGGAGAAGCCATCACATTAAAGACAACCATGTCACTACATCGGGAGGACCCAAAAAGGCTATCACTTGCTTCTATTGCAAAATTACCGGACACTTTGGCCAACAGATGCCCTAGTGGAAGCAAGGCGAAGAAATCAAATGTTTCTATTGCGGAAACCTAGGACACCATGTGCCCAGATGTCCCCAACGGAATCTTGAAGAACCAGCAAGGAATGCCATCGCCACCAACCTCCGCTTCAGCAAAGTAGAACTTATCAAGAGCCTCAGCAAGGAGCAAATTGTGCATGCCAAAGTTCTACTACTAGACCCAGAAGCTCCACTGAATGCTATATGCTCTGAATGTGACAAGATAGGACATGCCACCCAACTATGTCCTCCAATACGATAGGATGTAAAAGGAGCATGCTTCACATGTGGTCAATATGGACACTACTCCTACACAGGCCCAATACCTACTGTCCCTGCTGTGAGGAACACCATCAGTCAGAAGGCTTCCCTACGGACCAAGTAGCATGCACGCACTGTGGAGAAAAAGGACATCAGACAGACCAATGCTACGTAAACTGCTCTAGCTGTGATAAGGACCACCAGCCAGGTGAATGCCCGATGCTTAAAGTTGCGTGCTTCCTCTGCGAAGGACAAGGCCACTACCCTAAAGACTGCATCCTGCGCCTATTGTTGACCAAGGTAGTTGAGTTACAAAGGACAAGTTTCCAAGCCGCTGTGAGACTCGTCACGAATGAAGCTGGCAATGACAACTAGTATCGGGCACCCTTCATTTTAAGGGGGGTAGCTAGGCTGCACAATAGTGTCGGGACACCTCATTGATGAACGATTACTATCCAAAATTTTGACGCCTTGATGACAGCAATTTTTTAGCAAGAAGCACTCCACGATGAAGTGAAGACAACTTCGACCTACTGAGAAGAACAAGGTCTCTCTATGTTTTCCTTCCGCTACAAGTCCTAACCCACTTTGTGCAGATTCTCTCTCCCGACTACTCTAAAGAAAGGACAATATGTCAAGCAAAACCCTAGAACATATTGCTAGCCAGTTGTAGCTCCACCTCCTTCTTTCTATTCTACTAGAATCTTGGGGTCGAGATTCATTTTAAGGAGGGTAGGATTTGTAACAGCCTGTTTCCAGTTCTTGAACAGTAAATTTCAGACTTTTAATCATAGTTCATTTCTTCTATTCGCAGTCCAAAAATCCTCTCAATGTTTCAAATTTTCAAATCACGTTTAAATTCAATAATCCATTTTGTGGCATCCTTTTTCTCTCTTTTTCCACCCTATCACTTCTTGCTTGACCCCCACCCTTTTTTCCTCTCTTCGACTTTCCTTGCTCATTCGTCAACAAGACACGCCAATCCCATCCCTAGCGCTCCCATGCAATCGCCCATGCCTCGTACACTAACATCGTTGCGCCAAGCCTCCCGGCCCCATGCAGGCAACTTGTCGTGCAGCGCACTGCCTAGGCTTGCGCCCGTGCCGCACTGGACACGCCACTGCTCTGCACTTGCACAAGTGCGCCCGTCACAGCTCCCCACCTCGCCGCCACCACTCACGCCATCGCGCCCCATGTCAGGCATCGCTCGCCACCCCGCCTCCTGCCCATCCCGCGCCCGCTTTGTCCCACGCACACACACACGCAAGTCGTCACCGTCTGCTGCCAGAGCACCAACTCCCCTACCATGCCTCACCTGCCCCCGTCTCGGCCGGTTTCTCGCCAGAGCACCCACGCTGCTGCCATCGGGACCGCGCGCCATCCAAAGCCCCGACAGCTCGCTCCTCCTTCTCCTCCCTCTTGTGGCTATTAGAAGCCCTTAGCTTCTGCTTGCCCCCCACCTCGTTCTTGTCTCTGTCGCCAAGAACAGCTGCAGCAAGCTCAAGCTTCACCTTCGGACCGCCTCACCACCTCCCATAAAATCGTCGCTCCGATGAGCTTTTTTCACGCCCAACCCCGTCACATTATGTTCTAGGGGCTTGTGACCCTTTCCCCTCTTTTGATTTCTTCTTTGCACTACAGGATCGGCCGAATTTCTTTCTTCCTCTCCTCCGACCGACTTGAGCTCCACCATCGCCGTCTCCTCCTCAGCACCCCTCTGGTCGATCCCTCATAGCTGGACTTCGTCCTATCACCCTCGACCTCCTCCACACGCCTACCGAAGCCCCCGCCGCCCTAGGCCCGCCAAGCAAGCCTCCCCAAGCCGCCCAGCCGCTCGTCGCCACTCAGCTCCAAGGTTCCCCCACCTCCACGGACCGCACGTTGAGCTTCCTCTTCCTCCTCGTGCTCGTGCTCACCTCCCTTCCTCTCTCTCCTCCTCCGCCGTGCCATCATCTTGCTCCCGCTTCACTCTAGACGCCTTGCGCTTTCCGTCTTCCAGGTGGCGTGACGTTGCATCCCTTGGCGTCGTGCTCTCCCCGGCATCCCATTTCACCGGTCCCAGCCGCCTCTCCAGCCTCTGCTCATCGCCGACCAGCCTACCACCGTGCGCCCCCAGCTCTCCTATTCTTTTCCCTCATGTGCTCAGCTCTCTGTCTCACTTTCTCTCATTACATGTGGGCCCTCTCCCTTAGAGGTTAACTGGACACAGTGGTCTATTTAGTTCATCTTGCTATCTAAATATCATGCAAAATTATTTAATAATATTCAAATATCATGATAACCTCTATGTAAACAATGATTAGTTAATTAATAAAATTAATTTAATTAATCTTCCACTAATGTGTAAAAACTATGAGATGTAAGAACTTAAGTTACAAAATTTCGAGAAATAGAATTTGAAGCTATTCAAGGATAATTATGATGCTCTCAATTGTTGCTCTGGAGACTTGAATCTTGTTTGCAGATCTTATCAAAATATTCTTTGGTCCAAATGAAAGCTATCTTATCGTTATCCTCGGATCTAAAATTATCAATGTTAATTAAGAATGATCGGTGTAAGAATAAGCTCGGCAAAAATAACTAGTATCATCTCCATGTCCCAAAAATTATGAAGACTTTTAAAATGGTGATTTAATAATTAAGGAAAAAGAAATCATTTAAATCTTAAGTCCTTAATTTTTATCTCAACCATAACATATGTATGGATATATCCTTAGCTTTGTGAAAATGGCAGATAAGTTAAAGATGAATTAATTAACCAATATGCCTTTACCATCTAATTTAAAATGCAATTTAAATTTGAAGTCTTGCTAAAAATATAATCTTACCCAAATATGAGTCATCCTATCTTTATCTTCGGATTTAAATCACCAATGGTATTTAAGAACAATTAATGTATCAACAATTCGAGGCACAACCTTAAGAGAGAACTCCGGTAAAATATGGACCCCAAGTTTAAATTGATTAAGTAAAATTATACTCTTCGCATGTTGAACTCACACCCAAATCTCTATGGCTAACGCTCGGTAAATATTGCCCAATGTTCTTTTGGGCAATGTTCTTTTAGAATCATATCTATCATAAATCTAACCCAACTCATGGAATTGAACTTCCTTAATAAATATCCAATAATTAAAGAAGCTTTCAAATTCAAGATCGAGCCATGACATTCTCGTACAACTTATGGGGCCCACCACAAGTGGGAACAGCCCATATGGGTGAGATGACGAAAGGGGCGAGATATTTTGAAAGGTTACTGTGATGGTCTCTCAACTACATGACCAAGGAATCATGTGGGGCAACGAGTTGATTATCTCTTATGGGTACAGTGTATAATCTCTGCAAAGTATAAACCGTCTCAACTATGGTCAAAGGCGAACATGGGAACTTACTAGAGTTCGTTCTATTTCAAAAACTCTATGGGTGGGACGGAAATCAAGTCGGGCTCACCTAGCCCTGAGATTGGATTTTTCCAAGGTTGTCGAACTCAATGTGTTAATAAGTGGGGATAGCCCCAATCAAAAGTAATCATAAGGTGGAGGGAACCTCTACTGATATAAACATTGCACAATTACTCTCTTTAATAAAATGCAATTTGGTTAAAATAATAAGTGATAGGAATTTGTAATTTTGATAATTGAAAACATTGCTTTAGCAAATAAAAGAACCTGAACCATCCTTGTTAAGCCTTGCATGTATTATTACTGCATCTTGTGTGTTGGCTCACGAGCACGGAAGTTGTGGTCGTTCTCACACTTTCCCGCAAATCCTCAAATCCCGTGGATCAAGGTCACCATGCTTTCTACAAGGATCATCGATGGACAAGGCGACATTGAAGAGTAGTTTAGTCTATGGTTGTTCTAAGTCTCGCCTTAGTCTAGTTGACTTAGTCAGTACTCCTGTACTACCAATATTACCTAAGTCTTTGGATAATATCGGTCGTGCATTGGTTTCCCTAGTTTCTTGCCTATGGCGAGAGGTGCTCTACCCCCTTTTTCTTCCGCTATTGTTTCCGCTATTTTGTAATGTAATCATTTGGCCTGTTCGGCCCTTTTGTAAAACATGACCCGATATGGTCTATGTAAACTCTATTTGTATTATAAATGAATGGTTTAGTTTACGTCATGTATGAAATGATTTACTGATGTATCTGTGAATGCTATCTACTGATCTAGGGAATAGCACAGTGTTTTTCACAGAGGATTTGGGATTAGGAAATCCGGGTCTAACACCTTTGAAATTTAAAGTTTTGGATTTGAAACTTGAAACACATTTGAAACTTTAAGCTTCATTCTTTTCGAACTTTGAATACTTGTGAAGCTTGCTTGAAACTCGGAAGTTTCATCTTGTCTCATTCACGATTAAAACTTCATTGAAACTTGCAATTTTTTTTTATGAAACTTACTTGAAATATTTCTCAAACTTCATAAAAAGCGCCGCAAACATTTTGAAACTTTCACAAAACACGCTGAAACATGCTTAAAACATCAAACTCGTAACATGAAACCTTTTTGAAACTTTTCATGAAACGCGTTGAAACCTAGTTGAAACTTCAAACTCAAAATCTGGAACTTTTGAGCAACTGAAACTTCACGAAACTGCTATATCATTGGAAATGCATTCCAATGGTATAGCATGGGCTAGAAGCTCCCTTTTCATAAAATTGTGGCATGCCAGAGATAAATCTTTCTTGAAGTAGCATTTGTAACTCTATATCACCACTTTTAATTAGAGTGTCATGTATACAAATATTTCGCTCTTTTCTTTTAGTTGGAGCGTCGGTGTTGGGTGGATCCTCTTTCGAGCCATCAAGTACCTTTAGCAGGACGACTCTACCTTTGCTCTTGTTCTTTAGCTCCAACCCAAAGCAAAGAAGAATGAATGCTTTAGTTGCGAATTTGCATCGACAACTGCTCTGCTAGCTATTTGCATCCTTCCGCTTCACTTGACTTAACCATCTTGACTCTAGGAGCAAACATTATTAGCACGGAATAATGTTGTTTCATACATGTTGTTTGCATCTTAGTCCAGGAGCTATGGCTGGAGGGCTAATGCACCTTTGGAAAGAATGGGAGATCGAAATACTGGTCCTCCTCAGCTACATACTGCAAGTTATCCTCCTCGTCTAGGTGGGGATCCGTCGACGCAAAGGCTCCGCTGTGCTGAGGATCCTCGTCTGGTTGGCATACTGTCGGATCCGGATTTCGCAAATCCAAATCCTCTGTGAAAACATTGTGCTTTTCCCTTGATGTAACACCGTAGTTTTCTAAGTCTTTTGGGAATTTTCAAAATAAAAAGAACCGTTTTGTTTTGATGAGAATTCAAAGCTTAACTTGAGATTTTAAAAGAATTTTAAATGACTAAATCAAACTTCAACTAATCGGTTTGGTTCTTTTTGGGGTTTGTTGGAGTTTCTCCTTTTCTTTGTTTGCTCGTGCTTTCTCTTGGCCCTGGTTCTATCTTCCTTCTAGGAAGACCTCCTTGTGCTTGGACCTCCTTGTAACACCACGCTATCCTGAAGCCAAGATGTTACCTAAAAGACTAACATACAAAGACAATGCGGAATAATTTCAACAAAATATCATTTAATATCGAATATAGATCAACATCTAAAAGAGCAAATGGAGAATTTAATTCTGAATTCAACCATAGGCCACAATCTCTAAGCGTCCAAGTATAAAGAATCCAATAATAAAAGTCTATCAATAAACTAATCAAGGATCACATGTGCATATTGAATCAACCAAAATCATATAGAAGGATAACGTTAACATCATACTCCATTTATTACAATCCAATAATTAACGAATGAACGGTAAGAACATGTTCATATGATTAGGAGTGAATATTTGTGAAGTGAATGCAGTATCCGTGTCTATTCCCTCCCAAGAATGCCTTCAATAGTGTTCACCTAAAATAAACAAACATAAGCAAGAATGAGTCCAAGACTTAGCAAGTACAAGAATAATATGAACTACAATGAATATGAACAAGACAGTCTCATTAAAGAATATGAACATAGAACTGAAGGAAATATATGAATGAATGGAATAAATGGAATGAATGGACTACACTTCTGCTTATACCGGTATAGCCAGTGACACACCCGTCGGTGTTCACTTAGGCCCGCATTTAACAAAATGCGGGGATCTAAGGCCCATATGAAGAACGTTTCATACGGGGATCCAAATCTGCTCATATTGGAATGGTGGGTCTTACGTGCTCATACTGGAATTGATAGGTCTTTACATTCCACTCCCGTGGATGAAAGATGAACAATGAATGAATGGAATGAATAATGAATAATGAAAGACATCATCTCATTAAATATGGATTAACGAACGTGAAAAGGACATGAAGCATTGAATCTACTCATGGATCATAGAAATAACAGTATGAACAACAAGCACTTAGCATTCACGAACAATAAGAATCACAAAGTACATGCCTTCCGCTCTGCGAAGCGTTATGAGGCAATAAGGGCGCTGCTAGACTCAAATTCCGTCCTCCTACACAAATTAATTATTTGAATAAGGAACAACATGAACAGGACACTACTCAAAACGCTTAGTCGCATCATCCTAAACCCAAAGTTCACATAGTCGATCTACCCAAATAAACCAACAGTCTAACAGGATGGTAAACTGGACAGCGGTACTGGAAGAAACACAACTTTTGCTCTAAGACTCGAAACGGAGTGCTCTCAGATCCTTTGGAAAGATAACAATATCCTCTACAAAAGTCTAGTTGGCGGAATCTCCCTATTCGGCCAAAAACCTAAGTTAACAATCCTATAAAAGTCGAACATCCAATCTATCTAACAGAACCACATAGTAGTAGAGAAATAATCATATCTTTTGTTCTACAAATCCAAATTGAGTGTTCTTTACCAATCAACAACCTAGTTGGGTCGAAACCCTGAATCTGCCCTTAACTCAATCATAGCTTAATAGATAAATTGACAGTTAATCCATGTCAGATTTCAGGATAGCAGGAAAGAACCTATCAAAACTTTTGAATCGTAACTCGAAATTGAGTGAATTTGGTGACTACGGAAAGCTAAGAACAATTCTCATATAACTCTAGGAGATAGGAACTTCAAATTCGTAACCTAAACACGTGAAAACCGTCGCGCAAGGTTCTGGACAGAACTGTTATAACAACCGTAGGGATTCGATCCACTAAACGTATTCAAATTCACATCTAATACAACCTAAACAACGAGGGGAAACCATCATTACCCTTGTAGCACCACAGGAAGTCGCTGATCATCCTCACAAGGAACCCCCCTTCCATGCTCTATTTTCCTTCCTCCTTTTGGCCAGCGGCTCCTCTGGGCTCCCCGGCCGCTCCTTTCCCCGCGATCGCTTTGGCCGGCAGCGAAGGGCAGCACCAAGGGAGGGGACGGCAATGGAGGTGCTGGACAGGAGGTGTGGCGGCATCAAGAGAGTATTGGAGAGGCGGCACATAAGGGAGAGGAGGGGCGGCTGCTTGGGAGAGGAAGGTGGCGACTTGGGGGAGGAAAGGGGAAGGAGGTGGCTCGGTTAGGGTTAAGGGGAGGTGGGGGCGGCATGGGCCTTGGCCCTTGGGGCGCCTCCCCCCTTGGCCCAATCCTGGCCGGCCCCAAGACTGAACAAGCCTGGGCCGGAGGCCCAACTCCTAAATCTCCCACAAAACTCTAAATTTTAAATTAAATCTCTCTTGTGACCATAATTGTTTCTAATTTGAATTTGGGATATTACATTTTACCCCCTTTAACAGAATTCGACCCCGAATTCTAACCGACGAAATGAACACAAGAACAAATTGCCATAGAATTGGAAACAACGAATTAAAACATACCAGGAGCAAACAGGTCTGGATATTGCTCGCGCATGCGAGACTCTAGCTCCCAAGTGGCCTCTCTCTCGGACTAGTGAGACCACAACACAAAGACGTAAAACGACGTCTGTCCTAACACTCAACCCGAACTTTCCAGGTACACTCATCAGAAAAGGATCGAAGGTAAGACCTTACTCGATGGTCAACGTCTTTAACGAAATCTCAAACTTTGAATGGCTCAGTTACTCACTCAGCACCAGAACATACCAGACGTTTGTGTTCTTCGCGTATGGACCCAGGACAGTCAAAGCGATACGCCAACTTCCTAATTTCTACAACTATCGGAAACGAACGAATGTACCTGGGCTAAATCTCCCCTTTGGTACGAAAGCACACAACATGCTCAAAATCGAACTCTTCATCTAACAAGGGCACCTTCTTTAATCAAGAATGCACAATAGAACCTGTTCTTAAACAACTGTTTTATAAAGAGAATCCAACTGAAAATAAAGAGTTCTCATCGCAACCATGTAATGCCAACTCTCCACCAAAAGGGTCAAATCCCAAAATTGACAATTCGTCACGAAAACAAATGCACTTTCTAAATAGGCAGTTTATGAATGAACACCACGAAAGTCAAAGGAGAATTCGCTCGAATGCCCAAACCAAATACTTCTTTTGGTTTGTCTGAATTGGAAAGAATCAAACATGCTAACACAGCGCCAACTCAAATTGCGAATGGCATCAGTCAACAACACAGAACTCAAACGAGAATCAAAAAAATGCTTCACTACCCAAGGAAACATCCTTTTTCTCAGTTTCTCTTTTAGGAATAAAACTTCTCTCGAACCTTGGAATTCGAA
This sequence comes from Phyllostachys edulis, assembly GCA_036346405.1. NCBI lineage: Eukaryota > Viridiplantae > Streptophyta > Magnoliopsida > Poales > Poaceae > Phyllostachys > Phyllostachys edulis. The sequence continues at coordinate 105,514 of JAYEVD010000764.1, read as the reverse complement.
TTCATCGCATACCACACGAGCTCAAACCTCTTAATTTAACATCCTCAAATTATGCTCAAATCGAAATACATCATCCACACCATTGTGGAGAGGCTCTATTGATCTTACCGAACACTCTAAACAACTCCTTCTACTGACAAAATTAATTTGACAACAGGCACCGAAAGCACCTCAAAATTGATCCCACGCAATCACATCACCTCCAATTTTCAGGAATAATAACTTAGAATCCTTAGTACACATGTTCATGCACTACATTAGAAGGGTTCTATCAAAGATCATTCCACTGCTTAGGAAACGCCATTATTCTATTTTCTCTACACACAATCATTGGGCGACCAAAGGTCTAGCATAAAAATGTAAAGCCCAGATTTAACCTCCAAGACCTCTACAACGAATTTCTCTTATAATCGATAGTGAAATCATCAGATAAAATCTCTAACATCCCCACAATTCTAACATACTCACTCATTGACATCATCAGGACTCACCCACATAAAATCACAATACTTTCTAATTGCGTTATTCCACAAAATTGATCAAGGTTTCCATACTTTTGATAATCCCCAACATTTCAGCATGAACCAAAGTTCTGGAACTACACTATACCGTAGGTTCTACTTAGTCGTAACACTATTCAGTTTTACTTCAACGCCATACATTCCATCGGAATGAAATTTCCTCCAAGAGGTACAGGTCAAAACCAATTCATCTTCTACTACTCCTCCAATAGCTTGGTAGCAAAATCTCACCATTACAAATACTTAACCACCACCAAACAATTGCCAATTTACGCTTTGTAAAACTTTGCAACACAAAACTGTTGACCCTTTCTCAAAAGAAAGAGGCGAATAAGGACAAGTTTCGACACACAGGAAAATATTGCTCCTCACAGCGAGCACGAATCCAAAAGAAATAATCTGATAACGATGATCTTGGAAAAATAAAAGTTGAGTTCACAGCTAAGGGCACACATCCCTCAAAAAGGGAATAGCAAATAACAACCAATAAGAAAATGACATTACGATTGAAACTCGACATCTCTTGATCAGAAAGAGCAGAAAGTTTAGGCACGATTCAAATAACCACAAGTTACAAAACTTGACTCCAATTCTCAAATACTCCTACTGCACTCTTTCCTTTTAACACCGAAATTAGTCCTTTGACTATAACAACACTCTGCCACAACGAATAAGATAAGTTCTTTAGTCCAAACCACAGAACTACTTAGGAACCAGTAAAATTCGAAACATTTTTATTTACGGGATTTCACAAAAAGCAAGCAGATTATTCTCCTCTTAAAGGAACCAACATAATTTTCTTTGAGTGCAACCTCACGTTGCCAACTAAGACCAAAGAGCCTTTAAGATTAAATCACACGAATCTCTTAAGAAGCAATAGGACATTCCAATACATCATTTTATTTAAAATAATTTCAGCTACCAAATAATTCATGAGCTCCAAAATATCACGAAAGTTAAACTTGAAATATTCTCATTTAAGCGATATTACCATAGGCGATCAAACTACTACAAGTATTAACATCAATTTCACAACAACAATTAGAAAACACTTCGAAAGACCCATGTAAAAAAGAATGGGTTGATTCTTTCTCAAAAGAAGAGGCAAATAAAAATGATTTTCGCCAACTAGAAAGTCATTTACCACTCGCAATGAACACAGGACCAAGGAGAAAACCAATTAGGCAATGAACTCAGAAAACATAAGTGAAGTCTACAGTTGAAATCATAGGCCTCACAAGAAGAAAATATCGGACCTTAACAGATAAGAACAAATGAGCATTCAAGATCAAATCACTTGCATCACTCAAGAACTATTGGAACTTTGCAACATGTCGCTTTACTCGACAAACTTCTCTTACCACATAAAGCTTGAACCCCCAAAAGATAATGAACGCAAAACTTAAAATATGATCATTTAAGAAATATCATGAAAGGCGATCAAATTTCTTTCTCTATAAAAGAATCAACATCACCCTCACATTACTGAACATTTTATTAACATCAATAACGTACATTCTTGGTAACATTCAATTTACCTTACTATCACATCAATAAATCTTCCAAAAGGAACATGACAAATCATGTCATAAAATCTCCAGCATCATATGGGATTGTAATAACAACTTATTCTAGAAAAGAAACCTAGTGCAAAAGCCACAAAGCTGAAACAAACCTCTTTTTAACAAGCTCACTCTAGTACAAGTCAATCTCATAAAACACACCAGATTAAATCACTTATTAGATTTCGCTCATTTACCCTTACTGACGCTCAACGTCAGTATAGCACACACTAATAGCACTCTAACCATTAATACTAGCAACCGGTGATTATCTAATCATAGAAGCATTCATAGTCCTACCTTTGTTAAAAAATTAGAATGAAATATCTTTAAACTTCAATAATGGAATATTTGTAGGACAAGGTTTTGTAAGTCAATACAACAACCCTCATCCATTTCTTCATAAATATAACAACAATTTTGCATGGCAAAATCAGGTGAATCTAGCATTTATACAAATTCTTCAGGTATCCAAATAGAAGACAGATTCAAGATTAATATTTACCAAGGCAAAATTAACTTCACTTTTGAAGACATTAACTAAGAACCATTGGGTTGCACCAAGCTATTAACCCAACCTGAAAACTCCTACCATACCAAATAATTCTTTTAATTAAAACCTCTTAGATAAGTATGACAATACATCACTAAAGGGTTTTAACATACTCTTTCTCATAAGAGAGGCATAAAACTTCAACTCTTAAATTAACCCAAAAGAAATATGCAAGGTCAATGCACCCACTTAATAAAGAATTTACAAAAGAAATCTTCCACTACTCAAAATTTGAAGCGAACAAAATGAGTTACATTTTCCAACAGAGGATAAAACAGAACTTTCGTGAAAAAATCAATCTTGCAAATTAACTACGTTCACAAGTAGCAGAAATATCACACTAGTCAGAAGAACAATATTTATTTCAAAGAACAAATAGAGACCAAATGGAGCTTGCCCACTTCATTATAACCACCATTGAAAAGAAGTTTATCAACTGCAAGGAACTACAACCAGGAGACCAAATACAAGCTCAAGGAAGACAACAACTTCATCAAAGAACTCATGCTTGACACATAACTATGGAACAGGGGTAAGTACTTCTCCATTCCCCTGCCACGAATGGTGGTGTAGCCTGGTGAATCCTAGGGCAACAACCACGAGCTCAACTTCTTAACATCAGTTATCAATACGCATAACCAATATAATCAATTATGAATATAAGGTCATCTCGTAGTAATCATAGAATAAATTCACGGATATAGAAGATCATATCAGATCATAGATTAACAACAAGAATGATAGTACAGAAGCAATTCAAGAACAGTTCAACATGATGAAACATACCACTAGAAATGCAGATGCAATGGATTACCCAAACCCCACCTATTGTGCACAGTGTGTCATTTTAATATTTTATTTACCACGGACATAAAGCCCGCTCTGATGCCAATTGTAACACCCTGGCTATTCGGAAGCCAAGTTGTTACCTAGAAGACTAACATACAACGACAATGCGGAATAATTTCAACAAAATATCATTTAATATCGAATGTAGATCAACATCTAAAAGATCAAATGGAGAATTTAATTATGAATTCAACCACAGGCCACAATCTCTAAGCGTCCAAGTATAAAGAATCCAATAATAAAAGTCTATCAATAAACTAATCAAGGATCACATGTGTATATTGAATCAACCAAAATCAAATAGAAGGATAACGTCAACATCATACTCCATTTATTAAAATCCAATAATTAACGAATGAACGGTAGGAACAAGTTCATATGATTAGGAGTGAATATTTGTGAAGTGAATGCAGTATCCGTGTCTATTCCCTCCCAAGAATGCCTTCAATAGTGTTCACCTAAAATAAACAAACATAAGCAAGAATGAGTCCAAGACTCAGCAAGTACAAGAATAATATGAACTACAATGAATATGAACAAGACAGTCTCATTAAAGAATATGAACATAGAACTGAAGGAAATATATGAATGAATGGAATAAATGGAATGAATGGACTACACTTCTGCTTATACTGGTATAGCTAGTGACACACCCGCCCGCATTTAACAAAATACGGGGATCCAAGGCCCATATGAAGAACGTTTCATACGGGGATAGAAATCCGCCCACATTGGAATGGTGGGTCTTACGTGCCCATACTAGAATTGATGGGTCTTCACTTTCCACTCCTATGGATGAAACATGAACAATGAATGAATAGAATGAATTATGAATAATGAAAGACATCATCTCATTAAACATGGATTAACGAACGTGAAAAGGACATGAAGCATTGAATCTACTCATGGATCATAAAAATAATAGTATGAACAACAAGTGCTCAGCATTCACCAACAATAAGAATCACAAAGTACTTGCTTTCCACTCTGCGAAGCGTTATGAGGCAATAACGGCGCCGCTAGACTCGAATTCCCTCCTTCTACACAAATTAAATATTTGAATAAGGAACAACATGAATAGAACATTACTCAAAATGCTTAGTCGCATCATCCTAAACCCAAAGTTCACATAGTCGATCTACCCAAATAAACCGACAGTCTAACAGGATGGTAAACTGGACAATGGCACTGAAAGAGACACAACTTTTTCTCTGAGACTCGAAACGGAGTGCTCTCAGATCCTCTGGAAAGATAACAATATCCTCCACAAAAGTCTAGTTGGCAAAATCTACCTATTCGGCCAAAAACCTAAGTTAACAATCCTATAAAAGTCGAACATCCAATCTGTCTAACAGAACCACATAGTAGTAGAGAAATAAAGTAGAGAAATAATCATATCTGTTGTTCTACAAATCCAAATTGAGTGTTCTTTACCAATCTGGAAAGGTTAACAAAAATGCTACAACAACCTAGTTGAGTCGAAACCCTGAATCTGCACTTAACTCAATCATAATAGCTTAATAGACAAATTGACAGTTAATCCACGTCAGATTTCAGGACAGCAGGAAAGAACCTATTGTAACAGCCTCAATTTTAATGAACAGTAATCAAATGCTTTTCACCGCATTTCTAGTCATCTTTGAAACTTGGGTAATTTGTTACAATTAAAAACCTCCATTTTCAATCTTAATCTTAGCCTTGTTTTGAATCTTCAAGAGGAAATGCAAGTCTATACTTGTATTGAGACCCGAGAAATATTTTTATTAAATGATGGATAAATTATTTTGAATAAAAATGAATTTTGTTAAAGTTTTAGAAATTATTTTGACTTTTAGAAAAATCTTTGATCAAATCTATTCGGTCAAAGTATTTATTTAAGTATTTCCAAATGAGAAACAGTGGTTTACAAAATTTATCTGGGACATCTATCATCCCAGTAGCCTCCTTGCAAGATTTTGTGATTTTATAAATTTGTTTGATATTTTAAAGCCTCCGGTCAAAACCTTTGAAGTGGATGTTGGGTTCAAGTCAGTTTAAACCTAGCCCTAGCCTCTTGGGCACTGTAGCGACCAGACCCAACCCCTAGCAAACTCGTGCGACCTAGCCTTGTGCCTTCGAGCAGACCCTGTCATGATCGTGCTCAGCCTAACCCGAGGGCGCACGTGAGCCATCCAATTTCCTTCGGATGCTCCTAATCTTTTGGGCTGTTCCGAAACCACCCTAACCCATGCGCAACCTCAGCCGTTAGATTCAAATCAAACGGTGCACAATTTATCGGGCCATGCCTTTTTCAAGTGTTAAAACCCAAATCGCGCGTGAGCCTTTGGATTCAAATTTAACGACCATGATCACTTGGGCCATTTGGACTGTCCGAACGCGCCACGATTGTGAGCCATTGGATTTAGATTGAAGCGCTGAGATCAGTTGGGGCGTTCAGACCGTCCGAATAGCCCGTTGATCTCAACCGTTGGCTTTAGATCCAACCGCGCCACCCTTTTTGTTTTTAAACTCAATCGCGCGCAGTTAAGTGTAGCTGTTGGATTTAGATCCAACGCTCCTCCTCGAGTGGGCCGTTCGGACCGCCTACAGTGCCCCCCTCGATCTCAGCCTTTAATTCAAAATCCAATGGTGCCGCTCTTAACCTTTGAAGCTTTAAGGTGCGCTCATTCTTAACCGATGGATTTCAATCGCGCGGTTCATATCAGTTGCGCTGTTCAGACCATCCGAACAACCCACTCAATCTGGGCCATCCAATTGAGATCTGACGGCCCACATTAGTTATCTGTTAATCCCTGTTGGCTAAAACTTTGTAGGTTAATCTAGGTTGTTGTCCTTACTAAAAATAGTTATAGCTTAAGCATGTTGTTAGTGGCACATTAATGTTTTGATCATGCATCTTTTTCAGCATTTTTGAATCTGTCATGTTCTTGCTGTTCAGTTGGTTTTTACTCTTTTTAGATTCTGACTCTACCAACGTGAGTGAAAATCCTACTGAGCAATAAGAACCTAAACAAGTGGTTCATTATTACCAAGGCAAGCATCCTCTTTGCACCATGTTGATCCCAGATTTTGGTACTTTAGAATTTTTATAGTACAGTGATACTGTTTGCATGCTATTTTCTAAAGTATTTATGATCTGTGAGTAGTTAGTTATATCCCAATGATTGTGGCTTATCCTGAATTAATTCCATACACTTATGCTTAAGATAGAATCTTTGTACTGGTATTTGTTCTATAGCTTTTTGCTTAGCAATGCAAGTCTGTAGAATGTTAGTGATTGACTCAGTCATGGGAAACATCTTTTAAACTTTTATTCTCGGTTCTTTTGTTCAGTTTGGGTGAAACTGAATTTGAGTTAAGTCTTTTCTGTTTTGATAAAATTTTATTTTTGATCTGGACAAGTGGTTGTTAGTGATGGTGCCTTCGTGCATGAGATTGGGTAATGTGGTAGTCTTGTCCGGATCATTAAGGACTGAACTTTGACCCTTTAATTACAGTACCTTGCGTACTTCCACACGCGGTGTGTGGGCGCTGCTTGGTCAAGTAAGGGGCTGATGTTATTGAGTTGAGGAACTGGTGGTGTGAGGACGTATATGTGTTTGATGGGGCAGACTTGGTGGCTTTTGCTTTTTATACCTTTGTTTCCGCTTCATAAACTTTTCTATTTTGTGTGCTGTTCGGTTGCGTATGTTGAACTGAACCAGCTTGTAAAATTTTGTATGTATAAATGTTATTTGTATGCCTTGTATGACTGTGCAATGTTGTTTAGGATATATGTGCAATAGTCTTTGATCTTGAGAATTATTGTAGAACATATATCCTAGAACCTAGCATTGTGTATATTCCTTGTCGAAAATTACACTTTCGGGTATAATTATCTGATTTGGAATATGCCCAATCCTAGGGGTCCTCACACCTATCATAACTTATGAATCGTAACTCAGAATTGAGTCAACTTGGTGGCTACAGAAAGCTAAGAACAATTCCCATATAACTCTAGGAGATAGGAACTTCAAATTCGTAACCTAAACACAAGAAAACCACCGCGCAAGGTTCTGGACAAAACTGTTCTAACAACCGCAGGGATTCGATCCACTAAACCTTATCAAATTCGCATCTAATACAACCTAAATAGTGAGGGGAAACCATCATTACCCTTGTAGTACCACAGGATAATGGCTCTGATACCAACCTTTGTGAGACCCCGATTTATTAAGCTCATAATACTTAGTCATCTAATTGACCCTAGTATTATCAACAAAATAAACCGTGCCTCGAGATATATGTACTTCCCGTAAATGCAAGACACACAACTCATTACAAAAGATTGCATCAATTCCATTCACACATAGAAACAGAACAAGCAACAAACCGAAGTTAATATAAATAAAGGATAGTTATTACAAAAGAGAGACCGACCGCCAAATAACAACAAGTCTACTAAGATAACAATGAAGCAAAAGTGCCATAGACATGGCCCAAAATAAGAGCCAACCAGTGTGCCTTAGCCCACAAGGCAACTGACCGGACCGCCAAGCTAGTCGCTTTCCCAGCCACCGCACATCTCACAAAAGTAAAGCCCTTTGGGCTCTACCTCCTCTGCAACAAAGTTATTAAGCAAAGCAAATGAGTAAAAAAATGTACTCGCAAGACTGACTTGTAGGATAACAGAACTATAGTTTAACTACATGCAAGCGTTATTTAAGTGGATGAGGCTTTGGACTCATTTTTAGCATAAAGCAAGTTTTCATTTGCAATAAGGTAATAGATTGAAAGCAATTTGACAAAGCATTTTTAATTGTTGAAGTAACAACGCGATAATACATAATAACAACAACATGAACAACCTGGAAGTGACTAACCCAATAGCCACCACAACAATAGCATGAATTACCCATTCATACCACCCATGTCAAGTTTTAATTAAAGGTTGTAGTCTAGTTCTCACGGGCGATCCGGCGTGTCCATAACCTAGGGCGAGGCTATTGAATAGTTTTAACCTGCAGGGTGTACCAATGTACCCACACGTCGGACCGCCTTTTAGCCACATGATTTAGCACACTTCCTTTGGTATGCCGCACGGCTAAGTCCTCTGAGACATTTCCAATGGACGATGCTAATTAAGAGCAAGAACCCACGGGATAAGGACACATTAGACAGACCTAGCCGGTCTGCTAATGCTCCCTCCCAACACCACACACACCCATTTTATTTAAACATACCCACCGACCAGCTCATACTTAACACCTTCCAAAGTACTTAGTCAAGAGAGGTCCCATATCCCCCTCGTGTGGTTAGCACGCAAAATTGCTCAGAACGGTGGCGCAAGTAACTCGGTCCTTAATGACTCAGGCATACTACCACATTCCAAAAACCACACCATCCATCCAATATGCCCAAGTCCAAAACAATCTTTTATTTTCAGATTTTGACTTTACAAATTAACAAAGCACAAGTGCTGGACATAAAAGGAGTAATAATTAGTTTTGAGTGATCAAGACCATCGACTAAATCGATGATCGCCCATTACTACCGATAACTAAGCATGTCTAAGCAGTTTAAATCGAAAACTACTAAGTGATAAGAGCTCATCCAACGAGCTCAAACCACAGCAAATAACCTAGGCTCATGGTAGTAGAGGATAAACAATTCCTACAGATTATGCAACTATAGGCTTGCTAGCGATATTTTAACACAAAGTAGCATGCATACATACAAGTAAAACAATATATTAACCTTTAAAGTAATGGGACGATAGAGGGGATATGATCAAACTGCTTGCCTTGCTCTTGCTGGTCAAATTGTTGCTGAGGATCGCTCACGGAATCAACACATTCGTCAACACCTAATCGAAAAGACAAAAAGAATCGATAAGAACGACGAAAACAACAAAGACAGCACAGCAAACAAACTCCAAATACTCTGAATTTTCTACAGAAGCAAGAGGATGATTTTTAGGGAATTTATCAACAAGAACCAATTGATTTGGATTCTCAATGCAAAAGTTATGAGCAAAACAATTCTGCTCAGCCCTAAAAATACCAAACTGCCACTATTCACTAATTTAATTATTAGGCAACATTTTCTAGAAGGGTGGTGATACTGAGATTTTTACGGTAGAACAAGCACCTCATGAGATGAATAACACAATTGGGTTCACCTCATTTGGAGCTATTATGCATTTTCTATAATTCTTCAAAAACAAGAACTTGAACAAAATTATAATGCACAAGTACTCATTTTGACAACAGCAACATGCTCAAAGCTAATCTTCACAGTAAGTTCATTAACAGAGGAAACCAACAAAGTTGGATTCACTCAAAAATAATCTACAGAGCATTAGTTATGCATTTTACAAGTTAAACACTATTTTGAGTGTACATTTAAAGTTAGTTTTGAAACCTATTTGCAAAACCATGTTCTGGAGCTGAACTGGGCTCACAACCATTTTTAGATTAGAGCCCAGGTCAAGCCAGAGCTAACAAAATTTGAATGACCTCATTTGGATTTAAAATGAAAAAGATATGCAATTTTAAAGTTCATACCCTTTGTCAGTTTACAATCAAGACCTCACGGGAGGTCCTAAGGACTGAAACGAATTGGGAGGACATAAGCCGCTCAGATCACGCGAGGGAGGTCCTCAACGGTTGAGATCTTCCAAAGGAAGATCTAAACTATCAAGATCTCCCCGAGGAAGATCTACATCGTCAGGACCTCACAGGGGAGGTCCTGGACGGTCCAGATTTTTCCAAGGGAGGACCTTAATGGTCCAGATCGTCCGAGGGAGGACCTTGACGGTCAAGATCTACCCGGGGAGGTCATGAACGGCTGAGATGACCTCGGGGAGGTCCTAAGTGGAGGCCCAAATGTTATAGACCTCCAGGGGAGGTCTGGACGGCCACAATTTCGCCAGGGGAGGTCTAGGACGTGCCAGATTTCCTCGGAGGAGGTCCGGGCGTCGCCCCAGCACCCTGCTTTTGCGCCACAAGACGGCACGCTTCGGACACGAAGTTATTGCTTGCGGGACACAAGGAGGTCCGCGCAAAGGTCTTTAATGCGCATAAAGGGGACAGGTTAAGGGTATTAATGGCGGCCAATGATTAAAGAGACTTATCAATGATTAGGGCATTAAAGAGAGGATCTTTGTCCGAACTTGACACGCAACCTTCTTTGTTTACGTCCGACAAAAATCCCGAGCTCAAAGATGTGGTTCTCGCCGCGATGTAGACCTCACGGCGACATCAATGGTACCACTGAGTGTGCAATAGCCTTGCGCACCCAGTGGACCTCCTCTCAACGGCGGCGACGGCCTTAAACGCCGGCGAGCCGAAGAGGAGCACGAAGACAAGCACGGCCAAAAGACCAAAATGCAAAATAAAGCTCCGCGACGTCATTCCAGCGTGTGCCCAAGAAAAGCTCCGCAACATCATACACGCGGGTGCCAGCATCTACGGGACTACCAGGAGGGTTACCTGGAGGTCGCGGAGGTGCTGAGGATGTTGGGGACGAGGGGGACCGGCGCTGGTGAAGACAACGGGTGCTCCACGACCGACAAGCTCCAAGCTCCACTAGCCCTCACCTGAAAAGGTCAACCCTAAGTGAAGTTAGGGTTAAACTTCGAGAAGTTAGAGGAGCAAAAATGGAGCAGAGGTTGAGCGAGAGCCACACTGGAGCCTTTGTGCCACCGAGGGCTCCAAGCTTTTCAACAATGGCGGCCAAAAGGGGAGGTCAGTGGAGGAGAAAGCTTAGAAGACACAGGTGCAAGCTAGAACTTGAAAGTGTGCCAAAGAAGCTACGGGAGGAACCCAATGGGGGTTTTATAATTGGGAGAAGCAGGGCACACGAGCTGGGGTTAAGCTCATGGTGAGCTAAGCCCATGGCTCGGTCCAGGGCTTGGACAAGACGTGGGGTTGACATGGTGACAGGCCTGTGCAGACTGGAGAGGCGGAAGGCTGACCAGCATTTAATGCGGGTCAGCAAAGAGTCGTTGTAAGGTACACAAGTGACAGGCACGCCCTTTTCTCTCTGCCCAGGAGCACGCATGCGTGACCGAGGAAGGAGAAGAACAGGGGAGATCATTTTGACCATTGGATAAGACTACGGGGAGGTCGTTGCCCTCACATGTTATTTTTGAACCGTTACGCTTAAATGACTGGGAGGAGGTCCCAGCCACACGATCTAGGATGGGGAGGTCATGGCCCCATGATTTCCTTAACGCGGATGCGCACGAGGAAAATGGGATTAGGAGGTCCAAGGCGTTGGATCTAAATCCAACGGTACGGACCTCCTGGAGGACTTAACGTTTGCGCACGCTACAGCCCAAGATGTGGAGGTCATGGCCTTTGGATTTCAATCCAAGGGCACATAACAGATAGGGAGGTCCTGAGCTTGCGCATCACACAAGGGAGGTCGTGGCCTTTAGATTTAGATCTAAGGGCTACGACCTCATGTGCGCTGGGAGATCTGATGCGCACGAGGCAAGGAGGAGGTCGTGACCGTAGATTTTAATCCAACGGTGCACAACAAGAGATAGGGGGAGGTTGTGAGCGCTTGTTAACGCTGGGAGGTTGTGGGCTGCTGGATGTAAATCCAACGGCGCACAACAATTAAAGCGGGGAGGTCCTGGGCTTCGATGATTTGCAGCGGAGGTCGTGGCCTTTGGATCTGAATCCAACGGCTGCGACCTCAACAAGGTGGGATGTCTGAAGGTTTAACAGCTCGGGGAGGTCAGGAGCGGTTGGATCTTAATCCAAGGGCTATGACCTGAACAGGGTGGGAGAGGACCTTGCGGTGTTGACCGCGGAGGAGATCGTGGTGGTTGGATGTAAATCCAACGGCTGCGACCTCAACAAGGTGGGAAGGGAGGTCTGCTGAGCCTGGGAGTGGGTTGGGTTGGACCAGCTTTGTAAAGTGGCTGGCCCAAGGAACAGTGTAAGCTTTTAAATTTAGTTTTTAACAGCTGAGACTTAGCAGAATTATTTGAGATAGCAAAAGAACTCCAAATTTCCTGAAATTTAACAGGAGCTTGCTGACATCATGACTAACCTTACATAAAATTTTCGGAGGTTATTATGCAATGCATTTTTCTCAGGAAATTCATGAAGGCTGTTCAAGGATTTGTTTTACCTCCAAAAATTATCAAACAAGTTTTATAACTCACGATATTTTTCAGAGGGGTCCCACACCATCTCTAGGACCAAGGAAAAATATTTCCAAGGGTTTGGCACAAGATTTGTGGCAATTGGGAAATGAGTTTTACTTAAGGTCATCAAGAGCTTTTTGTTTTTGGATTACACAACCCTTGGACAAGAATTACATGAGAGTTTAGGGGTTTTCAAGATGTGAGAAAAAGTTTTAATTTCTACACATATAATTATATTTGAACAAACCCTGTTTATACAGTTGGGATGTTACATTTCCTACATATGTAATAGCACTCTTAGGGGTTGCCAAACGCTACACCGTAACTAGGTAGTTATAAAGGTAGCTTTTGGGTATGCTATGAAACATGCAGAGGAATGTGACTGGTCGGATATGGGATTTGCCCCTCCTAACATAACAGGAGAGATGTCTCTAGGCCCCTCATTGTGATCGGATAAAGAAAGTGCATGGCCGTGCCACTAGTGGTCAAAGTGTTCGACCACGTAAAGTTATCCGACACTCGATCGAGAATGTAATTGAACAAGTCCATGGATGACACAACATCTCACCTGGAGTTCAACTAGACATCGTGAGGCAAAGGGAGTATACACGAGTAGGTCGCTTAGTTCGAACGATTCTGAATGGTCAAATGGAATCTGAGCTGGTCGTAGGCGGTCGAGCGTAATCCGCAGATAATGGTCGTAACCTGGTCATAAGGAGTTATGAACTGGTCATGACCAAATACGAACTGGTCATATAGAGATAGGACCTGGTCGTAAGTGATGAGGACCTGGTCATAGATCATATTGCATTAAGGTTCGCCTGATGTAATTTGTGTGTATTCGGGAATCGCTATGTTCTGCTAGGAGCCGCTATGACCCGTGATCGGAAAGGGTTTCTTAGTCACAACCGATTACGCATGAACCAGTACAAATACAATTCGTCAAACGTGTTCGGATAGGATCCGTCATGAGCACTATATAAGGAGATGCATGGGGCTATTTGGAAAGATAACACCACCGAAACCCTAGCTGCCATCTTCCTGAGAGCTCTACCGTGTGACTTGGTGCTAGCATACCTGCGCATGGTTGTTCCTTCCCTAGACGTGTGGATACCGTAGAGGTGCTACTGCGACTGTTGCGCTTGAGGACGATCCGCGATCTTCACAAGGAACTACAGAAGTTGCTGGAGGAGACGATCGAATCGTGAGGATGCTGGACGATCGACTACAACCACTACATCGACGCGCTCTACGTTGGACCAGGCTGCTCCAACCCTTCTTCCACTGCTCTGCATGTCTGGTGGTAACGATTCGTGATCATCTACTTGCTTGGCTTCTTGGTTTGCGTGGTAGAAATTTTTGATTTGTAGCTATCGTAGCCTACCCGTGGCCCAACAAATACGTTCTGATTTGCTCAGAGGAAGGAGACGAGCGACTCTTCCTATTTAGGGTCGAGTCTAGCCCTGACCAGAATCTTGCGAGTAGATGAGTCAGTGTTTTCTGACCCAGGTGGCGAGTTGGCACTGTCCGAAGAAGCACCTTTGTCGAGTGGTACGTCTCTTGTCTGGTCGGATGGTTTTGGCTTCATCCATGGCCTCGAGTGTTCGACCTGCATGGTAGATGGATTAACCTCTCTGGTCGGAAGTTCATTGACCAGCTCTAGGGATTTCCAATCACACACGTAAGCCATTTTCTGATCTCCTCGAACCGTGATGACTCCTTTAGGTCCCGGTATTTTCAAACTTTGATAACCGTAGTGCGTGGCTGTCAAGAATTTTGCTAAGGCCGGTCGACCAAGGATTCCGTTGTATGCGGATTCAAAATCCACTACATCGAACGGAATCTTTTCTGTTCGGAAGTTTTCAGGCCTTCCGAACATAACTGGTAAGGAAACTTGCCTTACCGGTTTAGCCGTGGAGCCAAGAACTATGCCATGAAAGGCATATTTCACTGTTTTCAATTTTGACCTGGGAACCTGCATTTCTTCTAAAGCTCCCGCAAATAATATATTCAAAGAGCTACCTCCATCTATTAAAACTCGATTAACCCAACAATTATTAATAGTAGGTTCAACAACTATAGGGAACCTACCTTGTCGAGTCGAAGGGATAGGCAATCTTCTTTGCTAAAGGAGATTGTCGTATCTGACCACTTTGATGGCTTGATTATGGTCGGAGGCTCGACGAGGTTTACCTCCCGCTCCACGGCTTTCAGATGACGCCTTGACTCGTATGATGAAGATCCTCCAAAGATCATGTTGACCGTGTGTTGAGGGTCCTGGTACTCCATCTCTTCGTCATCATCTTTGTCCTTTTTGGAACTCGTTTCTCCGGGCTCCTGTATTGCGGGAAATGGTCCTTTACCTGCATAATAGTCCTTTAGTTTCTTTTGCTAGACTCGGCAGGTGCGGAGGTCATGCCCTGCTTGCTGGTGAAGTGGACACCACTTTTTGTTTTTCTAGAAACCTTCGGTCGAAGCCTTTGCTTTGCCTCGACTGGTATAGTCCTTCTTACCCTTCGTGAACTTTTCAGGAATCGCTAGGACTTCCTTATCGTCGGGTTTGCGGTTCTTTTTCTTCTTGAGAGACTTCTTGTTCTTCTTCTCTGGTTTGTCCAGGCCAGGCTGGGGAATTTTATCTTTCTGATCAATGGCCTCACACCACTCTATTGCTTCGCTGGCAGTGGTGTACTTATCGTCCATGTTGAAAAGTTCGACGGTTATTCGTGGAGGGTTCATTGCTATGTCCTCCGTAAACCACCGATTCCTAAGACATGTTTTAAAAGCCTGGATAACCGATGACTCTGCGACCTCAGGTATGGAATTACGAACCTGGCTAAATCTCTTGATGTACTGATGGAGAGTCTCATCAGAGCCTTGCCGGATTTGGTGGAAATCGTCCTCCTTTCTAGGGCGATCGTACGTACCCTGGAAATTCACAATTAGAAGGTCACAGAGTTGCTCCCAAGTATAGATTGACCTGACCGGTAGGTTAAGTAACCAAGACCGGGTAGACCCTTCGAGCACGGTGGACAGATAGTTAGCCATCACATTTTCATTACCACCAGCAGCTCTGATGGCGGTGGTATATATTTGGAGAAACTCTAATGGGTTTTGGGTCCCATTGAATTTGTCCAAGTTGGCCGGTCGGAACCGGTTTGGCAAACGCACAGCTTGGAGCCCTGCAGAGAAGGCTCGACAATCCGTGATGGATTCGTGGCGCCTTCTTTGGAAAGGTGCCGGATTGTAATCGGTGGGAGACCGGTTCCTAAAGTTGGAACGCTGGTGCTCCGATGTGCCGATCCGATCGTGCACATTGGTATAATGCCTTTGACCGCCTACTTGATTTAGACGATGTCGAAGATCGTCAGGTCCAAGCGTTTGTTCTTCTCGACGCGGTGAGGGAGTGGCTATATGGAATAACCTCCTTCCCTCGTGACTCCTTGGTCGGAATCGACGAGGAGGCCTAGGTATTGATTGTTCCCCAACTCGACCATGCTGCCCTCTACTGAGGGAGGAGCGTTGAGATGAAGTCATGGTCTGACTTCCCAGATTTCTTTGTTCTCGATACGCTTCCGTTTGTTGCATAGTCTTTTGCAGAATTTCCGATACTTGGCCTACGAGCTGTATAAAACCTGGGGTTTCTACTAGAACTGGGTCAGAATTATTTAACATATCTTGAACACGTCGCAAGTTTTGTACAGTTATCAAAGGTCTCAGGGGGTTCATACTGGTCGAAGGTGTACACAGATCTAAACCTTCCCCCGACCTCTGGATTTGTTCCGTCCGATCAGCTACTCTTGGTTGGACAGTGCCAGGTGAGTTAACTGATGGACGTCGATCAGCTCTATTGCCTCCGGAAGCTGGTGCTTGATGGCCTGCATCATTTCCATTAGCACGTGGTGGCGTGGCAGAGTGTGTAGGACCGTGCAAGTCATCTGGATTTGCATCTCCGATCGCATTGACCTCGTGCCTCCAGTAGTGATCTTCTGATGAGCTTATATCGTAACTAATGGAGAGCTTTTCAGTACTTCTGCCAGAAGTTTCCACGACGGAGAGCAGTCGGAGATGAGCACCTCCTGAGGCCTTCTTGGTGGACTCAGCTTGACCCGACGAACCGCCGATCGTATGCGTAGTCTTATCATCCCCACATGGCCTACAACTAGTGGAGGCTTCATCGACACCGTTGCCAGGTGTCGGTTTGCTCCTGGAATTGCCAGAAGCCGTAGGTGAGTATCTTTCAGCCATGATCTCATCGAGAGTATAGAGATTCTCGAGTTGTGGTGCTGAAATTTCTTCACGTGTCTTGCCGGTCGGAGAGACTGGGCTTGGAGAGATCTCCTGACATTCCGAACTGGTCGGAATGGCTGGTTTTTCTGACTACGCCACTGGTTGTAGTGGCACATCCTCGTCCATCTGGTCGATTTCGCTAACATCGGCGGTGTGCGAACCAGCGGAGGAGGAGGAGGATGGCATGCCATTCTCTTGCATGTCACAGATGCATCCTTCCATGTCGAGGTCGGCATAGTCCGCCAAGTCGAACCAATTCTCCTCATCCCAAACTCCGACCATAGTCGCATGAGCGATTACAGGGATTTGGGCGAGGACTTTGGTGAGCGAAGAGTTTCTTCAGGAAACTTACGTCTTCTTCCCCACGGACGGTGCCAGCTGTCGATGATCAAGTCGCCGATCTTACAAAATAAAAGAGGAAAATGACGTGATATATCTTGGGAGAGAATGGGGCCGCTCTTTATTGATATGAACTGGATTTACAGGAGGTGTTAATAACCCAACTGAGGACTACTCCTAATTACACTGAATATGCAGATCACTTTAGCTAAGTAATCAGGCTTAGAACATGGATCTAAGGCTGATTGTCTTGCTTCTATTGTTTTTGTTCTCCTGTCTGTCGTGTCCCTTCGTCTTTTGCGCTCCACCATTAAATAACTTCCGAAGAGGTGGCAGTTACTCCTAGAGAAGGCGTCCCTGGTGAAACGTTACGACTGGTCGGAACGGCAAGGCAGTTAATAACGTGTCAACTACCTTGCGGTTGAGTTTCTATGAAATACTTAACCGTAGGGTGGTTATTGTCAGTGTCTTAGGATTATATATCATCACATGGTTTGGAACATACAGCACGTGTTCCATTCATCATCTGATAAAGATGTCGTTATATAGCTTTTAGGCGGCTACTGGTCGAGCCTAGGCACAAGGCCTTGTCAGGCCGGGTACCCATCATGTAACCTCTGGAATCCTCACGACCAGTGAGGTCGTTAGCCTTAGGGGTTATGACCATGAAGACGTATGGTCTTTTATTATGTATTAAAATAATACATAGAGGTTTTAATCCTTGTCACAGCCCGTGGGCTTAGTTGTGTTCAGCTCGTTTGGACCTGTGGCCTGGAGAGTAAACCCGGTTGGACCTAGGCATGCGGCCAAGGTCCGATCTAACAATTGGTATCAGTGCGTGGTCTGCTTTGCTCCTACAACATGCATCGAGGTGCGAGGTCAGTCTCGCCACGGTCCTCACGCAACTCTAGCGGGAATAGCCGAATCTGAGACACTCCGTTAGCGTGGCATTGTGAATCTGTGGTATCGCCAGCGAGGGAGGGAGTTGTGACCCTCCAATACCCCATGTTGATGGAGATTAATTAGAGGATGTGTGCGGTGAAGATGAAGATCATCATGCATGCACAAGAAGTGTGGGTGGCAGTGGAGGGCGAAGAATTGGTCGATAAGAAGAAAGACTAGATGGCTCTCGCCGCTATAGTCCAAGCCGTGCCGGAGGCCATTGTAATGGCCATATCCGAGAAGGAGACGACAAAGGAGGATTGGGACATGCTCAAGGAGATGCACGTCGATGAAGAACATGTCAAGAAGGCGCGTGTTCAAACTCTCAAGAGGGAGTTTAAGCGTATCTACATGGGGGACTCGGAGACTATCATTGAGTTCACCTTGAAGCTCACCACCATGGTCAATGAGATACGTGCTCTCGGTACCAAGGTGGAGGAGAGCGCCATCGTGGAGAAGCTCCTACACTCTGTCTCCAACAAATTCCTACCCATTGTCGACACCATTGAGCAATGGGGCGATGTATCGACGATGTCGGTGATGGAGGCCATCGTATGCTTGAGGGCATACGAGGAGAGCTTGAAGGGGCAGTGGCGCAACAAGAAAGAAGGAGAGCACTTGTTTCTCATGCACGCCGAGTGGGAGGCCAAAGCTGCCGAAGAGAAGAGGAGCGACGAGGGCTCTCACAGCTGTGGGCGCAACTGTGACCATGGTCGTGGCCAAGACAGCGACAAAAAGAAGCACCACAAAAAAACTCGACAAGTCGAAGATCCAATGCTTCAATTGTTGGGAGTTCGGCCATTTTCGCGTTCGAGTGTGATGAGCCAAAGAAAGAACGGGTGTATCTCACCAATGCCCAAGAAGATGACGAGCCAGCTCTCCTAATGGCTGTGGCATGCTAACATGCCGCGGACATCGTCATGCTGAAGGAGGAGAAGGACAGCGACGAGGGCTTGTTGCTCAACGACACCAACAAGGCTAACACGAAGCTCGTCCCGGTGGCGGTGATGGGCGACCAGGATGTCGCGCTCACGGGGGTGCAGCGTGACACTAGCCTCGTTGCCGGAGGGGACCTCTTCGTGTGCGCAGGAGTGCAAGTGGAAGCAACGCCGGGTGCGGCAACATTGGCTGTGATGCTAGCCGTGATGACACCGGCAGAAAAATGCAGGGAGCAGGGGAACATCAAGCTTATGTTGGGAGCCGGGGAGATGAGTCTCGTTCGGTGCCTAGACACAGGCGCATCAAATCACATGACTAGGTGCCGTGAGCTGTTCTCCGACCTGGACATGTCGGTTCGGGGGTTAGTGAGATTTGGCGATGGATCTCATATGGAGATCAGCGGCCATGGCATGGGGCCATTCAAGTGCCAACTTGGTGAGCACAAAGTCTTAGCTGATGTTTATTACATACCTAAGTTAAGGAGTAATATAATCAGTTTGAAGCACCTCGATGAGCATGGCTTCAAAATGGTGTTGGAAGAAGGCATTCTGAGCATTTATGATCAAGAGAAAAAATTGCTGGCCAGGGCAAATAAGTCATGGAATCGACTGTACTTGCTTCGGCTGGGCTGCACCCAGCCGTGTTTTGTCCTAACAAAATATGGTGTAAAGGAAGACAAGCCGCGCACAAGGATCGGCATCGTCGAGATCAAGAAAGCGCATCAAGGATTAGGGGATGTTTGTTGAATAATCCTTAATGCTGTTTAAGTCTAGTAACGTTTCAGTTTTGGTTTGCATGGCTGAATTGGCCGTCATGAGCATTGATGGCGCTAATTGCTTGAACGTGGGATGGTGGCTGCAGGTGCATGTAGTATTTAGTATGCATGTAGTATTTAGTGCTTCAATTGCTTGTTATTTGCTAGTATAAATAAGAGAAGAAAAGGAAAAGTTGTAGCAGTTTTTGGGCAGCACCAAACTTCTATCTCGTGAGTTCATTTTCGTGTTTGGCGTTCCAGTGTGCTCGTGTGTGTGTCAAGGCATTCGCGTGTGTAGATCATTCTATGTGCCAACAATTGGTATCAGAGCTTAGGCGTCTAACATCTCCTTGGACTTTATGGTTGCGGAAGTACACAGCTGATATGCGAGGAGGAGAATGTTGAGAATAGTCCCATATCGATTGTGGGAAAGAAAAAAAACACAACTTATAAGTGTGAGTGAGACCTCACCTATTGGATTAGTCTTTTAAAAAAAGAAGGTCCAATACCATTTATAAGATTGTTGCTATAAGACTTGCATACGGCAGTCCATGGGTTTAGTTGTGTTCAGCCCGTTTGGACCTGTGTCCCGGGGAGTAAACCCGGTTAGATCTAGGCATACGGCCAGATCCGATCTAATAGTGCATCTCCTTTTTCTTTGATTAATCATTAATGGAGTTTGAGTATCTCAAAGCGAAATCATTCTCAGGTAAAAACAATTATAGACCCCTCCAAGAAATCCGTTTTCCGCGGTTCCCAAAATAAAAACCGGAAAATCTCGTCTGAAATATTTGGAATGCTACGCAAAATTCAAAAACCGAGATATGCACAAACAAAAACACATGCGAGTCGGACAGAATTAGCAAGGATGAAGCAAAAGCAAAACCTGAATAAGCACAGAGGCTTAATGAGCGAGTATCTCCTCGGTAGTACATGGCGCAGAACCATCCCTTACGAGCCCCAGCTGGCCACGCCATCCGAACACACTCCCCCGGCCCTCCATGCGCCGCCGCCCAACGATGGTGGATTGGGGATCGGTCGCTGGGACTGAGAACGAAACAGGAGTTAGGGACAGAGCAATAGTTTTTGGGCCTTATGGCTATTTGGGCTGATCTCCGAAAAGAGGACCAAATGTTTTGCCATTGACAGGCCGAAAATGATTTCCCTAATCGGGTCTGCTCTTCATTCTCCGTTGCGCTGCTCGTAGCTACAACAAATTTGAAGTTTTGTGACGAAGCCAAAACATCAAGAATGGAGGGATCGGTACCACTTTCAGCTTCCCAAGTTTTTTCCACGGACGCAACTAGCGCTCAGATGTATCCCATCGTATGCTCCGACACAACATTCGTTCATACGTTTGCAACAAAATTAATCTATGTGTGCAACAAAATTCGGAAATAATAAATACAATGCTAAGAAAAAAAAGGAAAAATATCAAATTCTCATCGAAAATGTATGAAACCATCGGAATAGAACATAGTTGTGTTTTTAAAAACTAGTTCAAATATCCCAAACAAATAAATTTCGAAGTTACAATATTGCAACATTTGAAAATAATAGTGGAAACATCCTAAAATAATTGTTGCAACATTTTTAGAACAATGATGCAACAATCAAATGGTGAAGGGTTGCAACAAAATATTTACTTTTCTGCAATAAATCAAAAACATCATTGCAACAAAAAAAAAACACATCTTACCGCCATATTTGATGCACCAACATCACAACAATAAAAAAAACTCCATGCAACATGTTGGGGCAATAGTTGCAACAAAATTGAGCAAAGCCTGCAACAAAATGTACCCAGATGAAGCTCGAGGTTGCTACAAAGGTTCTGGCCGATGAGGATCATCTCTAGGAGGACGCAGCCAGAGGCGGTGTCTCGCATGTTGATGATCTTGAGGTAGAGGATGTAACATCCCAATTTTCTGACCTTTAAAAATCCTTTGGATTTATTTGAAGTTAACTTAAAAGCTTAATATGGACTTTGTGCATCAAAAAAATTTAATATGATTAAAGTCAACATGAACAATGGTCAAAAGTATTTTATTTGGATTCTATGTGCTTGGCTATATTTTCTAGATTTTTCTAGAATTATTCCAAGTTCATTTGCTATTTGGAATTTCTGGTATTTTGTAAATTAGAAAATCTATTTAAAATCCGGGAATAGTGATCGGGCCGAAACCCAATCCTATTTCAATCTCGGCCCACTCTGTCGGCCCGATCCTCGGCACATCATGCGCTGAAGCTTCGTGCCATCCGTGGCATGTGGGCCGCTCCCTTGTCTCATTGTCGGTGGACCCGCCGCATCATCGTCCTCTTCCTGTCATCGTCTTCGCAAAGTCCCACCCGGAGCCGCCATTGCTGTTCTTCGGAGCTTCATCCAACAGCAGCACAAACAGCCTGGATTTTGTGCGCAGACCTTTCCATCTAGAAGCCATATCTATCCCGCACCCGTTTCGGATGGAATCATATCCCGAATCCCTTTCTATCCCCTTCTATTTTAAATTTCCTTTTCATGTTCGTCACGGACTCGAATTGGGGATTTCCTATCCCGAGCCGCTCCAACCCTATAAAAGCTGCCCCAAGGATCACCAGGACCCCCACAACCCAAAGTCACCACCCTCTTCGCCCCGATTGCCCTACCACCGTCGCTATTTGGGTTTTAGGGTTTTTCGCCGCCGTTGGTCTTTCTTCAATTCCACTGCTGCCGGTGACGCCCTGCTCTCGTGGTCTGCACCGCCAGGTTCCCCGTCACCAGCGCCACCTCCTGAGCCCCTTTGCATCGCTGGAGCGCCACCTGAGCCTTCGTCCAACAATAGCCGCAACATCGTCGCCGCTTCGAGCTCGCCGCCGGTCACCACAAGGCATCCCGACCACCCGGAGCTGGTCCATCAGGTGCACAATAGTGCTAGCTACCCAACGTGACCACTCGGCGCCGGTATATCGGCGCCGTTCGCCGTGCTGTTGGTTCCCGTGAACCGCCGCCGCCGCCGATCTGACGTGGCTCGTCCGCGTCAGCGCCAGCTCCGCCTCCTTGCCAACGTGTCGCGTGCATGGCGCCGCGTTAGCACACACGCGTGGCAGCCTCGCCATCCCTGAGCCAACAGGTTCGGTGGACTTGGTCCACCGCGAACCGTCTCTATGACATGTGGGGCCCACATGTCAGAAAATTCTTTTTAATTCTTTTTCAGCTGAAATATCTTCACTGACGCCATAAATCCAGAATTTTCAATTAGAAAATAATTTGGATAATTCGAAATTCAAGGTTTCTTTTAGATTCAAACTTCCAAAGCCCATACCTTTTGCATCCGAACTGCGATTGAACCCATTCAAATTTCTAAATTCATCTAAATTCAAGATCTATTTATTGGGGATTTTTATTTAATTTTTTGGAGTTTGTTTTGCCTCTATTATTTATTTATTTTGTTTGTTTGCTTCGTTTGCGAGTAGATATTGATACTTTGGGAAGATTTGAAGAAAAAGGAGCACCTCAAGAGCAAGATCAGTACCTAGACCTATTACAAGGCAAGTTATACCTTTGATCATATTGAACCCAGTTTTTGAAAGTTATATTGATTCAAATTATTGCATCTACTTTAAATATTTATTTAAATGCTTTTGGATTTAGTTATTAATCCAATTTGTTATATCCACCTTGTCTATTTGTTATGTCATAATCTTTTGTCACCCTAGATTGGTTTATTTAGTTGGTATTATCGTAGCACCAACGTGGGTTGGTTAGATATGATTAGACTGCTTAGCCATGCCACGAGTGATCATTTCATGTAAGTTGCTAATATAAACTTGACTAAATGGTTGTGGAACTAAGTGATGAATCTGTGTGTACTATGTGCTATTACTCATTGATGCTATTACTCATTGATGGCATGTGTTGCACTTAACCAACAGGGTGGGAAAGGATTTAGACGGAGGCAAGTGGTACTGTGTGCTACTTTTGGTGGATCTGTGTGCATAGGGATTTGTAGTGAATTAGAAGTCTTGCCTTGGTCAATTAAAGACTTAACTTTGTGCACCATTGAACTGAGCCTTACTGTACGACCACATGCCTGGTATGGGACGGGCTTAACTTAGTAAGTTATGGATTCTTGACATTGCTACTCAGGTAGTAGGTTAGACTGTGTTGATTGGGTGGAGGTGTGCTACCAAGTAGTTACATCATAGGGCGGTTCGCCGTGTCCTTGTCCAATGGTGTGTGTCGTACCATCCACTGTGTATAGTTTGGTATGACAGTTTGTAAGCACACTGGGAGTGGCAATGCTTGGGATGAAGTCTCTGAAGCGTTTTGTTATGATTAGTGCTTGCAACACTAGTTGTATTTTGTGGGTAAAGTGTACAAACTCTACAGAGTGTTAAATCAATCTATTCAAATAGCTGCGTCCACGGTCATGGATATGCTCAGGGATTTCACACGAGGGGTAGATTTTCATAAAATAATTGGGAAGGGAGCTATGTGATCTAAGTCATGTGGCTATGTGAATAACTTGTTTAGGCTATGTGTCTTTGTGAAATCAAACTGTTAAATTATTATTGTTTATTTGTTTTACTTGTGCTTTCAATGTATTATTCATATTTAAATTGCAAATGTTGCATTTCTGCAAAAGAACCACAGAAGCCATTCCTTTGGAATAAGCCATCATGTATAAATTGCATTATGTGGTATGACTTGCGAGTACGGTTGTGTACTCATGCTTGCTAAATCAAATCAACAGAAGAGGAGTTATCGCCTGCTTTTGAGGAGGAGTTCATTGAAGGTGCTTGATCATAGGGTCTTGATCCTAGTCGGTTGCTGTAACATCCCAAAATTTTGGTTTGTTTTAAATTTTTAAAAGAAAAATAACCATTTGAATTTTTCTGCTATAGTTAAAAGCTTAATTGGAATTTTCAGAGTTCAAAAACAATTTAATATGAATAATGTCAACATCAACTATTATTAAAATTATTTTATTTGGATTTTATGTGCTTGGATATATTTTCTAGATTTTTCTAGAATTTTTCCGAGTGCATTTGTTATTTTCTAGTTGCTATTTGTCTTTTACGCTTTTTCTAAAAAGAAAAAGTATATAAAATCTCAGATTTGTCTCTTGGGCGAAATCCATTCTTTTAGCCCATTCCTTTTCTTTTCCTTGGCCCACCTTCGTTTTTTTCCTCTTGAGCCATACGGCCATTCTTTTCCTTCTTAGCGTCGATCAACTCGGGTCAACCGAGCCTTAGCAGCTCTGTGTTTCCTTTCACACGACGCACAAAGCCCAATCGAGTGCCGCCCATTTCTCCTTTTTCCTGTCAGACTTGCTTTCTTTGCGCCTTGGTTTTCTTCCGCGCGTCACAACCAGCCCAGCCGCATGCCTTGGCCAGCTAGCTTAGCCCGTCTCCTTCCCTTTCTTCCGCGCAGACACAGCTCAAGCCAGCAGCCCGAGTCAACCCATGCCCGTCTCTTTCTTCCGCGCGTGAGCCCAGCGCCACATCGAAGCCCAACCGCATCAGCTCCGCTTTCGTTCTTTTCTTTTTCCTTGCTTCGCTGCAGGTGGCCCCGCCTAGTCCGCACGGGGTCATCTTCAACCCGTGGATGCCAAGGACTCTAGAGTCCATGACCGAGACAGCGCCGTCGGTTCTCTCTTCTCAATCTCCTCCTTCCCAGGCCTATTTAAGGAGCCGACTGAGTCAATCTCTTCGCCTCGCTTCCCTCTTTTGAAACCCTAAGGCGCCGTCCCCGATTTCGTCCATGTCGCGCCGCAATCACTGAAGTTCCGAACGCCGCCGAAGCTTCATCTCCGACAAAATTCGCCATCGTTGGTCCATCTCTTCCCGTGCCGTCTTCGCCTGCGGGTTCGCATCGACGTGGTCTAGTCGTGATGCGGTCGTCATCACCCGAGGGTCTTAGCATCGCCGTTTTCGTTGTGGTCTGACAACCGGACATTGGCCCTCCGTCCTGATCTAATCGTTGGTGAGCTCTCTGGTCCATCTTCGCGCATCATCCCGTGTATTCGGTCCTTCTCATCTAATCCGCCTCCTCATTGCTCCTTTGCCCTTTGAGGTGTAAATGCCGTCAGCGCCTTGTTGAAACCACCATTATCAGTGGAGCTCCCCGCCGCCATGGTCGCCGCCGCTAACGACTCGCCACCGGCCGGGTCGCATCACCACCTCCCTCAGCATCGCCGTGTTCCAAGGAGCCCATTTTGCCATCTCGCTGAACCTCCCTCACTGACATTTTCCTTCGCCGCCGTCAAGCCCAAGCACCGGCCATGTCTTCCTTGTTCTTCCCTTCAGTTCTATCTCCTTGCTGGCATGGCAAGCCATCTCACCCTCCACGTCATCGTCCATCTCAGCGATTTCGCTTGTGTGGCAAGCCACCTTCCCAACCACCTCACCTTCTTTTGCCATGTATCCAT
Organism: Phyllostachys edulis; assembly: GCA_036346405.1. Taxonomy (NCBI): domain Eukaryota; kingdom Viridiplantae; phylum Streptophyta; class Magnoliopsida; order Poales; family Poaceae; genus Phyllostachys; species Phyllostachys edulis. The sequence goes on along the minus strand of JAYEVD010000764.1, from coordinate 79,216 downwards.
GCCATGTGTCAAACCCAAGCCAGAGGTCCATGGATCCAGTCCACCATGCACCAACTCTATGACCAGTGGGCCCACTTGTCATAATCATTTTCCTTTATCTTTCAGCTAAAAATCGTTGATGATGTCAGCATGATTCAATTAATTGTTTTTCCTTCAGAGAAACAATTTCCTAAATCTCAAATTATGATTCTATCATTTCATGTGATCTTCCAAAGCTCATATCTTTTGCATCCGAACTCCGATTGAGTCCATTCAAATTCCTAAATTCATCTAAATTCAAGATCTAGCTATCTGAGATTTTTATTTAATTTTTGGAGTTTGTTTGCTCTCTATTATTTATTTATTTTGTTTATTTGCTTGTTTGCGAGTAGATGTTGATACTTCGGGAAGCTTTGAGCAAAGAGGAGTCTACCAAGATCAAGATCAATCTCAAGATTTATTCCAAGGCAAGCCATAGTCCTTTGATCATACTGAACCTATGATTTCAAAAGTATATTATTTTATACAATTGCATGCTATCTTTATATAAATTGTTTTGGGATTAGCTATTACCTTTTGTCATTATGCCTCCTTTGATTATTTGAATGCCATGAATCCTTTGTCACCCTAGCGGGGATAATTTTAGTTGGACATATTCATATTGCCAACATGGGTAGCATATTGTGACGACCCACCTCGTGATGCACCAAAGGAGGTCCGGGAGCACCTTTGTTTTTTTTTTTGCTCGGCAGAGCCACCACAAGGAGTGGTAGCACCGCATGGTGCTATACCGAGGAGGTCTGCCAGGACCTCCCAGGAGGTCTAAAGGACCTCCTGGAGGTCTTGGCCCGCCACTGACCTCCCAGGAGGTCTAGGCCGCCACCCACTCGGTAGCACCTCCAGGCACATCACTAGAGGGGTCCGATAGGACCTCCCAGGCTAAGTCCCGGGACCTCCTGGTGGTCTGTCCTGTGCTGGCCCAGAGCTAGTCCCAGGACAACAGAGCTAGCTCACACAAGAACACAAGCTAACATCACAACCACGAGGTCAAACAAAAATGAAGTAGACAAATTAACTTAATATATAAGACATGACCTTATGGTCAAGCTTGTCAACAAGAGGTCTGCCACTGAGGGCTTACAAAACCAGCAAGGACTTACAACTGGCAACAGGGAGCTCTAGGGCTCAAACACCGAAACACGCAAAAGCCATCCAACAAGCACCACAGGTTGTCGGGTGGAGGACGTCCTAGGCAGCTTAGTCGTCAAAGAACTCCTCCTCGAAGAGGTCTGCACTACCCTGCATGGTCATCTTCATAATCTGCTTTGACACAGGGCTTAAGCCATGAGTACTTGGAATGTACTCAGCAAGTCACAGGAAGCAAAGATGCAATACTATACATGTAGGGGTTTACTAATGGAGAGCTGTATGGTTAGTTTGCACAAAAGCCAAGGTTGATAATAATAGCAATAATAGATTGAAAAGGCAGCAAAGTAAAACTATAATACATAATAGATTGAAGTTGAAAAAGTGGAATGAGCACCAGCTCACATCCACAACCGAAAATGGGGGGAGGTCTGGTCACACCAGTGGCCAGGTCCTCACCCAACAACCACTTCAAAGCACCCACTCAAGAGATCTGAGCCAGTCCCTGGACCACTACCCGAGCCAACCCTGACCCCTCTAGAGCCGGCCAAGGTCTCTTCGAGGCAAGGCCAAGGCATCTCGCTGTAGTGCCCAGCGACACAAACTTTTCAAAACAACTACCCCTTGCACCATTTTCACTGAGCATGTCCATGACCAAGGACTTAGCTATTCGAATAGATCTTATACTCTGCAGAGGTGTACAACTTTACCCACAATCCACGATCACTCTAGCGGGATGGGTTCCGGTCACCCTTGCTCACTTCCTAAGGTGAGTAGTCTAGAGAGCGCGGCAAGGCCTTTACAAAGCTTTGAACTGACTCGGGCTGCCCGCTAAGGTTTCGCAATCCCCTCCTGTGGTCTAGAAATCCGCAGGGTTATGGGGTGCCCCCTCTTGCGCCAATGAATCACACGCTCAACCACAACAGCTCCAAGCCATCTCATTGCTAATTATTCAGCCCAGACCATTCCCATAAAATGATCTTGTGGTTGCACTGTTTGGCCCAGATCAATAGACACAAAGTTAAGTCCTTAATTGTGCTAAGGCAAGACATCCACAACCAAGTGTGCATAGCACCCACTACTCACTCCCTGCCTTCTTGCCTCAGCAAAAACCATTGTATTACCCCATGCCAAAAGACCACCCAGTCTTGGCACAACCATTTTTAACAAAGTGGTCTCACACCATAGTCAATACAGCTTAGGCATCCTGCCATAGCTGCTCAACAGTGGCACCAACCACACATTCCATAACTTATTAGTCAAGATTATTAGAGGTGAAGCATGATGCGTCCGAAACACGTTATCTAAGCAAAGCTATATAGACCTACGGCCCCCATGTTGGCAAATAACAAAGAACACCAACTAGATATCCATCCTAGGGCTCACAAGGTGAACATGACAACATGATGGAGACAAGGGATGAAGGAGGTATAACAACAAGTTGGCAAGTAACTACAGCCCAAACCATTTTCTCATAAACATAGCCATGCATGATAAGGTAAAACCGAAATACATTTGCAACACTAGGCTCAAGATGATCAAAAGGAGGTCGTGGCTTGCCTTGGTCAAGCGATGGAGAGCCTTGGCTGAAGAAGAGCCGGGTCCAAGATCTCCTCAAACTCGTGATCTACACGTTCAAGAAGAAAACCAAATAAGCGAAACCACACTAAGCCAAAGAACTTCAAAAGAACCAAAAAGGACTCAAACCAACACAGCCAAAAAGGAAACCAAGAGGCCCCAGACCTCAAAGAGCTCTGAGGAAGATCTTGCGCAAGGAAGAACCGAGCGCGAGGAGGCAGGAAAGGAAGAAATGAGCAAAAGGTTACAAAGGCCTGCCCTCCCAGGCTATATATAGCCGGGGTTGGTGGTGTGCACCTCAAGGAAAACCTAGAGACGTGTTGGCAATCGGGACTACTTGGGCAGGGCTTGTCCAAAAAGAATTGAAATAAAGTACCTCAGATGGGACTGCATTTAATGTGACCCGACACCTATTAAATGCGCACAGAGTTCTGAGGCAAGAGCAATGATAACAATGTGGAGAGGGGCTGGCAAGTGGGGTCAGTCAAAAGGGTGCCTGATTGGTCAAAGGTATGGCCCCACCGCAAGGGTCGCCCCCGCATAAAGACCACGAGGGGAGGTCCCGACAGAGGTCCAAAACGCTCAAGGAGAGGTCCCGACGGTCAAGATCTCAAGGGGAGGACCTCAACGGTCGAGATCAAAAGGAGTCGGGAGGTCTGACGAGCAGATCTCCAAAAGGAGATCCAGCGGTCAAGATCTCAAAGGGAGGACCTCAACGGTCGAGATCAAAAGTAGTCTTGAGGGAGGTCTGACGACGAGGATTTTGAGGATTAGGAGGTGGTCTCTACAAAAGACCAGCAAGGATAGAGGAGGTGGTCTTTGCAAAACAACCAGGAAGAGGTCCTGGAAACAAAGGAAAACGCGCAGCAAAGCAAAGCCGTTCGATTGAAATCGGGCGGCCCAAAAAAAAGGAAAGGAACGTTCGGACCAAGCTAACGTGCCCTTAGGATCGGGCCATCCGAACAGCACCGGACGGTCCTAAGGTAAAGAGGGCAAAGCCTTAAGCAATACAACCACAAGAATCAAAGATGGGTCCAAGCGCTAAGGAGGTCTTGGACCTAAGGAGGTCGGAACCTTTGGATCCAACTAAGGAAGGACCTGGACGGCTAAGATCTCCATGAGGGAGGTCCTAACGGCCAGATCTCAACAAGGGGAGGTCTGTGTGGCTAAGATCTCCATGAGGGAGGTCCTAACGGCCAGATCTCAACAAGGGGAGGTCTGTGCGGCTAAGATCTCCATGAGGGAGGTCCTAACGGCCAGATCTCAACAAGGGGAGATCTAAATAGATCAGAGGAGGTAAAGAGGGCACGGGGAGGTCCAGGGAAACTCTAGAGCGCCCAAGAGAACTCAGGAGGGATTCAAAGAGGTGAGAAATCCACGGGGATGGTCTGAGCGTTTGGGGGAGGTCTAAACCTCACAGAGATTCAAACCAACAAAGGAGGTTTAAAAGAGAAGACAAACCAGGGGCACACAGAGAGGCTCGGAGACACAACAACCCGAGGGCAGCAAAGACACAACAAAGAGCTACAACCGGCAAGGAACACCAACTAAGAGCGTAGTTAAGGTTTGATTAATTCCAATTGAACTCTCCAGATTTCAAAATCTCAGGTTAAGCTTTGGATTCTCAGTAAAGCCAAATGGTTACTTTTATTTGAAAACTTTGGCAAGAACTTTTAGGAAAACGGGATGTTACACATATTAATGCTTAGTTCAGCTTAGGTACGATGGGTTTATCATCACAGGTGTCATAATGATTAATCTTGACTTAATGATATATGGAATCGTGGTGGTGAGCCACTCTTGTTAAAATTTGTGGGTACCATGACGGGGTGAGTCATGGGTCTTGGTTAAACAAAATGGTTTTCGCTCGGGCGAGTGGTTGGTGGATAGTGGGGGTGCGGGTTTAACACGGATTGGGTTTGTGGTAGTCTCGCTTGAGTAATTTGTCAAGGACTTAATCTTGTGCGCCATTGAACTGGGCCTTAACCGTACATCCACATGTCTGGTATGGGATGGACTTGGTTAACTAATTAGCAATGTCTTAATCTCGGTTTTATCGTGGAAAGCGTGAGTTATGGGAAACGTATTCTCATAGGCGCAAGAGGGGGGCCCTGTCTGGTCGGAAAGACATTCAGTGTTGAAACCTTAGCGGACAGAACTTGGTTAAGAAGGAGCTTTGTAAAGGCCTTGTCACGTGCTCTAGACTGCTTACCTAAGGTAGTGAGCGGTGGCATAGATATATGCCGAACAAACTAGAGAAGTCGTGTCATGTGGGGAAAGCTGTAAAACCTCTGTAGATTATAAAACTATTCGAATAGCCGTGTCCGCGGTTATGGACATGCTCGGGGATTTCACACGGGAGATAGAGTATTTTATAAAATGATTCGGAGTGTGGATGGGTAGTTCACTTGATGAATATAATGTTTGTTTAGTGAACAGGTCATTCACTTGGGGGTTTGTGTCGATTGGTGAATAGGGGATTCACTTATCTTTGGTTTGGTTGGGAAGTGAATGGGAAGTTCACTAGCCGTTTCAAAGAAATTGTTTAATTATTTATTATTGTTTTCAACTACGCACTTCAATCTATTTATTGTATTTATCGTAAATGCTGCTTTCTGCAAAAGAACCATACAGCTAACCTTGTCAAGCCATGGATGAATATTATTTGTATACATTTCCCTACGGTTTGCTGAGTACATTCAAAAGTGCTCATGGCTTTTGCCCTCGGATTGATCTGCAGTTGAAGAATATCAAGCTGCCCAAGAGTTCTTGCAGAAGGAGGACTATGAAGGTTTTGCGGATTAGGATGCGTTCTCCACTCGATTGCCTGTGGGCATGTTGATTGGCCATTTGAAGAGTTTCGTTCCACTGCAAGAGTTTTATTTGTTTCTTTAGCCCTGCGTGGCAAGTTAAGTAAACGTTGACCATAAGGTCCTGTTATTATTATTTGTTACTTTGAGATCTTTTTAGTTAAATCGAATAAATGGATGGTATTTCATCATTGTTTCCTGTGTGAGCTAGCTACTGATCTGGGACTAGTTCGGAAAACACAGAGGGTTCCTGAGATGCATTTTCGGGTCCCGACAGTTGCCTGTGGCGAATTGATGGGATTCCGCTGAAAATTTTAGTTCCGCTGCTATTTAATTCTCTGTTAGCCCTGCATGGATTATTAAGTGTAAACTCGACCATAAGGTCAAAACCCTTATTTGTTAGTCAAATTACTCGTTTATGTTATTATTCGCCTTGTGTGGGTCGATATTTATCTATGTTGAAACTATGTGCACTAGCGTGATCCTAGACTAGTGTATTATACATAGAGGGTCCAGAATTGCATTTTTTGGTCCCGACAGAGGTGGTATCAGAGCCATACTAACTATAGGTCTTGACATTAGTTAGATCAGCCATCTTAGAGTGTCTAATTTTTTTTCTAAAGCAAAAATTAACTTGCAAGATTAATTGAACTGCTTAACTCCTCTCATGTCTTTCTTGACTCAACTATTGCTAGAATTTTTTTTCTCTCCCCGCTGTTTTAACTTAGTTCCTACCCTCTTATGCTGTCTTGTGAGATGCTCATAGCTTCGATGAGTGCAAGGGGACTTCTCAGAGAGCTTTAGAAGTCATTGCAGTACTTGGAGGCTTCGATCGTCCAATGTACCGTGGCAACCATTGGGTGGTCAACAGGCGAGATCGTGGAGTGATCTGCCATCTGACTGTCTACGCGAGGAGGAACACCAAAGCCAGCCAGCCTTTGAACATCTCTGTCAGAAGGATCAACTTCGCGAAACGAATCCAGGAGTCATCACGCCTTGCTATCCTCAGGATCTGCAACATCTACGCGGATGAGCTTCAAGATACTGTCTTCCGCTACCATCCTAGAGCTGCAGCTGGGGATCTACTAGCATGCTACCCGTCCACGAATGAAGAGGGCAATGCTACAATGGTGCACCTTGCCCAGTTCTCAGCTGCTTAGGAGGAGTCGCTGGAGTTGGTCGCCACCGAGCTGGAGTGCGTCTATGAGACCTTAGATCGAGCTAAAGAAAGGATCGCCATTCTGGAGGAAGCTCTCTACAGTCAACATGAGCCTGAAGAGGAGCAAGAAGAGGAAGATTCGAAAGATCCAGAGGAACCAGAAGAGGATCCCGAAGAAGATCCAGAGGAAGGTCCAGAAGAGCCAGCAGCACCTGCAGAGCCGGAGGAGCCAGAAGTGCCTACTCCAAGCACACCTGTTCCTGCTGCACCAGTCCCGAGGCATCAGGATCAGTTTGCGAGGATGCCAGCTCACTTCCAGGTCTACAGCAGGCGGGAGCACCGTCATGGCTGTGGAGGCTACCTTAGCGACTGAGTTCGCTAGAGTTTAGTTTGTTAGGCTTAGCTAGTCTAAGTTAGGAGAGTCGCCCTTTAGGCGATAGTTTGTGTGCTTAGGTCCGTCTGGTTTTCTTGTGTGCGAGTATGAGCTGCAAAGGCCCTTAGGCATTTGTTGCAGTCGTGCTAAGACCCTTAATAAAGTATTTAAGTTGGTTTTCTTGAAACTGTGTTTGTTGGGTTAAATCTACCCCCATCGGTTAGTTCTTAACTCATCTTGTACTTTCTACCTTACCTAACCCAACCCAACCCATGGAGCTTCATCAGATGGTTCAGAATCGTCATGCCGCTTCAAGTGGATCCAAAACTCAGGGATCAGAAGAGAATGAACAGACTCCCGCAGGAGCAGTACTACCACAAGCACCCCCGCTTGACTTGCAAAACTTTGGAGCTTTCATGGCAGCATAGGCGTAGATGATGTACACCATGATGAATCAACTACAGAACATGAGCAATCAGAACAACAATAACAACAATCATCACAATGGAGCCCCTATTGCTCATGGTCACCATGGACCATCCAAACTTGCTGAATTCATGAGAACTCGTCTACCAACCTTTTTTGGACATGTCTCACCAGTGGAAGCTGATGATTGGCTTCGAGTTATTGAGAGGAAGCTGCTGATCACTCAATGCAGTGACCACAAGAAGGTCCTGTATGCCACTCATTAGATGGAGGGCATAGCCGCTGAATGGTGGGAGAATTTCTATGCAGCGCATGAGACGTTACAGAATATCACCTAGGAAGAGTTTTCCGTAGCCTTTTGACAGTACCATGTGCCAGAATGAATAATTGAACTAAAGAAGGATGAGTTCCGCGCTCTCAAGCAAGGAGCTATGTCAGTAACAGATTATCTCAACAAGTTTTCTCAACTAGCTCGCTATGCTACAGAGGATGTCACACCGACAAGGCTCGATAGAGTCACTTCTTAAAGGGTTTGAACACAAGACTGCAACTTAGTCTGCTTGCCCACACCTTTCCAGAATTTCAGGAGCTGGTCAACAAAGCGTTGTGATGAGGACATCCGTTCCACTAATACAACCATCCCTATTACTTCTGATGTGCAAGGACCAATTACTAGAGCACATGCTTGCCAACTAAATTATCAGCTAACTTTGTTTCTCGAAGTGCATCCATATTCTATGAACTCTATGATGCTGCCTAAATCAAGTGATATTATTTTACTTAAGAATCAAGGATCAAACAACAAGAGTTCAAGACCTCGTCCAGGACCTCTCGATCACTTGGAGGTCTTATATGACCTCCCACGAGGTCTTCCATGACCTTTGCCATGACCACCCAGGAGGTCTTCTGGGACCTCTTTCACGACCACCCAGGAGGTCATCCACGACCACCTAGGAGGTCTTCCATGACCACCCAGGAGGTCTTCCATGACCACCCAGAGGTCTTCCACTACCACTCCTGGACCTCTTCGGGGCCTCCTCAAGACCACTCCAGGATATCTTCTAGATAGAGTCGGTTGTAATCTTTCCATAACTGTATTAGGAAAGAAGCTTTGTGTGCTACAGGAGTTAGAGATAGATTCGACTTTAGGTCATGCATTAGGTGGCCGCCAATCGCTCTTCCTCCTTTATATAGTGGCCACCACCCTTAGGGTTTGGTGGGTTTTGTTAGATTAAAGTTTAGCTTTGCTACTTTATACATCGTTTGCTTGTGCGGCTAGTACAACCAGACCTTGTCTTCGGAATCCCAAATTATTCAATACATCTATCGTTGTTCCTCAGTTCCTTGCTTCATCTATTTTTCTTTCTTGATTCTTGATTGCATATAGGAAAAGACCTTCGTGGTTAGGTCGATCTCGCTACCGGCAAGGTCGATAACGAACGTGAAGTTGGTTCAGTGATTGCGGGTGCAACGGTCGTCACACAGTTGTAGCCTGGATCGTGAGAGTTAGCCACCACCAAATGAAGTGTATCATCCTCATCAAAAGATCAGGACAACGTTCCCATTATTTGGTATCAGAGCTTCAGGTTGATCGGTGAGGAATTTCCAGTTTACCATAGATTAGATTGCTTTTCTTTACCTACAGCTCATGAAAACCAAAACAAAAAAAAGATAGTCGTAGATCATCCTGTCCAAACCCGTCTTCGCCTCACAATTTTTCTTTTTAGTACATTGCATTGTTGAACTTTTGGTTGCATCGTCGTGTTGTTTGCTGGTCTTAGTGTCTAGTTCCTTTAGAGTTTCGAGTTCTGGTCACGTTTGGTTTCACTGTTGCGGTTGGATTTGATCTGCCACGGCAAGGGAAGCGAAGAAGGAGAAGGACACTGACTACAACAAGGAATCGAACTTCCCATCTAGAAAGGCTTTGCCCTAGTTGGTCTCGGACACGGTTTCTACCCACGGTGCCAATTCGGAGATAACCAAAAACAGCGTGTGCCCAAAAAAGAAAAGAAAAGGAAAAGCAAAGTGAGGTCTTCCACGACCTCTCAGGAAGTCTTCTAGGACCACCCCTGGTTAGTGTGCGATGAGTTAAAAAAAACAAAAACAAAAGGCAACTTTTGCACATGACCTCTGCTTGGGGCGATTCTTGATCCGTTGGAAAGGAAACGAGTATTTAAAAAAAAGGAGAGCAGAACGGGCGGGTCTTCCTGGACCACCCGGAGGTCCTCCTCGACCACCCAAGGGGTCTTCCAGGACCACCCGGAGGTCCTCCTTGACCACCCAAAGGTCCTCCTCGACCACCCAGGAGCTTCCGAACTGAGTGTGCGACGTTCCCTAGTTCTACCACGACGTGCTTTCGTTTGTGTTCTAGGCTTGCATCTCTAGTACGGTCTAGCCTAGGACCAGCACTAACCAGCGTTGAGCGATTTTTCAGCTTGCATTCTCTGATTTGATAATTGCTACTCCTTGCTACCATACTGAAGCCTGCCTAGCTCCATAGTATTACTACACCCATACAGGCTACCTTCACTTGCAATCGCTCCATTCAATTTTCGACGACTAGTTTGACGCCAACACCGTTGTGTTGATCACCACCTGCTGCTTGGTAAGAATTGGGTAAGAGCTTTAGTGAAGTTTGAGTGACCGAGTGATTTTTAAGCCCCACATTTTAGTTGTATTAGGGACTTGCTACTTTCACCTTTGTTTTTTGTTTGCTATTGCCATGTCAGGGGTAAAAGGAATTGAAGAAGAGGGGATCCTCACCCCACGTACAATTGGGCTGTGACAACACTTTGCAAAGGTGTCAATGACCGTTGTGAGCAACTGGAGAACGCTCACGATGAGACCATTACAAGACTCGATGGAGTAGAAGCTGGCCAAGCTGAATTGAACAAGAAGCTTGATGCTAGCTTGGCACGTTTGGAGGGTCTAGTCCGAGACCCTCCACCCCCACCTATGGCACCCCTTCGTGCTACTCCCGCTACCACCGACGCTTCTGGCCATCGCCGAGAAGAAGACGAGAACAATTTTGCTGATACCGAGGATGGGGACCTCAACTCCAATGACGATCATGCTCAATGTCGACGTCATTTCAATAGAAAAGGTATGGGACGTGATCCACAACCATGGGAGGTACATGATCGTGATGATGCCTTTTCGAAGATTACATTTACTATGCCTCCATTTGCTAGAAAATATGATCCTAATGTTTATCCCACTTGGGAGTTACAAGTAGAACAAAAATTTACTTGCCATGATTTCCCTAAGAATAGGAGGGTTAGAGCTGCTACTAGTGAGTTTATAGACTTTGCTTGTGTATGGTGGAGTGAATATTGTCGTATTAATCCCAATGACGTACCTGCCACCTGGGAGGCTTTAAAGAGAGCTATGCGTCATCGTTTTGTTCCCTCATACTATGCTTGTGACTTGTTGAATAAATTGACTCGTTTGAATCAAGGCAGTAAAACTGTTGAGGAACACTATCAAGAACTACAAACTGGTTTGCTTCGTTGTGGTATAGAGGAAACCGAAGATGCTAAAATGGCTAGATTTTTAGGTGGGCCAAACCGTGAGATACATGACATACTTGATTATAAGGATTACACTTCTATCACTCGCTTGTTTCACTTTGCTTGTAAGGCTGAACGGGAAGTGCAGGGACGTCATAGCAGGTAAAGGAACAGCTCCGGAGGTATTTTTGCAGGTCGTGCAAGTCAATTTCAGAACTGTACTCCCGCTGCCACCTCCAACCGTGCTGCTGCCCCGAGCTCATCAAACAATTTCTGACATCCAGCGGCCTCTCCTACACCTTCACGAGCACCCGAGGCAAGCAAAACAGCCCATTCGGTCCCTACATTGGGTGCATCTTCAGTGGCATCAACTGGACAAGCACGCGAGACTCAATGCCATCGCTGCAAGGGCTTTGGACACATGCAGAGGGACTGTCCTAGCAAGTGCATCCTCTTGATCAAGGATAATGGTGAGTACACTTCTGCTAGTGACATAGAAGAAGAACATACTTTGCTTGTTGACCCTGTAGGAAACAACAATGATTCTGATCGAGAGGAGGAACAAATCAGCATTGACATCACGGATAAGTACTTGAGCATTATCGTACAATGTGTACTTAGTGCACAAATGGAGTGTGCCATGCCGAGCAGAATCAGCGCCACAACTTGTTTCAAACAAAATTCATCGTCAAGGACCGCTCGTGCCGTGTGATCATCGACGAGGGAAGCTGCAACAATTTGGTGAGCGTAGACATGGTCGAGAAGCTTTGTTTGGCCACTCAACAACACCCCCGTCCCTACTGCATCCAGTGGTTCAATAATTGCGGTAAGCTAAAGGTAACCCGCGTTGTGAGAATATACTTCTCCATTGGTTCATATCATGACTATGTGGAGTGTGATGTCGTGCCTATGCAAGCTTGTTCTTTGCTGCTAGGTAGACCTTGGCAATATGATAGAGATGTTCTACATCATGGTCGAACCAACCGACATACTCTCACTTTTAAAGGAAAGAAGATTAGCTTGCTGCCCATGTCACCTGAGGCTATTTTCAAAGATGAATTAGAGAGAGCTAAGCATCACAAGAATAGTCGTAAAAGTGAAAATCAGATTGTTGTGAAGGACTTTGTCGATCAATCACAAAACGAACCTAGTGCTAAAAAAATGAAATTAAGTTAACGGCTCCTGTTTTGCTTGCAACCAAATCTGACATTAGTGCTTTGCAGCCCCATGACTCTGTGTGCTATGCTTTGGTATGTAAAAATGCTTTATTCTCTTTTGAGGATATGCCTCCATCCTTGCCTCCTACTGTTGCTAACCTTTTGCAGGAATATGTTGATGTATTTCCGAAGGAGATGCCACCAGGGCTGCCACCTATTCGTGGAATAGAGCACCAAATCAACTTGATTCCCGGTGCCTCGCTGCCAAACCGTGCGTCGTATCGGACCAGCCTAAAGGAGACGAAAGAAATTTAGCGCCAAGTACAAGAATTGCTCGACAAAGGTTATGTACATGAATCTCTTAGTCCTTGTGTTGTTCCTGTCATATTAGTTCCTAAGAAAGATGGTTCATGCGTATGTGTGTAGATTGTAGAGCTATTAATAATATCACCATCCGTTATCGTCATCCTATTCCTAGGTTAGATGATATGCTTGATGAATTAAGTGGTTCTACTATTTTCTCTAAAGTTGATTTGCGTAGTGGCTACCATCAAATTCGCATGAAGTTAGGAGATGAGTGGAAAACAGCTTTTAAAACTAAGTTCGGACTGTATGAGTGGTTAGTGATGCCTTTTGGTTTAACTAACGCACCTAGCACTTTCATGAGATTAATGAACGAAGTTTTGCGTGCTTTCATTGGCTAGTTTGTGGTAGTATACTTTGATGATATATTGATTTACAGCAAGTCATTAGAAAAACATTTGGAGCATTTATGTGCTGTTTTTAATGTTTTACGTGATGCACATTTATTTGGTAACCTAGAGAAGTGCACCTTTTGCACCGATCGGGTATCGTTTCTTGGCTATGTTGTTACTCCATAGGGCATTGAAGTTGATCAAGCCAAGATCGTTGCTATCCAGAGTTGGCCGCCTCCTAAAACAGTCACACAAGTGCGGAGTTTTCTCGGGCTTGCTGGTTTCTATCGGCGTTTTGTTCGAGATTTCAGCACCATCGCTGCACCAATGAATGAGCTTACAAAGAAGGGTGTTCCTTTCACTTGGGGCACCATACAACAACAAGCTTTCGATGTTCTCAAAGATAAGTTGACACACGCTCCTTTGCTTTAACTTCCTGATTTCAGCAAGACTTTTGAATTAGAATGTGATGCTAGTGGTATAGGTCTTGGTGGTGTGTTAATCTAAGAAGGAAAACTTGTTTGCTTACTTTAGTGAAAAATTAAGTAGGCCTAGTTTGAACTATTCTACCTATGATAAAAAATTATATGCTCTAGTTCGAACTTTGGAAACATGGCAGCATTATTTATGGCCCAAAGAGTTTGTAATACATTCTGATCATGAATCTTTGAAGCATATTCGAAGTCAAACCAATCTGAACCATCGTCATGCTAAGTGGGTTGAGTTTATTGAGTCTTTCCCTTATGTCATTAAACATAAAAAAGGCAAAGACAATGTAATAGCTGATGCTTTGTCTAGGAGATACACCATGCTTTCACAACTTGACTTCAAAATCTTTGGATTAGAGACAATAAAGGAGTAATATGTGCAAGATGTTGATTTTAAAGATGTGTTGCTCAATTATCAAGAGGGATAGGGTTGGAATAAATTTGTGGTACATGATGGGTTCGTGTACCGTGCTAACAAGCTATGCATTCCAGCTAGCTCCACTCGTATTTTGTTGTTACACTACAACATAAACACCCCTTTAGCAACGCATATATGCATTGGTAGAAGTCCAAATAAATGTTGTTAGGGTCCATACCAATGTATTTAGTATGCGTTGCCATTTAGGCCGTTGCGAGAGTCTATTACAACAGATAAACAAGCGTTGGTAATAGATATGAATAGGCGTTGCGAAGTAGCAACAGATATAGTCAGGTTGTAACTACACTTGTATGCGTTGGTACTTACCATGCATGGATGACTTTTACTATTTTGACAATAGATATAATTATATTGTCACAACGCATAGAAGCATTTGTATTTACGATACAAATGACTTTTGCTATTTTGGCAACGGATATAATTAGGTTGCTACAGCGATTATAAGTGTGTAGAAATCAAAGTAAAAAAAATCATTATCGGTCATAGCATGGTAAAAAAGAACACTCATATATTAAAAAGAAATTGTTGCATTACATAGAGAACCATCCACATAAGACATGATATAAATATTTTGCTCGAACATCATTTCCTAACATAATGAACATTGTCCGCCTGTGTCATCATTCTCCACCTTCATTCAACATATCATCCATTTATCTTATCAACCTACAATGAAAAATTGGAGTCCATTAATGCACCGTCAGGAAGAAACAAAATCACAATATTAAAGTAACAAAACTAAAAGGAGCAGCATATTATATTATTTTGATGCTCGACCATGTTCATGAGTTCCAAACAGTAGAGAAGTGAACTAACCTTGTGAAAAAGCACATTTCTTGGTTCCAAACTCTCCTATGAAAAAGCACATTTGACAACTTCCAAAATAGCTTCTGTATCCATCCATAGTAGATAGCATATGTTTGGGCATTTTCCACAAGAATAATAGAAACCCTTAAATACTTTAGAAATGAGCATCTTAGACAACTCAAGCAAAAATTGCAGAAGTTCATCTCTCACTAAATGAAGGTGGGATCGGGGAATTATTCTATGCCCTGAAAAATAGATCATGTGAGAAAATCTCATGGAGTTCTATCTTCTTACAAGAGCATGCTATATAGCAAGTTCATATGTATTCCTGGTTCTACAAATAATCCTGTTAGGTAGTATACAGATGTCCTTATGAGAATGACACAACGCCAACACCTTGTGGCAGAGTTGAACTCTCCAATTTTAGAAAATCAATTTAAGCTTTACACACATAGTTTTACTAGCACATTATACAATTTACAAGGTTCTAGGTCTAGCAAAAGCCCAATAGCACAGGGAAAACATAGTTTATGGTCCAACTACTAACCTGGCATTGAATATATGAAATGGACAATTATTTGCAATGAATGGTACAGCTACTAACTTGGAGGAAATGCTAGGCCTTGAAAGCAATATTTAGATAAACAAGCATCTTGTAGCTGTTTCAACAAAGGCATTATAAAGATGTTAGCTTTCTATATAGTACTAGCAATATTCTAACAAAAAATAGATCAATTTCAGGTACAACACTAGGCTAGTTCCTCCAGGGCTCGCTCCCCCTCCAGCCGCCTCCAGTTCGCCGCCTCCCCCTCTAGCGAGGAGGGCGACGCTCCTGGCCACCATCCATGGCGCCTCCTCCTCCCCTCCAGTCGCCTCCAGTTTGCCGCCTGATACTTCAGAATTTAAGCATCAGAGAAATTTATGTACAAAGAAAATATTTCAGCTGAAAACAAACAAAGAAGAAAGTATGCTCTGATCGATTGCTACTACTGCTAACATAATCAATTTGCCATCTGATTGCTGCTAGGACTCACATAACCAATTTGCTAACACTACTGGTACTCATAAATCTGAACATAAACATGGATATATTTTCTGATACTTCTAGTCTTTAGATAATTCATTCAGTAAATCAACATCGCATTTCCCCTCACTATTTTTTTACCATCAAATACTGCTGCTTGAACATTCAGATAATTCAGAATTTAAGTAATCGGGTATATAAGTAAAGGCTACACGATGCAATAAGCACAACATAGATCAATTTCTGAACATTCAGATACTTCAGAATTTAAGCATCGAAGAAATTTATGTACAAAAGATTTTCACATGACACCAGCAATTTGTTCATAGAGGCACATCACTTATACATCTAGCCTTCGAATTTTCCACAAGGACAACATCTGAACGAAGACAAATAAACTCGAAATTACAAAGCAATCGAAACAATCAACTGAAATTAGAGAAAATATTCTATAATTATTCTTGCAAATCTGCACATGGATAGTCTGCATGGGCGTCGCCATCGGCACTAGAGGGAGGTGGGCTACCACCTCCGCCTGGTCGGGCGTCATTGCTGGGCCACCTTCTCTGCATGGTCACAGATAGACCATTGATGGCGGCAGAGCGTCATACGTCATTGGAGGGGGAGGCGGCGGCTGGAGGGGGAGCGATTGGGGAATGTAGGAAGGATTGGGGAATGGAGGAAGGGCCGAGACAGCGAGGGAATTTTCCGGTGAGAATCGCGAGATACAGCATGCGGGTGGGTAGGTCGCGTGGAGGGACGGGTGGGGATGGATGGGTTACCTGGAGTCCTGAAGCTTTGGGATGGACTTCTTCTCGACACCGAGGATGACGCTATCGGTGCCGTGGACGCTGACCATGGCGTTGCCCTTGCGGACGGCCACGTGGGCGTACTCGACCTGGAATGCTCGCCAGGGAGAGGACGCGAGGGTGGCAGGGAGCAGGCGGTGGCCGAGGGCGAACCAAGGAGTAGGCGGCTGGGCGCGGCCGAGCTGTGAAGCAAGGGGGAGGCGCCATAGAGATCCACTCGATTGAAGAAGCTCCGGGAGAGAAAGGAAAGAATTGGGTAATATGAAAGGACCGGAGCGCTGGACGCTGAGTGAAATTGAGTACCAAGGAGGAAGTTAAGGGGGTTGGGGGTTGGTTGCTTTTTTCTCTTGACTCAGACGTGGGAGAGGTGAAGTATCTTAATATAGCCCATAAACCCATTTACAACGGTTGTTAGTTCCATTGCTAACTATCCATTGGCGTATGAGTGCTCTTGTAGTAGTGTTACAGCAGGCGCATGGAGGAGGATTGATGGGTCACTTCGGTGTGAAGAAGACCGAGGATATTCTGACCCAACATTTTTATTGGCCAAAGATGAGGCGTGACGTCGAATGCTTCATTTCCCGCTGCACCATGTGCCAAAAAGCTAAGTTACAACTTAATCCTCATGGTTTATACATGCCTCTTCCTGTTCCTAGCACACCTTGGGAAGATATTTCGATGGACTTTGTTTTAGGGCTGCCTGTAACAAAGAAGAGGAGCGATAGTATTCTTGTTGTCATGGATAGATTCTCTAAGATGGCTCATTTTATACCATGTCATAAAAGTGATGATGCTACAAATGTTGCTGATTTGTTCTTGTCAGACCTCGGGGTATTTAGCTTGTAATGCTTAGCCATCCACTTGACTCTAGCATCACAAAATAAATATCCCGCGCCTTGGTGTATTATGTACCTCCTAGGAGTGGTACACATACACCATCACAAACATCAATATCAATCCATACACAAGTGCTTGCAATATCAAAACTTCATAATTTACAACATATTGAACTTACAAGGTTCAGTTTCACACAAAAGGGCCAACTGGCCAAAAATCAAGATAACTATCAAGTACGCAGCGGAAATCAGTAAATAAACTGAAATAAAATCATGAATTAACCATTAATAAAGTCCCAATGGCTTGCCATAACCCACAGGGCAACCGACTGGGTTGAAACCATAGCAAAACGACGTTCCTATGCAATCTTTCCTTACCCGATTCGGTCTCAATACCTGCTGTCCATATTAGTACATAAAAGCAAACAGTGAGTACATGAATGTACTCCGCAAGACTTACGAATAACAAGCCTATACATAGCTACATGCAAGTTGAATCAAAGGAGAAGGCTATAGGGTTCATTTTCAGCACAAAGCAATATTTCAATTTAAATACAATGTAGTAGATACAAATGGCAAGTGAGCAAACATTTTTAATACTGTAAATAACAGCGATTAAGTAAATATTAGACAACATCTAACAACAACAGGTGGTGGCCCTGCAACACACAACAATAGCATGAGAACCCTTCTCAATACCACCGATCAAGTTTTAAGTTTGAAATTCCAAAATGTTGAGTCTAACTCTTGTAGGGACCTAACCAAGCGTGTCCATAACCCAGGATGAGGCTATTCGAATAGTTTATACCCTGCAGGGTGTACCAATGTACCCACATGTCAGACCGCCTCTTTTGCCACTAGATTAAGCACACTTCTGAAGGTATGCCGGCAAGGCTAAGTCCTACAAGACATTTCCAATATTGTGTATTAACTACGAGTCGCCCGTATGATGGAAACCACACGTTGTGTCGGAGTCATCGGCAGAGAGAGAACTTACCCATGCTCCTCGGGGTAGGGAACTTGGACTTAATACCAAAACCCAACCCGTCACGCCAAAAACACACCTGGAACAAATCCTTTTTCAACGCAACACACACAACCTCCTACGACTCGGAGCTAACACACGCCAAAGTACTAACTCAAGAGGGGTTCCCAATACCCTCATGTGGTTAGCACACAAAAATGCTTGGGTTAGTGTCCAAGATGTTCAGTCCTTGTTGACTTAGGCATACAACCACACACCCGATAACCACACCATCAACCATATGCCCAAGTCCAAAATATTTTGTTTTCATTTTTAGTTTTCCAAATATAATAGCACAAGGTGTTGGATATAACATAATAAAAATGATTAATGTGATCAAGGTCATCGACAAAGTCGACAACCGCTCAATCTACCAGAAGCTAAGCATGACACCGATTAAACATAAATAGACCATATAACATCCACCGGGCTCTAATTCTCCAGCGGAATTATTAACTTAGGCTATTAGCAGGGGATGAACAATTTTAGGGAATTCATGCAATAGGACTAACTACCTCTAATCGCAAACATAACTTGACAAATAAAGCATGCATACATATAGTTGCAAAACAAGATAATAGTTTTTGAATGTAACAGGATCAACATGCATCAATGGAAAAACTGCTTGCCTTTGCTTGTTGGTACTCTGTACATTCTCATGAACAACTCCGTCGCACTCCCGAATCATCGTCATCTATCGATGAGAACCGACAAAGCGAAAACACCAAATAAACACCAAAATTCCAAAGACTCCAAAAATTATGAAATTAATACAGAAGGTAGATTATGATTTTAGAAACAAAGGTCATTTCATTTGGAGTTGATTTGAATTAGTTATGAGTTATTGAAATTGAGACCATTTCAAAGTCTACTGTTGTTTGCTAACTAATACTTCAATTCCTGCCGTAAGGTAAATTTTTACTCTTATAGATTGGATGCTAATGGCTAGTCACTAAGAAGTATACATATTGATCTTTGCATTTAACAAGATTTTAGCTCCCTGTTCTTCTCCCAACTAGCCTTCTAATGTCATGAATGCTAGAATGGTCAACAACCTCCTGACAATTCCTATATGCTCAGGTTACTATTCAAGCACCTACAACAGAAGGTTTTGAACTAAAATGCTATTATCAGATTTTTCTTTAAACCCTAACTTCCGAATGCTAATTTTAAATTGAGTGACCTAACAAACAGAGTACAGACTAGCAATCGATCTACCTCTATTGTTTAATACTTCATCAAAAGGAAAAGGTTGCCTTCGATGGTTTCGAAATTTTCATCTCCACTTTGGTTTTTCGGACTTAAAAGCTATCAAAACTAAATGACCAACTAGGTACAAGTGAAAGGACAGACTTTTAACTACTTGAAATGGTCAAGTTATTAGCCTTTTAATGAAGCTGGAAAAGTGTCAGATTATTGCTCAAAAATCTACAACTGCACACTTATGTCTGACAAAACTGCTACCACTAGACTTCCTTTTAACTCAATTTCAGATTTGCTAACTAGAGTGATCTGAAGGACATACACCCGATTTGTTAGCATAAGGGATACAGTTTTGCAGGTGGGTGCTACGGACATCTAACTTACTTCTTCTCTACTCTGTTTATTTTTCTGAAAATTTAAAGTCATATTGATTTCCAGATTTTAGTGCTGCTAAGAGCTAAAAACCAACTGATTAAAGGAATTAATGCAATCCCTAACTGTTTGAGTTAGTTGAACTTTTAGTTCACTAACAAAACCATTTTTCATCTAACAACTTCTCTGAACAACATCCTTTAACAGGAACAAGCCTGAAATGAAATGCTGTGAACTCAACTCCTAACAAGATCAAGGTTCAATTTTTACTTACTTACTAAGTGATTCAACAACAGTTACAAGTTCTAGTATCAAAAGCATTAAGGCTCGTATAGTTCTTTGACAGAAAAACACAGTGAGGGAGTTACAGGGAAAGTGGCCGGTGGCAAGGGCGTGGCTCATCGCCGGTGAGGGGAGTGGCTGTGAGGTGAAAGTGACCCCAAAAATGGGTTCCCAGAAGACTAATGAAGCTAAGGGAGGTGGCTATGAAGCTCGGGCGGCATTGTGGCGGCGCGACCAGGGCACGGGGCGGCCAGCCGTGGGGGTGTCAAGGCGCGGTGGCACCGGAAGGGGAGAGGGGACATAAGGAGGTACACAAGAGCATCGCAGGGGGAAGAGGAACTCACCCGTGCAAACGGTCGGGGACGAGGAGACCGGAGGCGAACGGGCGGTGGAAGCCAGCGGCGGTGCGGTGGGTTCGCCGTGGAGGCACCGAAGGGGTGAGGGAGAGCTCCAATCCGCGATTGGGGAAACTTGGGGAAGTCCTGAGGGTGCTTCACCTGCGACGAATTGAGTCGGAGGTGCTCCAACGAGGAGAATTGGGCGTGGCGGTGCTTCGGCCGTTGTTGGGGAAGAAGAGCCGGCGATGACAGTCCTGTGGATTCCAACCGAAATTGAGTGAGGAAAAAAAAAGAGGGCTTGGGAACGTGCCGTGACGCGAAAGGTTAGGGGGAGAAGCTTTGGGCCGGCCGGAATCGGCGAGGGTGGCGTCGACGGTGCAGCGGCCGGCGCGGGCTCTACGTTTTATTCACAGCTAGGCTTGATGGAGAAGATAGGAAGGGGAGAAAATGGCAAGAAGAGACTCGGTGGCTTCGGCGCTGCCTCTTGTGGGTAGGCAGGGCGGAGCAGAAAATGATGGCCAGCATGGGCGAGCGAGGAGGCGAGTTGCATGGCGTGGAGGGCTTCGGCGACGGACAACACACGCCCAGCTTAGAGTTCACGCGCTGCGTGGAGGGGAAGAGCTAGGCGACGCAGCCACGTGGGCGAAACCATAGGCGATCAGGGAAAAACCGGGGGCGAAGCCCGCTAGCGCAAGGCAGAGATGAGCAGCCGCATGTTCATGGCGCCATGAGCGGTGCTGCGTCGTGGAGGAGAAGGCCTGCGGGTGGGGCCCGCAGGTCAGTGGGAGAAGAGAAGGTGGCTCGGGCGAACAGGTTGGGCTGAGCCAAAAGGCCTAGGGTCCGGTCAGTCCGAAAGTTCGGACTCGGTCGGATGAACAGTGCCAACTCTGATTTATGCAGAAAGGGCTGAGAGTTTGAGGAATTTTTAGATATAGATAAAGAGCCCCAAAAATTATGAAATTTTTAGGGAAGGCTGAAAATATAGTGAAGATTATTCTGTAATTTTTCCAGGGTTTTTCATGTAATATATATTTCACCAAAATTAAATGTAGTTCCTACTTTTGTGGTTTGACTTTTAATTTACTACTTTGACTGATTGTTATAAAATAGCAATTAATTTCTACAAATTGTGAAATTTTTAGGGTGAGTCTCTAATATGTTCCAGAACCTAGGAAAAATATTTCCAGGCACTGTCACAAGTTTTGCTTGCTTTTTAAATTCAAACTCAATTTGAATATGCAAATCCAATAAGGAACCAAATAATATCCAAAAATTTCAGAAAGCCCAAACAAGCATAACAGAGCATATTGAATATAAATAACATATTCCCAGCTTTGAGTCCCACTATATTTTCAAAATAGAAATCAGTTTGTATTTCTGAGCTATAGAAAATATATTTTCAAGTTTGAAATGGAGGAGTATTGGATTAGTAGGTTTCAAATCTAGTCTTCAAAATTAAGGGATTTTCTACATAGGGTTTATACCCTACTTTGAACTAAGTTTTCAAATTCTTGACAAACTTTTATTTTTGGTTTTAGGGATTTCATTACCTGGTTTTTGGAAAACCAGGTTTTAATATATATGCTTTGCAACAAAAAGTTTAAAAAAAAGTCCAAAATTTCACAAATGCACAGTAGATGCTTAACTAATCCAACTTAGGGATTTTGGGCTGTTACAAACCTACCCCCTTAAACAGAATCTCATCCCGAGATTCTGGTAGTTTGGAAATCGGAACAAAAGATTGAGGCAGACCTAGGTGGGTTTGGTCACAGGGTCACACTTCGGATTTTGTCGCAAATTGAACTCAAATTCGAAACAAGTGAGGAGTTTAGGTACTAAAGAGGGAAACCTTGTCGAAGGATTGCTAAGATCCTTCTATTAAGTATTTTCTAGGTGGTTCTTTCAACTCTAAACGAAATGCACCATCTGTTGTCTTGCTTTCCTATTGAGATAGTGCTGGAAGCTCCTGACGAATTAACAGGACGTTGCTGACATATTTTTCTTCCATTGCTTTGTTTAACCTTTTCTTTCTTGAAAGGGAAGAGTCCTAAAGAGCATAGAAGAGAGTTTAAAGCAAGGCTTAAGGTGGTCTCATTTAACCCTTGCTTCTCTAGTCTTATTTGCTCGGATTGGAGAGAAATGCATTGGAGGAATTGCATGAAAGGATACATGTGCGCAAATTAGTCCTAAGGCAATTTTTAATTGTAATACCCCAAACCTTTATTGGAGAAAATATCACTCGGGAAAGCGAAATTTATTCAATTTCAAACTCAACCAAATTCTAGATTCGAAACTAAGTACAAAATTCAGAGTTTGGGGGAAATAAGGAGGTGGGCCTCTGGCCCAGGCTGCCCTGGCCTTGTGGCCAGCCAAGTAAACCAAGAGGGGAGGCACCCACTTGGGCCAAAATCCCATGCGCCCCACTCCCCCCTTAACCCTAATGAAGGGGGCGCCCTTCTCCCCTTTCCTCTTGGCCGCCCCCAATTCCCCAAGGAGCCGCCGCCCCCTTGCTGTCCCATGGCCGCCCCCTGCTGTCCCTTGGCTGCCCTCCCTCCTGGTGATTGGTGCCTCCCCCTGCTGCCGACTGTTGGTGAGGGAAGACGAGGTCCTTTGTGGGGTTCTCAATCAACAAGGAGAGGAAGGAGAAGGGACTAGGAGAGGATCATCTTCTTCGAGGTTTGATCATCATCTTATCGCAGGTCTACAAGGGTAACGAAGTGTTTTCCCCACTGTTTGTTGATGATTAGAGGCGAATTCGATTATTTGGGTTGGATCGTTTTGCTGCCAGTAGACGTTCAATTCTGTCCAGTACCTTGCGTGGTCGATTTTGGGTTCTTAGATATAGAATTTGAGATGTCCAAATCCTAGATATAGTTAGATAATGTTTTTAGCTTTCTGTGGCCACCAAGAACACCTAATTCCAACATATAAATCAAAAGTTATGATAGTTTCAATCTTGCTGCCCAGAATTCTGACGATATTGATCTATTAATTTGTATTTTAAGTTATGCTTATGTTAGAGGCACATTCAGGGTTTCCACCCAACTAGATTGTTTTAGAAAATTTCATAACCTTTCCAAAATGATAACGAACGCCCTAATCGGAGTTGTAGATCAAAAGTTGTGATCTGTTCTTTACTGCTGTTCGTTTCGTTTGGACAGAATCTGTCTTTTAAGTTCAACTGCCTGTTAGCATTTGATTTTGGCCGAATTGGGTTATCTCGCCAACTAGAATGTTGTATATATGTTCTTTAAGTTTCATTAGGAACTGGGCTCACCTCATTCCGAGTCCCAGGTCAATAGTTATGGTTATTTCCGTTCTGCTGTCCAGATTCGATTCTGTGGTTGTGTTGCCTGTTTTCAGAATAGGGATTATGGCGATTTCTTGGGTGTTTGGGAAGGTGTTGTAGAACGTTACTGGTAGTATCCTGTACCATGTTATTCTTATTTCGGTACTTACTTGTGTAGGCGGAGAGGCTTCAGGTTTAGGGGCATCTTCATTGCCTACTAACGCATCGCAACGCGAAAGGCAAGTACTTTGATGTTCTTATGATTACTGAATGCTGGATGCTTGATGTTCGTATTGTGCTTTTATGTGATCCATGAGAATGTTCAAAGTTTATGTTCCTTTCTTATGTGTTAATTCCAAGTGTAGACATGATGTTTTTTATAGTTCATATTTCAATACATGCATCCATTTTCATGTTCCTTCCACGGGAGTGGATTATAAGACCCATCAATTCCAGTATGGGCACGTAAGACCCACCATTCCAATGTGGGTAGATTTGGACACCCGTATGAAACGTTCTTTATACGGGATTTGGATCCCCGCATTTTGTTAAATGCGGGCTTAGGTGAACACTGACGGGTGTGTCACCAGCTATACCGGTATAAGCACATGTGCAGTCCATTCCTTTCATTCAATCCATTCATTCCATTCATTCATATATTCATTCGGTGTTATGTTCATATTCTTAAAAGATGTTGCCTTGTTCATAATTGTTGTATGTTCAATTATTCACTGTACTTGCTGAGTCTCGGACTCATTCTTGCTTTGTTTGTTTATTTTAGGTGATCGCTGATGATGGCTCTATTGGGAGGGAGTAGACACACACTATTCATTCACTTCACCATACTCCAATTTCAAAAATAGGACTTGATTCTATCTTTCATTCGTTAATTGATGAACTGTAATAAATAAAGTTAGCTGTGGTTGATAACCTCTTCTAAGTTATGGTTGATTAAGCACTGTTTGTGATCTTCGATCATCCTTTTGATATAATTGCTTGAATTCAGACTACATTCATGTCATAGTTCTATTAAATATTGATCCCTTTATGTCATTAGATGATATGTTATTCAAATTCTTCCGCTTTATGGTTGTATGTTAGATTATTTAGGTGACATCTTGGCTTCCGAATAGCCAGGGTGTTGCATTAATTTTGGTTAGTGAGAGTGCAAATGCTCATATGCATGCTTACATGATTCTATCAAAATGCAATAAAACAATTTCATTTTTGTTAGATGAGCATAAGATTCGACAATCAACAAGAATTCATACTAGCATGACCTGGTCCTTAATATAGAATCAAATACTCAATTTGATAACTTGAATAAATGCTCACTAAGGCCTAGTCATGCTAGTACATTCATCTTAAAGTTCACTCATACATCAAGCTTAGCATCTAGTTCAACAGATTTTTGTTTAAAAACTACTAATGAGCAACTAGAGTTTGGGAAAAATATCAAATCAGCTAGAAAATTTCCAGAACAATTCTGGGATGTTTAAGGGACACTAAAGATGCTAGGAAAATTAACCCTACACAATAATCTCAGGTTCTAGTTGGTACAACAATTCAGACAAGGAAAACAAGACATAGGCTCAAACACTAGTTAAATTAAGTTCAAAAATTCCAGAAAAATTCTGGCATGTTACTAAGGTGATACTTAACACCAGAAAATTAGTCCCTAGCAGTTTAAGCCATCCTATTAGTACCAGATTCAAAATTGGCCAGAACAGCACTGCAAAGTGTTTGATTTAATATCTGAGTAAAACAAGTTCAATAAATTGTCGAAAAAAATTATATTTATTAACTACACACCCTCAGGTTCTCATGTGAATAATTTCAAGATTTTAGGATCTACCATCAGTTACAGAAGTATTTTCCTTTCAATCCAAGTCAAAAATTGCACCAAAACAATAAAAGAGTTTCACTTCGCATAAAGAACAATTGACTACATAATTAAACCTAGCATGGTTTAAACACTTTCAATTGAACAACATAAAAAAAATGAGCTACTCTCAGATCAAAACATAACAAGATCACTTCTCAATAATTTAAAGGACAAGCATGTACTTTTACTACCACAACATCTAGCACATCAAGCCATAACATCTAAGACATCCTAAATTTCAGATTCATGCAAGGAATCTATATGAACATGGCAAGTTGTTAAATTCCAATTTGGTTAACAATGTTAAGATAAAGCAATTAATGGCAATTTCAATTCATACTTCTACATGTTAGTCATTCTCATGCTTGAATTACCAAGATGAACTACTAACCGTGCTTCTTGAGTTGTACAACTTGAGTAACATGACATGCTTGAGTTGATTTAGCAACTACATGCATGATCAAAGTATAAGGATCAAGATGCCTAACAAGTAATTTGAGGTTATCTTCTAACCCCCTTAATATTTCGGCGCATGAAAGATGAGACGAGGAAAGAATGAGCATAAGGTAAGTAAACGGGCAACGGGTATGCAATTTAATTCTAGCATGTACTAATCATTCCAAAATCACCAAAATGAGATCAAATGAACCACAATTAGTTTTCCGATATAATTGCTATACATGCTGCCCATAGGCGATGCGCAATTACTTGGAACAAAAGAGAGCAAATAATCATTCTACAAAATCCAGCGTCTACAATCTAAGTAATATCATTGGGTTGTATATATTCTAAGAATAACCCTAATTTAATCCTAATATCACAGCAAGTGTCATCTTCTCGTCCTTTTGCCGATGCTTTTCACCGGTGACTATTTAGCGTCTCTATCATTGGAAAAGAAAGACGAGTAATGGAGAAAAATCATTTTGCACAAATCAAATGAATGGTGAGGTAAGAATTAGATGCTAGGATGGGTAAGAAAGAAAAGAATTATATCACTTGCATTTTTTGTCAATTCTTTGCTAGTTTAAAAATACTTTTTGCAAAACAAAAATCCTAACAACGACCATTGCTATGGCTTAACCTACAGTCAGCATGGCTCTGATACCAACCTTTGTGAGACCCCGGGGTATTTAGCTTGTAATACTTAGCCATCCACTTGACTCTAGCATCACAAACCAAATATCCCGCGCCTCGGTGTATTATGTACCTCCTAGGAGCGGTACACATACACCATCACAAACATCAATATCAATCTATACACAAGTGCTTACAATATCAAAACTTCATAATTTACAACATATTGAACTTACAAGGTTCAGTTTCACACAAAAGGGCCAACTGGCCAAAAATCAAGATAACTATCAAGTACACAGCG
Source organism: Phyllostachys edulis (assembly GCA_036346405.1). Lineage (NCBI taxonomy): Eukaryota > Viridiplantae > Streptophyta > Magnoliopsida > Poales > Poaceae > Phyllostachys > Phyllostachys edulis. Next base: position 52,213 of record JAYEVD010000764.1, on the reverse strand, counting down.
GAAATCAGTAAATAAACTGAAATAAAATCATGAATTAATCATTAATAAAGTCCCAATGGCTTGCCATAACCCGCAGGGCAACCGACTGGGTTGAAACCATAGCAAAACGACGTTCCTACGCAATCTTTCCTTACCCGATTCAGTCTCGATACCTGCTGTCCAGATTAGTACATAAAAGCAAACAGTGAGTACATGAATGTACTCCGCAAGACTTATGAATAACAAGCCTATACATAGCTACATGCAAGCTGAATCAAAGGAGAAGGCTATAGGGTTCATTTTTAGCACAAAGCAATATTTCAATTTAAATACAATGTAGTAGATTCAAATGGCAAGTGAGCAAACATATTTAATACTTTAAATAACAGCGATTAAGTAAATATTACACAACATCTAACAACAACAGGTGGCTGCCCCGCAGCACAGAACAATAGCATGAGAACCCTTCTCAATACCACCGATCAAGTTTTAAGTTTGAAATTCCAAAATGTTGAGTCTAACTCTTGTAGAGACCTAACCAAGCGTGTCCATAACCTAGGACGACGCTATTCGTATAGTTTGTACCCTGCAGGGGTGTACCAATGTACCCACATGTCAGACCGCCTCTTTTGCCACTAGATTAAGCACACTTCTGAAGGTATGCCAGCAAGGCTAAGTCCTACAAGACATTTCCAATATTGTGTATTAACTACGAGTCACCCGTATGATGGAAACCACACGTTGTGTCGGAGTCATCGGTAGAGAGAGAACTTACCCATACTCCTCAGGGTAGGGAACTTGGACTTAATACCAAAACCCATCACGTCACGCCCAACACACACATGGAATAAATCCTTTTTCAACGCAACACACACAACCTCCTGCGACTCGGAGCTAACACACGCCAAAGTACTAAGTCAAGAGGGGTTCCCAATACCCTCATGTGGTTAGCACGCAAAAATGCTTGGGTCAGTGTCCAAGATGTTCGGTCCTTGTTGACTTAGGCATACAACCACACACCCGATAACAACACCATCAACCATATGCCCAAGTCCAAAATATTTTGTTTTCAATTTTAGTTTTCCAAATATAATAGCACAAGGTGTTGGATATAACATAATAAAAATGATTAATGTGATCAAGGTCATCGACAAAGTCGACAACCGCCCAATCTACTAGAAGCTAAGCATTGCTAAGCATGACACCGATTAAACATAAATAGACCATATAACATCCACCGGGCTCTAATTCACCAGCAGAATTGTTAACTTAAGCTAGTGGCAGGGGATGAACAATTTTAGGGAATTCATGCAATAGGACTAACTACCTCTAATCGCAAACATAACTTGACAAATAAAGCATACATACATACAGTTGCAAAACAAGATAATAGTTTTTGAATGTAATAGGATCAACATGCATCAACGGAAAAACTGCTTGCCTTTGCTTGTTGGTACTCTAGACATTCTCATGAACAACTCCGTCGCACTCCCGAATCATCATCATCTATCGATAAGAATCGACAAAGCGAAAACACCAAATAAACACCAAAATTCCAAAGACTCCAAAAATTATGAAATTAATACAGAAGGTAGATTATGATTTTAGAAACAAAGGTCATTTGATTTGGAGTTGATTTGAATTAGTTATGAGTTATTGAAATTGAGACCATTTCAATGTCTACTGTTGTTTGCTAACTAATACTTCAATTCCTGCCGTAAGGTAAATTTTTACTCTTATAGATTGGATGCTAATGGCTAGTCACTAAGAAGTTCACTTACTGATCTTTGCATTTAACAAGATTTTAGCTCCCTATTCTTCTCCCAACTAGCCTTCTAATGTCATGAATGCTAGAATGGTCAACAACCTCCTAACAATTCCTATATGCTCAGGTTACTATTCAAGCACCTACAACAGAAGGTTTTGAACTAAAATGCTATTATAAGATTTTTCTTTAAACCCTAACTTCCGAATGCTAATTTTAAATTGAGTGACCTAACAAACAGAGTACAGCACTAGCACTGATCTACCTCTATTGTTTAATACTTCATCAAAAAGGAAAAGGTTGCCTTCTGATGGTTTCAGAAATTTTCATCTCCACTTTGGTTTTTCAGACTTAAAAGCTACTGAAAACTAAATGACCAACTAACTACAATAAAAGGACAGACTTTTAACTACTTGAATTGGTCAGGTTATTAGCCTTTTAATGAAGCTGGAAAAGTGTGAGATTATTGCTCAAAAATCTACAACTGCACACTTATGTCTAACAAAACTGCTACCACTAGACTTCCTTTTAACTCAATTTCAGATTTGCTAACTAGAGTGATCTGAAGGACATACACCCAATTTGTTAGCATAAGGGATACAGTTTTGCAGGTGGGTGCTATGGACATCTAACTTACTTCTTCTCTTCTCTGTTTATTTTTCTGAAAATTCAAAGTCGTATTGATTTCCATATTTTAGTGCTGCTAAGAGCTAAAAAACAACTGATTAAAGGAATTAATGCAGTCCCTAACTGTTTGCGTTAGTTGAACTTTTAGTCCACTAACAAAACCATTTTTCATCTAACAACTTCTCTGAACAACATCCATTTATAGGAACTAGCCTGAAATGAAATGCTGTGAGCTCAACTCCTAACAAGATCAAGGTTCAATTTTTACTTACTTACTAAGTGATTCAACAACAATTACAAGTTCTAGTATCAAAAGCATTAAGGCTCGTATAGTTCTTTGACAGAAAAACACAGTGAGGGAGTTACAGGGAAAGTGGCCAGCGTCAAGGGGGTGGCTCATCGTCGGTGAGGGGAGTGGCTGTGAGGTGAAAGTGACCCCAAAAATGGGTTCCCAAAAGACTAATGAAGCTAAGGGAGGTGGCTATGAAGCTCGGGCGACACTGTGGCAGCGCGACCAGGGCACGGGGCGGCCGGCCGTGGGGGTGTCAAGGCGCAGCGACACCGGATGGGGACAGGGGACATAAGGAGGTGCACAAGAGCATCGTAGGGGGAAGAGGAACTCACTCGTGCAAATGGTCGGGGATGAGGAGGCCAGAGGAGAATAGGCGGCGGAAGCCGGCGGCGGTGCGGTGGGTTCGCTGTGGGGGCATTGAAGGGGTGAGGGAGAGCTCCAATCCATGATTGGGGAAACTTGGGGAAGTCCTGAGGGTGCTTCACCTGCGACAAATTGAGTCGGAGGTGCTCCAACGAGGAGTATTGGGCGTGGCGGTGCTTCGGCCGTTGTTGGGGAAGAAGAGCCGGCGACGACAGTCCTGTGGATGCCAACCGAAATTGAGTGAGGAAAAAAAAGAGAGGGCTTGGGAACGCACCGTGACGCGAAAGATTAGGGGGAGAAGCTTTGGGTCGGCTGAAATCGGCGAGGGTGGCGTCGACGGTGTAGCGACCGGCGCGGGCTCTACGTTTTCTTCACTGCTGGGCTTGATGGAGAAGATAGGATGGGGAGGAAATGGCAAGAAGAGACTCAGTGGCTTCGGCGCTGCCTCTTGTAGGTAGGTGGGGCGGAGCACACAATGATGGCTTCGGCTTCTTGGATTGGTCTTGTGAGCTCCTCTCTGTACCTCACCAGCATAACACAAGATGTTCTTGCATGTCGTCGAGTTTGACTCAAGCTCGTCGGGAAGGAGAGACGACTGAAAACCTCTAGCAGCGCTCCAACCTTAGGTAACACAAAATTAAGATAATTTTCTTTACAACAAACAGGCAACAAATTGTGTATGTTATGGGGATGTACATGTACCTTCTGGCAGTCTACCTCCTGCGACAGACAAGGAGCTCCTTCGCATCCCTCCTCGTTGTCGTCAGCGGCTGTGTCTCCTCGCTGAATTGCGACGGGGAATCGAGTGTGGTCGCCGGAGCTCGGTGTGGGGAGGGGAGAGGGAGAGACTGATGGAAAACAAGGCTGGGGTGGCTATAATATATAAGGACAACACCAAAACATTTTGCCTCCCGCATGTGCATTCAAAAATTTTCTAACTCCCGCACTGCGAATCATAGACAGTTTCATACAAAAACCGTCTGTGATGATATATCACAGACGGTTTGTATTAAAACCCATCTATGACATGGAATTTTCCTTACTCTCTGATTTTACCATGGTTTGTAATTTTTTCTTACTTTCTGATTTTACCATGGCTTGAATTTTCCTTACTCAACTCTCTGATTTTACCGTGGCTTGGAATCACTAACACTCTGATTTTACCACGGCTTGGAATCACTAACACTCTGATTTTACTATGACAGGGACACGGCAGAGGACTGGCATTTTGAGTGATTCCAAGCCATGGTAAAATCAGAGTATTAGTGATTCCAAGCCATGGTAAAATCAGAGTGTTAGTGATTCCAAGCCATGGTAAAATCAGAGTGCTAGTGATTTCAAGCCATGGTAAAATCAGAGTGTTAGGCATTTCAATCCTTGGTAAAATCAGAGTGTTAGTGATTTCAAGCCATGGTAGAATATCACAGACGGTTTTCAACACGAACCGTCTGTGATGAGGACGGGAAGTCACAGACGGTTCGTGTTGAAAACCGTCTGTGAAGTATCACAGAGAGTTCTGAACAAGAACCGTTTGTGATATTTAGTAGTATCACACACAGTTCTGAACAAGAACCGTCTGTGATATTTAGTAGTATCACAGACGGTTCTGAATAAGAACCGTCTGTGATACTTCACACACGGTTTTCAATATGAACCGTCTGTGATATTACTTCTTCACGCAGCGGTTTTTAGCGCAACTAGTAACCGATTTGTCGCTAAACCAAAACCGCTTGTGATTAGATTTATCTGACGGTTTTGGTCAACCGCCTATGATGAGGCGCCGAAGATAGCCTTTTTGTAGTAGTGTATTCGAATATGATAGTTTCAGATCGTGATGCTAAATTTCTTAGTCATTTTTTGGAGAACTTTGTGGGCTAAGTTGGGAACTAAACTGTTATTTTTCACTACTTGTCATCCCCAAACCAATGGACAAACTGAGGTAGTCAATAGAACATTGTCTACTATGCTTAGGGTTGTGCTTAAAAAGACTTCAAAATGTGGGAGGAATGTTTGCCTCATGTGGAATTTGCTTATAATCGCGCACTGCATTCTACCATGAAAACATGTCCTTTTGAGATTGTTTACGGTTTCATACCTCGTGCACCTATCGACTTCTTGCCTCTTCCAGCTTCGGAGAAGGTAAATTTTGATGCTCAACAACGTGATGATTTGATAATTAAGATGCATGAGACAACTAAAGAGAACATTGAACTTATGAATGCTAAATATAAAGTTGCTGGTAGTCAGGGACGCAAGCATGTTACTTTTGAACCTGGTGATCTTGTGTGGTTACACTTACGTAAAGAACGATTCCCTGAATTGAGAAAGTCTAAACTCATGCCTCGTGCAGATGGTCTTTTTAAAGTATTAGAAAAGATTAATGATAATGCATATAAGCTTGATCTGCCTACAGATTTTAGAGTTAGTCCCACATTTAACATTGCAGATTTGAAGCCATACTTGGGAGTAGAAGATGACCTAGAGTTGCGGACGACTCCAATTCAAGAAGGGGAGGATGATGAGGATATCCTTTCCACTGATACAACCATCCCTACTACTTCTGATGTGCAAGGACCAATTACTAGAGCACGTGCTTGCTAACTAAATTATTAGGTAACTTTGTTTCTCGAAGTGCATTCATATTCTATGAACTCTATGATGCTGCCTAAATCAAGTGATATTATTTTACTCAGGAATCAAGGATCAGACAGCAAGAGTTCAAGACCTCCTCCAGGACCTCCTCGCTAGGACCTCTCAATCATCCGGAGATCTTCTACGACCACCCAGGAGGTCTTCCAGGACCACTGCCACGACCACTAGGAGGTCATCCACGACCACCCAGGAGGTCTTCCACGACCACCTAGGAGGTCATCCACGACCACCCGGAGGTCTTCCACTACCACTCCTGGACCTCCTCGGGGCCTCCTCAAGACCACTCCAGGATATCTTTTAGATAGAGTCGATTGTAATCTTTCCATAACTGTATTAGGAAAGAATCTTTGTGTGCTACAAGAGTTAGAGATAGATTTGACTTTAGGTCGTGCGTGAGGCAGCCACCAACCGCTCTTCCTCCTTTATATAGTGGCCACCACCCTTAGGGTTTGGTGGGTTTTGTTAGATTAAAGTTTAGCTTTGCTACTTTATACATCGTTTTCTTTTGTAGCTAGTACAACCAGACCTTGTCTTTGGAACCCCAAATTATTCGATACATCTATCGTTGTTCCTCAATTCCTATTCAGCAAGTTCGTTGCTTCATCTATTTTTCTTGCTTGATTATTGATTGCATGCAGGAAAAGACCTTCGTGGTCAGGTCGATCTCACTACCGGCAAGGTCAATAACGAACATGAAGTTGGTTCAGCGATTGTGGGTGCAACAGTCGTCGCACGGTTGTAGCCTGGATCGTGAGAGTTAGCCTCCACCAAATCAAGTGTATCATCCTCATCGAAAGATCGGGACAACGTTCCCATTACGTTGGTTCTTGAAGATAAACACAAAGAGCTGGAAGACAATTGAAACGTAGGATGGCTCAGCAAGGAAGTCACCAGTCCCAATAGAGAGCAAGAATGGTGCGGCAGCAGAGTAATCGGTTTCCGTCGTAGAATTCTTTCAGAATACCTGCACCAATGTCAGCACCTCATCTAGTTGCTCAGAACTTTCGCAACCCAGCGCCAACCAACTCCAATCTAGGGAACAACTAGCAGAATGCACCGAGAGTTCATTATTCTTGCCGTCAGCTAGGTCACTTCACCAACCAGTGTCCGCAAAAGGGAACAATCACTCCAGTACACTTCAATCTTGGAGCTACACCCACCAAGACACCAGCACAGAGTAACCAAGGAGTCTCTCCAGGTACCAGTCAACCCAGAGAAGCACTGTAGTCCGTGGTCAGAGGTCGTGTCAACCACGTCACTCTGGAAGGAGCTCAGGAAGCACCAGACGTCGTACTGGGTAAGTTTCTAGTAAACTCAGTACCTGCATCAGTTTTGTTTTATTCTGGAGCTTCGCATTCGTTTGTTTCTGGAGTTTTTGCAACTAAGAATAACTTGAAAGTTATGCGCCTTAACCATACTCTGTTAGTCCAGTCGCTTGGAGCAGAGCTAAGTTCTAAAGTGGGTTGTTTAGGAGCTAAGTTACTCATAGCTGGAGTTGAGTTTCTAGCCAACCATATTGTTCTAGACACCCAGACCTTAGATCTCATTCTTGGCATGGATTGGTTAACCATACACAAAGCTGTGCTAGATTGTGGCCGAAGAGCCGTTACAATCGAAGTTACCAAAGGAAATAAGGTAGAGTTTCCAGCTACCTCAGTGCATGATGGACATCTGTTAGTCAATGTCTGAAGACAGTTGCTTTGGAAGATGTGCCTACTGTCAGAGAATATCCCGATGTGTTTCTGAAAGAATTACCAGGAATGCCACCAGACTGTGACATCGAGTTTGTCATCGATCTAGTGCCAGGAACAACACCAATTTCAAAGAGACCCTGTCGGATGCCAGATGATGAGCTAGTGGAAATAAAGAAGCAAATACAAGAACTTTTGGAGAAAGGTTTTGTGAGACCTAGTTCGTCACCTTGGGGAGCACCAGTTTTGTTCGTCAGAAAGAAGGATGGAAGTATGAGAATGTGTATCGATTATCAATCTCTCAATGAACTCACCATTAAGAACAAATACCCGTTGCCTCGGATTGATAATTTGTTTGATCAAATTAAAGGAGCCGGAGTGTTCTCAAAGATCGACCTACGATCAGGTTATCAGCAGTTGAAGATTTGTCCTAAGGATATACCTAAGACCGCTTTCTCAACGCGGTACGAACATTATGAGTTCTTAGTCATGTCCTTTGGTCTGACTAGTGCCCCTGCTTATTTCATGAACATGATGAATAAAGTATTGATGGAATATTTGGACAAGTTTGTAGTTGTGTTCATTGATGACATTTTGATTTACTCCAAGTCAGAAGAGGAACATGCTGAACATTTGAGTTTAATCCTAGAGAAGCTCAGAGAGCATCAGCTGTATGCTAAGTTCAGTAAGTGTGATTTTTTGAAAAAAAAAAGAAGAAGTGGATTTCCTGGGTCATGTGATGATAGCCGCGGGAGTAGCAGTTGACCCCGGTAAAGTTAAAACAGTATTGCATTGGGAACAGCCCAAGACTGTCACTCAGATTCGTAGTTTCTTTGGAATGGCAGGATATTATCGCCGTTTCATTGAAGGATTCTCAATGATTGCTAAGCCTCTTACGCAGTTGTTGAAGAAAGAGGAAAAGTTCAGTTGGACCCCATCTTGTGAAGAAAGTTTTTAAGAATTGAAGAAGCGTTTGACTTCAGCCCCAGTGCTGATTTTGCCAGATATTAGTAAGGATTTTGATATCTACTGTGATGTTTCGCGTCAAGGATTAGGATGTGTCCTGATGCAAGAAGGAAAAGCTGTTGCTTATGCGTCAAGGCAATTAAAGCACCATGAAGAGAATTATCCTACCCATAATCTGGAATTAGCTGCCGTAGTGCATGCTTTGAAGATTTGGCGTCACTACCTCATTGGTAATTGCTGTGAAGTTTACACAGATCATAAGAGCCTGAAGTATATTTTCACTCAGTTTGATTCGAACATGAGACAGAGAAGATGGTTGGAGTTGATAAAGGATTATAATCTTAGAATCCATTACCATCCTGGTAAAGCCAACGTAGTTACAGATGCATTAAGCCGTAAGAGCTACTGCAATGCTTTGGAAGTAACAGAAGCTTGTTCAGAACTTGAAGAGGAATTTCAAAAGCTGAATCTAGATTCGAGAAGCTGAACCAAAGGATTCGGAATTCTCAGACATCAAGAAGAAGATGGCAAAAGGAAAGTTCAAGGACTTCACTAAAGATGATCAAGGTATACTATGGATTAATGGATGTATCTGCGTACCAGATGTTGATGGCCTGAGACAGTTAATCTTGAAGGAAACCCATGACTCAAAGTATTCGATTCACCCTGGTAGTACTAAAATGTATCAGGATGTTAAGAATAAGTTTTGGTGGCCAAATTTGAAGCGAGAAGTCGCATAGTTCGTTGCCTTGTGCGACGTGTGTCAAAAAGTAAAAGCAGAACATTAGAGGCCAGTAGGTCTGTTGCAACCTCTGAAGATTCCAGAGTGGAAGTGGGAAGAGATCGGAATGGATTTCATTACCGGTTTACCTAGGACTCAATCAGGTTACGATTCAATTTGGGTAATAGTTGATTGCTTGACGAAAGTTGCCCATTTCTTGCCAGTCAAAACCACTTACTTAGGGGATCGCCTTCCAGTGCTGCATATGTCAAAGATTGTCAATTTACATGGTGTTCCTAATAAGATAGTGTCAAATCGAGGATCTCAGTTCACCTCTCGTTTTTGGTAGAGTTTGCATGAAGCCTTAGGGACTCATCTGAATTTTAGTACTGCGTACCATCCTTAGACAGATGGACAGACTAAAAGGGTTAATCAGATATTGGAAGATATGTTGAGATCCTGTGCTCTAGCTAATGCTACCAGTTGGGATAAGAGCTTGTCGTATGCAGAGTTCTCGTACAACAACAGTTGTTAAGCTAGCTTGCAAATGTCACCATTTGAAGCTTTGTATGGCCGTGCCTACAGAACCCCATTGAATTGGTCAGAAACAGCTGAGCATTTGGTGTTTGGGCCAGATATTATCCAAGAAGCAGAAGAACAAGTGTCTATGATCCGAGAGAGATTAAAGATTGCTCAGTTGAGGCAGAAGAGTTATGCTGATAACCGTCGTTGTGATCTCAGCTTTGATCCAGAAGATTTTGTTTATCTTCGAGTTACGCCACTCAGAGGTGTAAAAAGGTTTCATGCCAAAGGGAAGCTTGTCCCTCGGTATGTTGGCCCGTTCAAGATTTTGGAGCACCGTGGAGAAGTAGCTTATTAGCTGGAACTGCCGCAGTCGTTAGCAGGAGTACATGATGTGTTTCATGTCTCCCAGTTGAAGAAGTATCTTCGTATGCCAGAAGAGCAAGCCCCGCTGAAATCAATTGAGTTGAAAGAAGATCTCACTTACAAAGAGCAGCCAGTCAAGATGTTGGATGTCGTAGAGCGTCACACCAGAAGCAAGACTGTTCGCTTTTGCAAAGTTCAGTGGAGCAACCACTCAGAAGGAGAAGCAATGTGGGAGCATGAAGAAGAGCTGAAAGCCGAGTTCCCTAGCCTTTTCTCTAGCTAGCCTGAATCTCGAGGTCGAGATTCCTTTAAGGGGGGAGGTTTGTAACATCCTAATTTTTTGAGCTTTAAAAATCCTTTGAATAGTTAGTAGGGAGAAAATTCACCATTTTGATTTATTTGAATTTAACTTAAAAGCTTAATATGGACTTTGTGCATCAAAACAATTTAATATGATTAAAGTCAACATGAAGAATGGTCAAAACTATTTTATTTGGATTCTATGTGCTTGGATATATTTTCTAGAATTTTTCCAAGTTCATTTTCTATGTGGAATTTCTGGTATTTTCAAAATTAGAAAATCTATTTAAAATCCCGGAATAGTGATCGGGCAGAAACCCAATCCTATTTCAATCTTGGCCCACTCCTGTGCGGCCCAGTCCTTAGCCGCACGCAGCCTCATGCCGTCCCACTGGCGTGTGGGCCCGCTCCCTTATCTCACTATCAGGTGGACCCCGCCGCGTCGTCGCCCTCCTCCTGTCATTGTCTTCGCGAAGTCCCTCCCAGAGCTGCCATTGCTGTCCTTCGGAGCTTCATCCGACAACAGCACAAATAGCTCGGATTTTGTGTACGGTCCTTTCCATCTAGAAGCCATATATATCCCACAGCCATTTCGGTTGGAATCATATCCCGAATCCCTTTCTATCCCCTTCTATTTTGAATTTCCTTTTTGTGTTCTTCATGTACTCGAATTGGGGATTTCCTATCCCGAGCCGCTCCAACCCTATTAAAGCGGCCCCAAGGATCGCCAGGACCCTAGCAACCCAAAGCCGCCACCCACTTCACCCCGATTGCCCTAACACCACTGCTATTCAAGTTTTAGGGTTTTTCACCGCCGTCGGTCTTTCTTCAATTCCGCCGCCGCCGGTGATGCCCTGCTCTCATGGTCTGCACCGCCAGGTTCCCCGTCACCAGTGCCACCTCCTGAACCCCTTCGCGTCGCTGGAGCGCCACCCAAGCCTTCGTCCGACAACACCGCCACCGCTTCAAGCTCGCCATTGGTCACCACAAGCAATCCCGACCACCCAAAGTTGGTCCATCAGGTGCGCAATAGCGCCAACTACCCAACGTGACCACTCGCTGCCGGTATATCGGCGTCGTTCGCTGTGCCGTTGGTTCCCGTGCACCGCCACCGCTGATATGATGTGGCTCGTCCGCGTCAGCGCCACCTCAGCGCCAGCTCTGCCTCCTTGCCAACGTGTCACGTGCGTGACACCATGTCAGCACGCATGCATGGCAGCCCCGCCATCCCAGAGCCAACCGGTTCGGTGGACTTGGTCCACCGCGAACTGTCTCTATGACATGTGGGGCTCACATGTTAGAAAATTCTTTTTAATTCTTTTTCAGCCGAAATTTCTTTGCTGACGCCATAAATCCAAAATTTTCAATTAGAAAATAATTCGGATAATTCCAAAATCAAGGTTTCTTTTAGATTCAAACTTCCAAAGCCCATATCTTTTGCATCCGAACTCCGATTGAGCCCATTCAAATTTCTAAATTCATCTAAATTTAAGATATATTTATTGGGGATTTTTATTTAATTTTTTGGAGTTTGTTTTGCCTCTATTATTTATTTGTTTTGTTTGTTTGCTTCTTTTGCGAGTAGACGTTGATACTTCGGGAACATTTGAAGAAGGAGCACCTAAGAGCAAGATCAGTACCTAGACCTATTCCAAGGTAAGTTATACCTTTGATCATATTGAACCCAGTTTTCAAAAGTTATATTGATTCAAATTATTGCATCTACTTTAAGTATTTATTTAAATGCTTTTGGGTTTAGTTATTAATCCAATTTGTTATATCCACCTTGTCTATTTGTTATGTCAAAATCTTTTGTCACCCTAGATTGGTTTACTTAGTTGGTATTATCACAGCACCAACGTGGGTTGGTTAGATACGATTAGTTTGCTTAGCCATGCCACGAGTCATCATTTCATGTAAGTTGCTAACATAAACTTGACTAAGTGATTGTGGAACTAAGTGATAAATCTGTGTGTACTATGTGCTATTACTCGTTGATGGCATGTGTTGCACTTAACCAACAGGGTGGGAAAGGATTTAGACAGAGGCAAGTGGTACTGTGTGCTACTTTTGGTGGATGTATGTGCATAGGGATTTGTAGTGAATTGGAAGTCTTGCCTAGGTCAATTAAGGACTTAACTTTGTGCGCCATTGAACTGAGCCTTAGTGTACGACCGCATGCCTGGTATGGGACGTGCCTAACTTAGTAAGTTATGGATTCTTGACATTGCTACTCAGGTAGTAGGTTAGACTGTGTTGATTGGGTGGAGGTGTGCTACCAAGTAGTTACATCACGGGGTGGTTCGCCGTGTCGCTATCCAATGGTGTGTGTCGTACCATCCATTGTGTATAGTTTGGTATGACGGTTTGTAAACACACTGGGAGTGGCAATGCTTGGGATGAAGTCTCTGAAATGTTTTATTATGATTAGTGCTTGCAACACTAGTTGTATCTTGTGGGTAAAGTGTACAAACTCTGCAGAGTGTTAAATCAATCTATTCGAATAGCCGTGTCCGCGGTCATGAACATGCTCGGGGATTTCACACAAGGGTAGATTTTCATAAAATAATTGGGAAGAGAGCTATGTGATCTAAGTCATGTGGCTATGTGAATAACTTGTTTAGGCTATGTGTCTTTGTGAAATCAAACTGTTAAATTATTATTGTTTATTTGTTTTACTTGTGCCTTCAATCTATTATTCATATTCAAATTGCAAATGTTGCATTTCTGCAAAAGAACCACAGAAGCCATTCCTTTGGAATAAGCCATCATGTATAAATTACATTATGTGGTATGACTTGCGAGTATGGTTGTGTACTCATGCTTGCTAAATCAAATCAACAGAAGAGGAGTCATTGCCTGCTTTTGAGGAGGAGTTCGTCGAAGGTGCTTGATCGTAGGGTCTTGATCCCAGTCGGTTGCCTATGGCGAATTGATGGGATTCCGCTGAAGATTTCTGTTCCGCTACTATTTAATTCTCTATTAGCCCTACGTGGCTTATTAAGTGTAAACTCAACCGTAAGGTCAAAACCCTTATTTGTTAGTCAAATTACTCGTCTATGTTATTAATCGCCTTGTGTGGGTCGATATTCATCTATGTTGAAATTGTGTGCACTAGCGTGATCCTGGACTAGTGCATTATACACAGAGGGTCCAGAATTGTATTTTTGGGTCCCGACAGAGGATGAGGAGCTCCAAGATGGTGTGGTCCTCGGAGGGGTGGATGTAGCAGACGACGATGATGAAGAGGTGTGGGAGTGTTTGGCCGTTGAGTTGGAGCATGACGACCCGCTTCATGGCGTTGACCTTGATAGCGATGTTGCTACCCTCGAGGTCGGTCTTGATCTGGTTCACCATGGAGGGGAAGCCCTAGTCAAAGTAGACTAGGAGGGTACACGGCTTCTCCATGGTCATCGGTGGCCAGGGCGGATCTGATTTGTCGTGCCAGAGCATGTAGGGGACGTGTGGATCTGGCTGAAGCCTCTAGGTGGATCGGATCTAGGAGGGAAGGTGGGAGGAAGAAGAAAGGAGGGAGGCAATGCGGATTGATATGAAGAGATGAAAAAGGAGACGAGGTGGCCAATCAAGGGTAAAGCGTACAATGGAAAGGGAGGTATCGGACGTAGGACACCTGTCATCACCTTTTTCCACACTTCCTCATTATGCGATGATGACATCGACGTTGTCCCCTCCACTATGATAGCCTATTACTCTTTATGATTCACCAAGGATCGGTACACTGATATCACTAAGGCAGTGTTTGGATGAGTAAACACAGGGATCCATATACCAAATGGTTCGGAAAAAGGTGATGTCCATTTGTTTGGTTCCCTAAACGGAACCCCCTACCGTCTCGCACAGATCGACGGCGCCGCCCCTGCTCTCTGCGCCGCTCGTGCCGCCTCTCCTCCCTCCGCAAAATGACCAACCGACCAAGAACTCGACGACTCGAGGGAGACCATCTCCTCTCCTTCCTACCCCCGCGAATTGTAACGTCCTGTTTGTCCAGAATTTTGAAAAGCTTTCAAAATAAAAATAACCATTTGATTTTGTTGAGAGTTCAAAGCTTAACTTGAAGATTTCTGAAATTTGGAGATTTAACTTGAACTAATCAAAATTCAATTAATCCCTTTTGGTTGCTTTGGAGTTATTGTTGTTCTTTGGTTTTCAGCCTCTTTCTTCTGCTTGCCTTGTTTGTCCTCTAGGCTAGTTTCTCCTCCTCTAGGCCTCTCTCTCTTTCCCTAGACCTTCCTCTTGCTGGACTTTCTCCTCCGTCCAGATCCTCCTTTTTTAGACATCTCCTGATGTTCGGATCCCTCTTATCTGACATTCTCTTCTTCTTTTTCTTCTTCTCTCAGGACCTCCCTTGAGTTCCCCTTTTGGATCCCTTACCTTAGACCTCCTCCTTTTGGAGATATCCTTCCCTGGGTCTTCCCTTTTATCTAGACCTCCCTTCAGTTGGACCTCCTTGTAGGTTCGACCTCCTTTGCTCTCTAGACCTTCCCTTGAATCTTTTGTTTGGACTTCCTTTAGTCCAGACCTTCGCTTTGTTGGTTTGAATCTCTTTGTGTTTATACCTCTTCTTGGTCTAAACTCTCATCTCTGTCTAGATCTCCTTGATCTAGACCTCTTTCTCTGTTTGAACCTCCCTGTGGACCTCTCAACGTTCATTTGAACTCTCTGAGTTCATTTGGACGTCCCAGAGTTCCTCTGGACCTCCCCATACCCATATGGACCTCTCAGTGCCCATATGGAGCTCCCATTGATCTCCCCGCGTCCAATCGAACCTCCTTGTGTCCCTTGGACCTCCCCCTTTGTTTATTTGGTTTGCCCTCGTGTCCTCTGGACCTCCTCTACATTCATAGGACCTCCTTTGTGTCCTCTGGACCTCCTCTGTGTTCATAGGACCTCCTTTGTTGGGTTGATCTCTTTTGAGGTTTAAACCTCTTCTCGGTTTGGACCTAAGGGTCCAGACCTCTCCTTTGTTTGATCTAAGGATCCAGACGTCCCCTTTGTTTGGATCTGAAGGTCCAGACCTCCTCAGGTCTAGACCTCCCTAGCGCTTGGACCCACCGCTGGCTCTTGCGGTTGTACCTCTCGAGTTTTGCTTTCATCGCCTAAGGACCGTTCGATGCTTATTGGTCAGCCCGATCTTGTTGGCACGTTCGGCCGGTCCGAACGTCCCATCCTTTCTGTATTCTCCGATGCGGTCGAACGGCTTGGTCTAGTTGGAGCGCTCACTCGATGCTCAACGGCCCTTTGCTTTGTCAGATCCGATCTTGATCTGACGGCCCTAGTTTTCCCCACGTATCCTCGTTTCTGCGGACCTCCCCCTTGCTCTTGATCCTAACCGTATAGACCTCCCCTTGTTTAGATCTTACCGTTAGGACCTCCCTTGGAGTCTTAACTGCTCAAACCTCCTTGTTTAGATCTCGACCGCTAGGACCTCCTCCGAGATCTTAACCGCTCGGACCTACCTCGCTTAGATCTCGACTGCTAGGACCTCCTCCGAGATCTTAACCATTCAGACCTCCCCTTTGGAGATCTTAACCATTCAAACCTCCCCTTGTTTAGATCTGACCGTTAGGACCTCCCCTTTGGAGATCTTAACTGTTCAGACCTCCCCTTGTTTAGATCTGGATCTCCTTCGAGGTCTAGGTCCCTTTGTGTTTAGACCTTTTTGCAGGTCTAGACTTCGCCCTTGTGTTTAGACCTCTTTGTAGGTATAGACCTCCACTTTGGGTTTCAGACCTCCTTTGGGGTTTAGATCTCTTTGTAATCTAGACCTCCTTCTCTGTGTTTACACCTTTGAGGTCTAGACCTCCTCCTCTTTGTGTTTAGACCCTTTTGGTCTAGACCTCCTCTTTGTGTTTACACCTCCCCGATGGCTTAGACCTCATTCCTTGTGTTTAGACCACCCTTCTAGTCTAGACTTCTTTTTGGTTATGACCTCCCTTTGATGGTCAAGACCAAACCCCGAGTTGCTCTCAGCTTGGGTTTGTGTTTCAAATATCCTTGATTTCTGAGAGCCAAGTTAGGGTTGGTTCTCCTCTCTTCGAACCTTCCTCTTATTTGACTTCCTCGGGACTGGATCACCCTGGTGATTCGGACCTCCTTGTTGTCTTTAGTTCCTCCCATCCTCAAGACCTCCTTGTAGTCTTTAAGACCCCTTGTCCTCAAGACCTCTCTGTTGTCTTTAGGACCTTTTGTCCCCAAGACATCCCTGTTTGTCTTCAGGACCCCCTCTAGACTTCCTTGTCTTCAAGATCTCCTCGAGACCTTTTTCCTTTGTCCTCAGGACCACCTTCCCCACAGGACCTCCCTGTCCTTTGGGCCCCCTTGTCCTCTCGGATCTCCTTCTTGTGTGTTTGGACCTCCTTTAGGTTTGTTTGGACCTCCTTTAGGTTCAGACCTCCCTCTTGTGTGTTTGGACCTCCTTTAGTTTTCGACCTCCCTCTTGTGTGTTTGGATCTCTTTTAGGTCCAGACCTCCCTTTTGTGTGTTTGGACCTCCCTTTTGTGGTTAGACCTCCTTGCTGGTCTAGACCTCCCTTTAAGTCACGACTTCCTTTGGACCTCCTTGCAGACCTCCTCTTTGGACCCCTCGCAGACCTCCTCTCAGATCTCCTCTTTAGACCTCCTCCTTGACCATCCTCTGACCGGGTCTGCTCACCCTTTGATCGCCCTCTTGTCAATCCTATTCCTTTCTCGATTCTTCCACCCCAAGCTCTTAAGCGCATTTGACGTGGGTTGAGTCACATTAAATGCTGTCACCTACCATTGTTCTCTTTTCTACTTTTGTCTCCTCCATTTTATAATTTAATCCTTTTTCGTACCATCGAGGCGGTGTGCCTTGTCCTAATACTTAAACCTAGTCACCTCCTTTTTGTAGTGCTCTTGTTCTCCTCCTTTAAATAGAGCACCAGTATGCACCATTTTCTCCTTGTTCTTCATTTCAACCTCTACTCCTAACTCTTTCGGTTCTCGTGAGCTCTCCAAGCTCCTCCGGTTCGGACCTCCTTGGGTCCGACCTCCCATTCGTTGGACCTCCTCCTCGACGCCCTCCTCAAAGGACCTCCCCCTTTTTGCTTTAAGTAAGTTCTTTTGGATTTCTTGGAGTCTCTTTGCTTATTTGGTTTCTTTTTGCGAATGTGTAGATCTCGGTTTTTGTCTTTGAAGAGCTCGTGGACCAAGCCACCTCAACTGAAGCCTTGCTCATCAACAAAGGCAAGTCGTGGAATCTCTTGATCATCTTGATCCCATTTTATAAAAGTATTTTGATTTGTTAAACTTGCATGGCTATTTTTATAGAACTGGTTTGGGTAGTAGCTATTCTCCTACTTGACATTATGTCTCCTTGGACATTTGTACTTGACATGTTGACATGATCTCCCTTGGACACCTTAGATTGGGTATTTTAGTTGGTATTGCTTGATATTGCCAACATGGGACCGTATGTTTATGCTTAGCCTTGCTTTAGTACCGTGGGTCTTGAGAATCATGCTTCATCATTAATAATCTTGACTAATTGAACTATGGAACCGTGGTTGGTGCCACCATTGTGCAACTGTGACGTAATGCCCCCGTTGTGTCTTTAGTGGTGTGAGGCCACCTTGTTAAAATTTGCAGTGCTAGGGCTGGGTGGTCCAGTGGCCGGTAAGAGCCTCATAACTGTTTTATGCTTGGGCAAGTGGCTGGTGGTGAGTAGTGGGTGCTCCGGGGCTGGTCCCGAGAGGAGTCACTTTGGGTTGTGGAAGTCTTGCCTGTTGATCTGGGCCTTTTTCGTGCAACCACAAGATCACTTTATGGGGGTGATCTGGGCCAAATAATTTGCCACATTCTAGCACCATGCCACAGGATGCTTTTGGGCGTGCAGACGATGGTAGCAGTACGTCCATGTCTGTCGGGGCCTGTTGAGACGATGGTAGCAGCACGTCCATGTGTGAGCAGGGTATCCCCAAAACGGTAAGCTCCAGGTCGATGGTAGTAATACGTCCATGACTTGGGATAAAGTTCATCGGGCTGTTTTGGTGATAGGAGGTGGTATTGTAAAGGCCTTGTCGCGCTCTCTAGACTGCTTACATTCGGAAGTGAGCAAGGGTTTCGACGGGAACCCGCCCCGCTAAAGAGGTTGTGAATTGTGGGTAAAGTTGTACACCTCTGCAGAGTATCAATCTATTCGAATAGCCAAGTCCTTGGTCATGGGCATGCCCGTGAAAATGGTGCAAAGGGTAGACTGTTTATAAAATTGTGCCCCTGGGTGCTTCTGCGAGAGGCCGTGGCTTTGCCTCGAAGAGACCTTCGTCGGCTTTAGAGGGGTCATGGTTGGCTCGAGATGAGGTCCAAGGGCTGGGCGTGGCAGCTCTGGAGTGGGTGCTCCAGAGTGGTCGTGGGTGCGAACAAGCCTCCCATGGTTGGTCTATGGGAGCGCTCTAGAGTGGGTGCTCTAGAATGGTTTTGGAAGTGAGTGGGTGCTCACGACCTTTTTTGAAATCGATGTATTTATGTATTATTGTTACAAATTGAGCTCTTCAATCTATACATGTTATTTACTGTCAAACTTTGCTTTTTGCAACTAACCCTACAGCTCTCTTTTGGCAAGCCCTGCATGAATAATATTTGCATACACTTCCCCATAGCTTGCTGAGTACATTCAAAAGTACTCATGGCTTGTGCCCTCTGTTTTAATCAGCAGATCAGGAAGCTCCAGGGAGCTCAAAGCTCGAAGAAGAAGAGGTCTTTGGAGGCTTTGCGTGCTAGGGGACGTCCTCCACTCGATAGCCTGTGGGCTGATCGGTTGGACCTGCTCGTGTGGTTTTTGTTTGCTGCGTGCTCTTTTTGTAAGCCCTGGTGGCCAACCCTTGTAAGAAGCTTGGCCGATTGGCCTTTAATAATATATGTTTTTTATCTATTGGTTTCTTGTAGCTTATGGTATGGTTTTGATCACACCAATCCAGGTCTGTGCGAGCTAGCAGGACTGATCTTGGGATTAGCTCAGCAAGCACAGAGGCTAGACCTCCAGGAGGTCTTCGACAACTCCTGGGAGGTCCTGGTGGACCTCCTCTCATGATGAACTAAGCGGTATTACCGCTCCTCCGTGCGGTAGTACCACAGCTCCAAAAAAAATCCGTTTCCATGTTTATTCCGAGAAGGTCCTTACACGAATCTTCCCCCTTGACCGCCGCTCCTAAATCGGCGCCAAACCCGTCAAAGCGGCCACTCCCACCTCCCCTCCTCACTCGCAACCTGAGCTCCGGATCGCCCACCGCCGTCGAGCAGCTCACCCGCCTCTTGGACCAAGGTGCGTGTGATGCTCCTTAGAGTGTGTTCTCAAAAAAGATACTCCTTAGAGTGCGCAATCTTTTTTATATTTCACAAGGGCGGGCCTGCTCGGTTTCGCGCGTTGTACCATTAATAGATAGAAAAGAGAGGTCCGAACAAAAGTAGCATCAAAGTGCTAAAAGAGAGAAAAGGACAAAAAACAACAGCCAGACAAAGACCTAAGTTAACAAATCTTTGAGGCAGTCTATTCCGGCTAAAATCCATTGTCTTCCTTCCTGCTTGATTGCATCAATTTGCAACGACAACAGGCTACTCTTGTTATTGAAAATTCGCGCATTACGCTCCTTCCAAATCATCCACATGACCAGGAGCACAAGAGTGTCCAGTCCACGCTTATCCTTTTTCTGAAAATTATTTCTAATATGTGAACACCATTCTAAGACTTGAAGAGAAGCAATGGATGCCAAAGATCCATGATTTGAGAGGCTAAGAATGGCAAACCAGATATCTTTTGCTGCAACGCAACTGATCAGGAGATGATCAATAGTTTCCTGCTCCTGATCACACATTACGCAAGCTGCAGGATGCTGTAGGCCATATCTCTGAAGTCTATCAGTAGTCCAAATCCTTTTCAGAATTGCAAGCCAAGCAAATACTTTTATCTTTAAAGGGGCTTTGGATTTCCAAATAAAAGCGCTTTTGCCAAAAGCGCATATTCCATGAAAAAAGGCATGGTACTGTTGAAATGGGCAAGATAAGAGGCTGATGAAGACCATTTCCTCTGAATTAAGTCTTGTGTGCTTTCTTGCAAGTGCACACTCGAGAGAATTCTCCAAAGGCCAATACATTCTTCAATAGCAACGACAGACAAGCTGCCCTGGATATCATTCGTCCATGAAAAATCATGTAATGCCTCTTTTACTGTTCTAGTAGCTTTAACTCTTTTCCTCACTAGTTGAAGAATGTTGGGAGCATAGAAACTAACAGGTTTTCCTTGCAACAAATGGCCAGTCCAGAAGAGGACATTGCGACCATCTCCGAGCACAAAATTGAGAGATGCTTGAAAGAAGGAAAGGACCACCTGATTGTGCTGAAATTGAAGCTCTAACCATGCTCGATTATTATCAACTCTCTGTAACCAAAGTCATCTCAATTGCAAGGAAAAACCAACGGTTTGCAGATTTTGGATGCCAAGACCTCCAAAAATTAGGGGTTTCTGAGACCACGATTCCAAGCAACAAGACATTTGCCCCTCTAGTCAGCCTCATCTCCGATCCGTAAAGCTCCTCCCGATCTTATCAAGAGCTTTGAGAACCCACTTAGGCAAGGCCATAGCCATGAGGGATATATAGGCATTGAGGTTAAAACAGGCTTTGACCAACACCAATCGGCCTCCCATAGAAAGAAGAGAGCCTTTCCACTTCGGAAGCTTGAGGTAGAGCTTATCCAACAACGATTGGAAGTCCATCTTCGAGCCTTCTAACAAATGAGGAAGCCCCAAATAGCTACAAGGAAATTAGATATCTTGCAATTGAAGAAATTAGAGGTTGCTTGAATGTCTTCCTCTGAATAACAGATAGGTATTGCCGAGCATTTCTCCAAGTTGGTGATCAAGCCGGATGCCCTGCCAAAAATATGAAGGATTTCCTTGATCGAAAGGAGGTCATGTTGTTGTGGCGAAGCAAAGACCATAACATCATCAGCATAAAAGGAAGCTCGATATTTGATGGCTCTTTGACCCATCGGCTCAAATAATCCAATAGAGCATTTCTGTTCATGCCTAAGCTGTTCTTTGTTATAAACTTATATATTGTTAGTTAGAGTAAAGTACACTGTTGGTACCTGAACTTGTCAGGTGGGTTCACTTGGGTCCCACTTCTTTAAAAGTGTCCATTCGGGTACCTAAACTATTTAAGTGGGTCAAACAGGTCCAAAACTGCCCGGGCTGGCATTGACCGGTGACGTGGAACGTTGACCCGACCGGCGTGGCTCCGGCGTGGCTCCTAGTGCATCCTCGTCACGCCGAGCGCACAAAACCGCTCGGGGGTTCGACAAGCAGCGCAGGGTTCATCTCTAGCACCGGTGTTCGGGCAGAGGTGACGGTGAGGGGTTCTTTGCGTTGCCGGTGTCGTCAACCGAATAGTGGTTCCCGGAGTAGGGTACCGAAGACGAGCATGGCACTAACGCTGCGGGGAGAAGGCGAACCGCCTCCGGCATATGGTACGCGCTTCATGCTTCAGTGCCCGGCTGGGTCTTGATTTTGGTTTTGATTTTGGTTTTGGTTTTGATTTGGTTGCAATTTTGCTTGCAATTTTGCTCTGCGAAGCGGTCAGCGTTGGCGCATTGCTGTTTTTAGTAATCTAGGGTTTCGGATTGTGCGATGTGTTGAGCACGGATTCACAAAATCTTCTCATGTTGTTTTCTTGGTCGGTAGTTTTCCTAAAATTGCTTCATTCCGTTAACAATGTAGGGCCTGATGATGACGAATTCACAGTGGAGGTTCACCATGGTGGGTTTTTCTGCGGACATGGTAGCAACCGGAGCTATGTGGGTGGTAAACGGAATTGGTTTGATCGTTGTGAGACAGATACGTGGTCTCCTCTCTGGGTAGATGATTTTGTCCAACAGCTCGGCTATGAGGAGAGTGAAACCTTGAAGCTTTACTGGTGTTTGCCGGGGAAACATGTTGGCGAAGGTTTGAGAATCATCAAGAAGGACGCTGACACTAACAGCATGGTTGCAGTGACAAACCGTCACAAGAACTTAATGATGTATGTTGATCATGATAACAGTATAGGAAGAGTCAACTGGGATGATATCGTAGCACAACCGGTTGCCCGATTGTCGAAGGTGATGAGCCCCGTGAAGGTACTTATCAATGACAGATTGTTGATGAGAAGCTACCGAGCTTTTATGATGATATCTTCAAGAAATGCAAGAAGAGCAAGGACAATGAGGAGGCGGGACCATCGAGCAACATGAAGGAGATAGTGGCGGTGGAGATAGAAGATGGAGATGAGGAGGATGATTCGATTTTGTAGACAAAGTGACTATGAGATAGAAGATGGAGATGACGACTGCTTGGTCGATAATGTCGATGACGAGGTTAATCCTCATGGACCCAAAGACAATATGTCATCGATGAGGAAGAGTTGTTGCGGTTGCGATTCTTCAGATGATGATGACACACCCAAGTTCAATTTCAAGGCATTTAGGCCAGATGTTGACATGTTGGACCCTATCTTCAAAGTTGGGTTGGTGTTCCCATCAGTTGAGGTGCTGAGGAAAGCAATTGCTGAGTATAGTTGCAAGCACAGAGTTGCTATCAGGATGCCTAGAAATGACCAGAGAAGAATCCAAGCCCACTGTGCGAAGGGTTGCCCATGGCAGATGTATGCAGCTAAGGATAGCCGTGCCAATTGCTTTATGGTGAAGAGATATGTAGATGAGCATACTTGTAAAAAGGAGTGGGTGTTGAAGACATTCACTACAAAGTTCATAGCTAAGAAGTACATTGAAACCTTTAGGGCAGATGATAAGATGACCCTCAGGAATTTTGCAAGGATTGTTCAGAAAGAATGGAACATGACCCCTTCTAGGAGCAAACTAGGAAGGGCAAGGAGAATGGCACTAAGGGCCATATATGGGGATGAGGTGGGGCAATACAATCAGCTGTGGGATTATGCACAAGAGTTGAGGAGGTCTAACCCTGGAAGCACTTTTTTCCTAAGTGTTTACAACAGCTGCTTCAGCACCATGTACTTCTCAATTGATGCTTGCAAGAGAGGTTTCCTTGAAGGTTGCAGACCACTGATCTGCTTGGATGGATGCCACATCAAGACAAAATTTGGTGGGATTATGCTTACTGCTGTGGGCATGGACCCAAATGACTGTATTTATCCACTAGCAATGGCTGTGGTGGAAGTGGAGTCAAAGAGTACTTGGAAATAGTTTCTACAGACACTGAAGAATGACCTTGGAATTGAAAACACTTATGCCTATACTATAATGACAGACAAGCAGAAGGTAATTCATTACATGCTTATTCACATTCAGCTTCATCATTTCTCTCTTGTTATGCATACTAAACACTGTGTAATGTTGTAGGGATTGATTCCAGCAGTGAGAGATCAATTCCCAGATTCAGAGCACAGATTTTGTGTGAGACATCTCTACTCCAATTTTCAGGTTTGCCATAAGGGTGAAACACTGAAGAATATGTTGTGGGCAATTGCAAGGTCTAGTACTATTACTCAGTGGACTGAGAACATGGAAAGGATGAAAGCTCTTAGTGTGGATGCTTATGAATATTTAGAGGAGTTGGCACCTAACACATGGGTTAGGGCATTTTTTGGTGATTTCTGCAAGTGTGACATTCTGTTAAACAACAATTCTGAAGTATTCAACAAGTAAGTTGGAGTTCTATCTTGGATTTCAACAAGCTAGTATTGGGTAAGTATGTTGCTAACTTAACAATTCACTCATGTTTGAAGGTATATCTTGGATGCTAGAGAGCTGCCAATCTTAAGCATGATGGAGAGGATCAAGGGCCAACTCATGACCAAGATATACAGCAAGCAAAAGGAAATGCAGCAGTGGCAAGGACACATATGCCCCAAGATTAGGAAGAAGCTGGAAAGGAATGCTGAGATGGCCAACAACTGCTATGTTTTGCCAGCTGGTATGGACATTTTTCAGGTGTAGGAAAGGGACTCACAATACATTGTGGACGTAAATGCTAAGCAGTGTGATTGCAGAAGATGGGATTTGACAGGCATTCCATGCAACCATGCTATCTCATGCTTCAGGCATGAGAGGCTTGCACCACAGGATATGGTCCACAGTTGCTACTCAATTGAAAGGTATACTAGGGCATATGGCCATAACATCATGCCATGTAGAGACCAAAAGAGTCAAGAAGATGAATGGTGTTGAAGTTAAACCACCTGTATGAGAAGAAAGTGGGTAGGCCAAGGAAATGTAGAAGGAAGCAGCCACATGAAGTGCTGGGAAAATCAGGAGCTAGAATGTCTAAGCATGGTGTGATCATGCACTGCAGGCATTGTGGGTCTTCTACCCACAATGTTAGGGGGTGTGACCTTAAGAAGGTAGGGAAAAGGCCCAAGATGCAACCAATAAAGAAGCACAGAGCACTACCTGAAGAAGAGACTGAGGAAGACCCTGTGATCACCCAGGCTGTTCTGCCCCCACTACCACCAGATGAGCACCTGTCCTCCCAACTAAGCTCCACTATGTTGTCTCAGCTACTTACTGAGGTAAATGTTTTGTTTCATGCATTTTATGTCATGCCAATCTGTTTATTTGTTTAGTATTGAGCAAAATCATGACTGGTCCAATTCCTGAAAGAACACTGATGACATGCTATTTGATTATGTCAAGTCCACTCCATCCTTGAGGCAAACACAAGAAGCTGGTCCAATTCCTGAATGTGCTTTCCTCGCCGACAATGTACCCACAACCAGACCAAATGCACTCACCACTGCAATGACAGCGGGTAGAGCCAAGATGAGGAAGCACAAGAAAAGTGTTGAAGCTAAGGAGGCTACTGGCAACAAGTGAATGATGTCCTGGCAAGTTCTTTTGTGCAGACCAACCGGTGGTATGAAGTTCTTTTTGTGCGCACTAACCGGTGGTATGAAGTTCTTTTTGTGCGACAAAACAATAGTATTTTGTGATTTTGTGAAGAAACAAAGTCATCGATGAGATGCGCTTATGTCAACCTAGAAAGTGTCCATCTAGATGTTTACAAGACTTCTTAAGTTATTTGTGTAATGCTATGAATGCTTTATGCAATATTATGGCTGAATCGACATGAATGCTTTATGCAATATAATGCTATTTCGTAATGCTATGAAGTGATCGATCGATGTTTTATGAATGTTTACAAAATTGAACCGAAAGTGTCCAGTTGTCTGTTGTATGCAATTTTGTGTTCGTGAATCGTTGGTCACTTTTTCTTGCTTCTGAAAATTGTTGTAGGCAGTGAATGTTTGCATCCAATGGCAAATGAATGCCCTCGATCTCACCTGAGCCGTATGCATTACACTTTTATTTTGATGCTACATGAAAGTGTCCATTGTATGCAATTTTGTGTGCCAATGACTTTTACTCATGCAATTCAACAATTAAGTGTAGTTGTTGCTTCTCCAAAATGCTGCACCGCTTGACTGGATGCATTATTGTGTTTCTTTAGAATCCAGCTACATGTTCACTATAGATTTCACACCATTATTTCAGACAAGAACAAAGAACAAATACAATTGCAAAGAGAATAATGCTGAAGCCAACCATTTCACACCATTCATTTCCATTATATACACAAATTTCAACATCTCGCCATACATGCTCATCTTCAAAAGCAACAATGAGACCCAAGAAACTAACAACAACACACACACAACAAGCAAACCCTTCAAAGAAAAATACAACTTCCTTTCCTACTTCTAACACCGCCATCAACATGCGAACAAGCACGATAACTTCTCCTCCATGCCTTCTCTAACTAGTAATTCTCCCACCATTGTTTCGTCTTCATCATCGCCAAATCAGTATTCATCGGATGAGATCATGCCCGCTCACACAAATACTTGCCATATTGTTCCTCCCACAGCCAAAAGCTACAGCCAGAACCATCTCGCTGACTCAAAGACAGTCATACGAACAAGATTAGAACCAACTCCAAATCCCAAATCCCAAATCGACACAACAACTCACCTGATGGTTCGGGCACTTGAAGAAATCGCGGTCGGGATTCTCTCTTATTCTGGATGTCAACCGCACCACGGTCCTGCTCACACAGCTTGGGCACACGATCAACGGGAGTGCAAGCTTTCCCCTGCGCCGGCTTCTCGTCGAGGAGCTCGACGTCTCGGCCATGGGAGGAGAGCGCCGCCTGCCGCCGCCGCCGTTGGAGGAGAGTGAGACCCTGTCGCGGAGGAGCAACCTTCGCCGCCGCTGTCACGTCAGGAGATCCACCTTTGGAGAAATTAGGGATTAGGGATTGGCTTGGAGTGTGGACGCGGCGGAGAGTGGACGCGGTTTTGTGCGCTAGGAGCCACGCTAGAGCCACGCCAGTCGGGTCAACGCTCCACGTCACCGGTCAATGCCAGCCCGGGCTGTTTTGGACCTGTTTGACCCACTTAAATAGTTTAGGTACCCGAATGGACACTTTTAAAGAAGTGGGACCCAAGTGAACCCACCTGCCAAGTTCAGGTACCTACAGTGTAATTTACTCTAGTTAGTTAATATATGCTTGAACTGGGGTGATGTATTTATGTACCCAGTGCTAGTCAATTTTGTGTCTGGACTATGGAGGATGATAATGAATCTATGACTGTTGTGATTGACATTTTGGAGCCATAACCATTTCTTTGGTTGATTGTAGTGTGCTGATTATTTTTGTTGTTTCAAAATTTCAAACAGAACATATGTTCCTGGCAATGGCAGAAGCTCTGTCTGTTGGTGTGCATGATGATTCAGAAGTGCATGTTGTATTGGGATGTCCCAAGCACAAGAAAGGGCGAATTTGTTGACAGATGGCGAATTTGATGATTCAGCTGGTGAAAGTAGTAGCCCATACTTGACCGAATTTGTTGTAGTTCTCTCTTGACATGAATCGCTAAGAAAGTCATTGCACTGATGATTGAATGGGTAGTAGGCCAGGTCTTCCCGGGCCAGAGGGAGGGTGGAGGATGATTGATCTGTCGACAGTCTGATGGGGATGAATTGTATGGAGAACTCTTATTTGCTCAGACACTATGGGAACGCACTATATTCTTCATCTCATTGGACGGCTGCCTACCGCGAGAATGGCCCCAATGGATGGTTGCTGCTGGGCAAGCTAAAAGGCCATTCAATGTGGATGTCTGTTCGTGGCTGCTAATGTCCATCTATGGCTACTATGAATAAAGTTGAGGAACAAGCTTGTTGGCATGTCGTTTCTCCAAGTATACTGCATCTAGTTATCCTGCTTCGTTTGTGCTTGTTCGCAACAGCGTGTTATAATCATGATTCTGCAAGTCATTGCAAGTTCACTTCCGGTTTGAACAATTTATCTTTGGTATTTATGTGGTACCTATGCCCTGAAAACCAAACTCATTACGTTGTTGTCTGCGATGTCAGACTGAATACCATATGGTTTCTGTTGAGCTTGTTGTGTGCTATGTTTTCCATGATCTGCTGAAGGGTTGTTCTTCCAGATTCAGCTGAACATTTGTTGAATAGAAGTATTGCTTATCCAAATATCCCATATCGTAACTATGTCATACAAAACTGTCGAATATAAGTTACGGCCGGATATTAAAATTGGCAACCTGTTAAAAATAAGTTATTGGATTCAGTATTATCAGCACCATCCATCCCATCCGCCATAATCCCTCTAACCAAAAACAAACTCGGATCAACCCATTCACCCATGTCCCACCAACCAAACACAAACTCTGATCAACTCATTCACCCCTATCCCACCAACCAAACAACAACTCGTACCATCCCATCCACCTAACCAAACAAAAGACCTGAATAGCGCTGAATGATCGTATCTACCCAAAACCTGGATAGGATCATCCCATTCACCTACATCCATGAACCAAACACACCCTAAGTGCCCAATTTCTCTAGAGACCAAGCGATAAAATCTTCTCCACCGTTAAGCCGTAGTGGGATATTTAAGATTGCCGCGGCATCAGAGGCGATAAACACGTCTCGGACAAGCTGGCTGTTCCAAGACCGTGTATCCGTGTATCGAGAAACACATCTCAAAGAAGAACCCGATTCATCCGGGTATTCTTTGGCTCATCTTGCATTGAACTAGGCCCCACCGTCGTGGGAGGATCGCCTCGAGCCTCGCAACTCATCTGCAGTGTATCGGTCATCCGTAAAATGGCTTGGCGATTATTCAACTCGGTGCGAGGATGGATCCACGCTTGACGATTTGATTTACCCCATATATGTTGATTTACTACAAGTATACTTCATTGGATGAATCATTTGCCATATTCACCCTACTAGACGCCTCTGGTCGATCAAGATGCTTGTTTGGTTGGAAACCGATATGATTGGGTAATCATATATGCCCAACCCATTGATCCGCATCGTGTATGCAAACTGTGGACCTTTTCACGATCTGCAACGGCAATTCACTTCCATTCTGTCATTGTATGAAGAGCTTTCTCTAAAGTCCCGAGGATTGAAACCTAATGACCAAGCGGTGGTGCATGAGAAATACTCCATTAGATTGTCAGAGTAAGAAGAAAAAAGTTCAACAGACATGTTCCACCCCATACACGTGTTACATTACTCTATGACACTGTTGGGGAGGGTCCTCACACTACCTCGGTGGCCGCGACGACGCTCAAGGGCGAGCGACGCATCACTGAACCAACTCCGGACGAGACGGGGCCAACCCCGCCGAGGTGTGAGACATCGGTAGACCCACTCCGGACGAGGTCTAGCAACAAACCCCCGGGCGAGGTCACCAACCCTGGACGAGGTTCGGAGATCAACCCCAGACGGGGTCTAGGGGCCAACCCCAAGCAGGGTTCGAGGGCCAATCCCGGACGAGGTCCGGAGACCAACCCTAGACGGGGTCCGAGGGCCAACCCAGACGGGGTCCTGCCGAGGTGTGACATCAGCGGTCCCACGTGAAGGTGGCGGGACCCACTCAGCGAAACAGACGAAAGTACCCCGGGATGGACTAGGTACCAAGGGCAAAGATGTAACTTCGTATGTCTTCCCTCCCACTCTATAGATAGGCTCTATGTAAATGGGAGAAGGGAGGCCATTCTTTGTAACAACTACTAGGCATATGCAATACATGAGCAAGGATTCAGGTGTTTGATTCTCGTGTAGGTCTCCCTTGCACCTGTGGCAGTCGACATAACCGACCAGGGGTGCCTACAAGTTCACTGTCTGATCTCATATCGACAACAGTTGGCACCGACTGTGGGGACCTGTTCGAGAAGCCATGCCGCCCAAGAAAACAAAGGCTTGGAGGGTCGCCGAAGTGGAGGGCATGAGCCATCCCTTGAGGCCAGAGTCGAGTCGAATCGCCGCTCGCACCGCTCGATTCCCTGAAGTGCAAGACCCTTCCACTGAAGCCCAAGTCACCGGTGAGACCGTGGCCTGCAGGGACATCGGGCCTGGGGGGATGCGCGAGGAGATCGAGCGGGAGTTGGAGGACCTCCGAAGGCAACTAAGGGAGTCACACGCCGAGGTCCTCCGGTCCGCAGCCGAGGCTCGCCAAGCGGGGGAACTTCGGGCACAGCCTGAGAGGGCGAGGGCCGAGGCGAGACCCCCTCCGAGGCGATGAGGAGTCAACTCGAGGAGGCACGAGCACTAGCGCAAGGGCCGCCCCGCGTTGAGTCATCCGAGGTTGAAGCTCTCATGGCCGAGTTGGCTGAAGCCTACGCGCGTGCGGCACTATCGGTGCCAGCCGAGGTCCAACAAGCCCTCCCCCTTAGTGCGCAGCTCGACCAAGTTCGGTAGGACGCGCACACTTCGGCCGAGGTTGCGGGCGCGGACCTCAGCGACCCAGGGGCGGGCCCATCTCGAGTCGATCAAGAATTGGGAAGGCATCATGATAAAAAACCGACGGATCTTCCGTGGATGCCCCAGCCTCAGGTAGTCGTCGCCCAGGAGATCATCGACCTCACCGATGCCACCAACTCGCTGAGCTCGGGCTTGTAGAGAACTCCGTGGCCTGCGCGGTTTCGAATGCCAAAGGTCACAAGGTACTCGGGCGACATCGATCCAGTGGAGTTTGCACAAGTGTACGAGACAGCCGTGGCGGCGGCGGGAGGAAATGGGTTGTCATGGCGAAGAGTTTGCCCCTTATGCTCTCGGGGGTCGCCTAGTCTTGGTATCTCGCTCTTCCGCCGCGCTCGGTGTACTCGTGGGAGCAACTTCGGGAGATGATGTGCAAGCACTTCTAGGGAAGTAAGAACAAGCCGATGACATCCTCGGACCTGCATGCTCTCAAGCAGGGGTCGGGGGAGTCCATTTGGGACTTCATGTGTCACTTCGTCCACCTTCATTGTCAAGTCCGAGGCATCTTTGACACTAGCGCCATCGAAGCCGTGCAACAAGCCCTCCACAAAGGGTAGCTCGCCGACAAGCTAGACCGGAAGGAACCCAAGACCGTGCTTGAACTCCTATCTATCATGGAAAAGTAATCCAGGTCCGAAGAGAGGCGAGCCCAAACGGAAGCCAATACCCACGCCATTGCGGCCTCATGCATCATGGCACGGCCTGAACCCGAGCCCGAAGCCTTGGAGCGATGCCACCGCCGACCTCGACCTGTGTACCACATCGAGCCCGACGCACCGCGGACGCCCCGCCGCGAGCATGCGGATGGCCGGGGGCGCGAACGCGAAGACTACCGAAGGCACGAGGAGAGGCGCCCTCACCGAGACAATGACCAACGCTTCACCCCTAAGCTCTGCATTGCCCACTAGTATGCCGAGAGGCGAACGAAGGAACCCGGGTTGAGATGGGAGACCTCGAGGGCGAACATGACGAGCACATCCTTTAGCAAGTCAACCGAGGGGATGCAGAGGCAAGCGTCGAATTGCGCCGCAAAGACGACAAGCATGCCCGGGGCAGGCAGGGGTGCTCCGCCCCAGCGTCGGGCAAGACGGCCAAGTCGGTGCTCTCGATCTTTCCTTCCTTCTCGAGGCATTCCAAAAGACTCCTCAACGCATTCGAGGAGCGGAGGTAGCGGGAGAACCGGATACCCTTCTCAAGGATCTCCTCCCCCTCTGCCTTCCCCCGTGTGACGTTCCTCTTCGGGGCGGCGCTGCTGCTGCCGCCCCCCTTGGTGCGTGGGCCAGCGGTGGCAGTGACCGCCTTCTTCGAATCCATGGCGCGAGGCCGGCACAGGTTAGCCGTGTAGACCAGGTCAGGCAAACCCGCAGAAAAGGTCTAGCCAACGCGAAGAGGCGGGTGCGCGTACACGGTCTGGGGTCACCCGGACCAGCTCTTCTTCAACTGAATCTTCACGGGAAGTGCAAGTCACCCAAAGAAGAAAACGGAGGGGACTCAATAGCACAACGCCGCACTGGTGCTCACCGGAGTGGCGGCGGGGTCGCGGACCGGCCGGAAGTCGATGCGGGGGCAGTCGCGGGAGACGACGTGGGCTGGCGGGGGGTCGCCACGGGACCTGTTCGGCGCGGCGCGGACCTGCTCGGTGTGGCGCGGAGGGACTTCAGGCGCAGAGGACCCCGAGGAGGCGCGGGTGAAAAAGCTGGGAAAGCAAAGCAACTAAGCAAGTGTGCATGCAGACTCAGATCAATATGCATGTTCAAATGTTGTTTGTAAAACATCTCATTGCACCGTACTCTCCCCGGCAATTCTTCAAACACCTTGCCCGCGCAGAGAACAGCAAGAAGAATTGCCCCTACACACGTTGGAAAGCTAAAATGGCTAGATTTCAATCCATGCAAAGAATTCTCTCTTCACTCTCACCACTGAATTGGCCTCTTAAATTTGCACGTATTATTTATCCAAAAAAATGCAAATGAATAACTAACCAAAAAACACCAAAAATGTAGCGATCGAACAGTTACTAATTTACTATCACCCGCAAACTAACCTGGGATTTGTATCTGGACCTCGGCGTTGTTCGTGGCAGCGCGGAGAGCCCTGGGGCCGCGCGGCGTCGGCATGGAAGGGCTTGCGGCGCGAAGAAGAGGCCGGGGCTGGGAAGGATGCGGCGCGGGGACCCCGGAGGGAGGGAGGAGGCACAGAGCCCCTCGGGAGAAGGAGATGACGACGGGCTCCAGGCCTCCTTGGGGCGTCTCGCGCAGACCACCTCGGAAGCTCGCCCAGTCCCCAGACCCGCTCAGGGGAAATCCGCGGACAACCTCGGGGGTTCACGCCAGACCCCCTCGGGGGCTCACGCCTTGGATGCGCAGAAGGACAAAAGAAGGAGAAAAGGAATACTGTAGAGGAAGTGGTGGCGCAGAGAAATGAAATGCGCAGGAGGACAAAAGTTGGAGAAAAGAAACACTGTAGAGGGGGTGGTGGCGCAGAGAAATGAAGCCGCAGGACAGGCAACCTTTTATAGCCTTCGACCAATCATGATGGACCTGGTCCACCCAGCAAGCTACTGTCAATTGTCCACGGTACATTGCCGAGTACACGGTTGTATCAAAGTACTTCGAATCTGACAGGCTAGGAGCTGCTGCTGATGTTTGACATTGACGCACTTTACTGTTGGCTTGCACATGTTGCAGAGTACTGTGGCCTACTCGTAGGGGAGGGCCTGAGCCGAGATACCGTCTCATCCATCGGCTATCTGACCCTTCAGAATCCAGCGGCTATGGAGGAGAGCTTCACCCAGAGAATCAACTTTTCTTGCTTCCATTCCATTTCCTACATTTGAAAAAAAAAATGGGGAAGTTTAACACTTAATACAGACTTATCGTTGGGAGATTAGGAAGGATATACTACAACTTACAGCACCAAAAAAATCCTTTCTTGCTGCAAAGAGCAAATGGCTTGTTTTCATGCAGTTTGCAGGGAGGCCAAAGGATCCGGGGCCCAAGGCAACTCGTCGACCAATCCCTTGTGTCCATGCGCCGGCCCGGGTGGGCGCCAAAACGTCCATCCGGGTCAACGAGGGGCTACTGTTGGGGGAGGGTTCCGCGCTATCTCGGGCTGGCAATGACCTTGTGGCGCATCGCCGAACTAACCATGGACGGGTCCGAGGGCCAACCCCGCCGAGTTGAGACACATCGACAGACCCACTCCGTACGAGGTCCAGCAACAAACCCCAAGTGAGGTCACCAACCCCAGTCGGGGTCTGGGGGCCAACCCCGTCTGGGCTCTATAAATATGCTCTACATAAAAGGGAGAAGGGAGGCCATTCTTTGTAACAACTACTAGACATATGCAATACATGAGCAAGGATTGAGGTGTTTGATTCTCGTGGAGGTCTTGCTTGCACCCGCGGTGGTCGACATAACCAATTGGGGGTGCCAACAAGTTCACTGTCCGATCTCGTATCGACGACAACGCCCAAAGAATAGAAGAAGTTACCAATGCGAGCGAATGCGCATAAGCTTGTGTCAATTACCGCTCTTGCACTGCTTATTCCTATGGAAATAGCAGATGCTCTGTCTGGCATGGAGAATTGCTTGATGTAAAGTAGTAAGATGGTATTGCTAATTGTTAGACCGAAATAGCGACTAGAGGGGGGAGGGAGGGGGATAGGATCTCACTCTTTCTCCTTTGGTATTGACCCCCCCTTTTCTCTCTAATAGCTATACAAAGCTATGAAGATCAAGGTCTCAAAATCACAGCAGAAGATTTGAGCTAAAACAAGAAAATCATACTTCAACAGCCTTTGGCCAGCCTAACCGGCAAGGCGAGGCCGGTCTGACCACTCCGCCCTTCTGACAGGAAAACATCACGACGATGAATCCACAAAACGACCTAATTATTGATCTAGCGGTTCAAAACACTTGGGATTTCAGACATAGCTCTTCAAGAGGTCAGGAACCAATACCAATCGAAGATCGAGATGACCATCGCCAAGGTTCCATGAATCTCTTGATTAAGGGCAAGAAGACACAAAACTGGGTGAAAACATAAACTTAATCTAAAGGCTTGCACGTGGATGAAAGATGATCAAGATGATCTTTGATTAGATCCTGTCGTAGCTACAAACTAGATAGTAGAAAGAAGGGGGAAACCCCGAAGGTCCTCAAAGGTGAGTGGTATTTAAGAGTGTTAAATGTGTATCTTTATTGCTCAAAAAAAAAGTCCTCTCCTTATTACATGGGGAAAGTGCCTATTTATAGTGTTACATCCAGGGTACAAGATATTACAATTCTACCTCTAAAAAGGCCATATGTTTGTAGGGGCTGCAGTGTCTTTCCACCTCCCTAGATGTAGCCTCCGGTGCACGGTAGTCTGTAACATCCTAATTTTTAGAGTCTTTTTGAAGCTTTAAAATAAAAGGAATCATTTGCATTTTCTTGAATTAATTTAAAGCTTAATTTGAAATTTCGAGAAAATAAAAATATTTTAAATGATTAAAATAAACTTCAATTAAATTAAAAATTATTTTATTCGATCTTTTCAAGTTCCAAGGATCCCCAGCAATCAACTGCACGTTTCCTCCCACGATTGCATTCAATTTTACGTTTTATCGTCGACATTCGTTGCAAACCCGAAACTGACCCTTTTTCCCCGAGCGTTCCCCGTCAACTCAAGTGTCACATCCACAATATAAAGTGAGCACCGCATGTCCCTCGCTCCCCTCTTTGATTCTCCCCAAGCCTCAACACATAACTCCCCACCTTTTGCCTGGAACACACGACGACACCCGTTGTCTTCTCGGAGTCCGGCGACGACATCTTCTCATTGATCGCTCTCTCCAGTGATGCTCCAGCCAAATCAACCATATCACGTCGTGTTCCCAGTATCACTCTTCCAATCCCTACCTCAATTCAGTTTTTCCCTCATCATGGAGCTCCGGCACTATCGTCACCATTCTTGTACCGTCGACCGTAGTGGGCGCACCTCCTTGGCCACTCCAGAGCCGAACCGCCTTCACCATCGCATTCCCCTCACCGAGGCACACCTCAGGCTCACCTCCCTCACTTGGTGCCGGTGCAGGCGCCATCGCCCACATGTCTTGCATTTGCTCATATGCCTCCATGGCCGCCGCCACCACTAGTGGGTAGAGGACCTCACCATGATTCCATTTTGCTAGTTTGTCGGCCATCCCTCCCTTTCCCTCGCCGGCACCGTTTCTGGCTCCATGCGTCTCTACTCTATTTCTCTGTAGCCTGTGCTCTATTCTTCTTCTTCATTACAATTGAGTCACTTCCACTTGGGTCCCACATGTCATTGACTTCTTTCTTTTCTATCTCTCACTCACTAGCATATGGGTCCCATTAGTCATTGTGTAGCACATCTAGTTAAAAGCCAAAACAGTAATTTCCAGAGAATAGTTCCTATTCTGATTTTCTATCATTTCATGTGATGTCAATCTTCTAGATGTTCATTCTCATTCATACGAACACCGATTTCAATGATTCAAATTTTTAAATTCATCTAAATTTATAATCTAGCTATCTAAACTAAAATTATTTAATTTGGAGTTTATTTGAATTTGGCTTATTTTCACGTATAGATTTCAACGACTCCGGAGAGCTAGATTTTCTCAACGAGTCCGACCAACAGCAATTTGAGCACAGCAAGTTACATTTGTTGATCATATTTGAATCTCAATATTTTAAATTATTTAAATTTTGTTTGAAGTTATTACTACATGCTTATTTATATATTCAGTTATTTAAATTCCTGTTTTAAATTTATAGTTATGCCTAAATCCTTTGTATGAACACTTTTGACATTGAATCAAATATATTGTCACCATAGATAAAACCTAGTTGATACAATAGTATGAACTAGAACACTTTGAGAACAATGTATGCCTAGTCATGCTTAGACCAAAAATATTCAATTTGGGAATTTAGCCAAATATTCAACTCAGTTTGAAAATAAGTCTATAGCATTGGGTTTCCATGGAAAATTTTGCAAATAATTTTAAAAGGCAAAACAAAATGAAAACTGGTTCAGACTAGGTGAAATGGATAGTTGGTGGGTGCAGATTTATGCACGGGCTTAATTTGGGAATGGTTGAGGCCTAGGGGTTATTTTTGGAAGTCACCCAATCAATTAAGGATAGGTCTGCGAATTGCGGATTACAAAGCCCTTTCGTACTACCACAAGTCTAGAATGGGATAGACCTGGGTAAATAATTTGTAATGTTTCACTATGTTTGTGCCATCTGGCTGTGTGAGTGTCAGTATAACCTACTTTTTATTATTCCCACATGGCGCAAGAGGAGGCTTCCAGCGGTGAGTCCAAATGAAACGAAACCTTAGCGGGCATGGCAACTTTGGAATAGCGCATTGTAATGGTCTTGTGATAATCACTTCGTCATACGACTTGTAAGCATGTCATGGTGACGATAAGTTGATTATCTCTTGTGGGTAAAGTCATATAACCTCTCAGAGAGTGTAAAACTATTGAATAGTCGTGTCCACAAATCATGGACAAGCTAAGCAAAGCCTTTCGCGGATTAGACTTTGGTTTTGATTTCAAAATGATTTTTGACGCAAATGTTTGTGGATAGTTTATCCAAATTAGAAATTTGAGCAGAAAGCTTTGGTGTAAGGGGGTTAGTCCTTCACCAATAGTGTAGGTTGCACTAACTTGATATTTAAAATCAAACTCAATTTTAGTTATAAATTGAGCGCCTTGGAAAAGCGAGTAAGGTTGTTTAAAACAAAATGTCACTTTATGCAAACTTAGCCATATAAGCCATCCTTTGACAATACCTTCGTGCATTATACTATGTTATTCGGTGTAAGTTGTGGAGTACGTTTTGTACTCACCCTTGCTGAAAACAATGTTGCTCAGAAGAGGAGTACTTCGTGAACGAGGAGGATTTGGACAGCTAGGCTACGCCCTAGACAATTGCATGTGTCGTATCGTGTGGTCTACTACTACCTTATGTTTCTACTGCACTTTTCTTTGGCTTTGAGCCCTTTTTGTAATAAACTCTGAATTATATGAATAAAATGTGTGATGTGGACTTGTTATCATTTTTGTTTATCTGTGTACACTAGCTGTTCTTGGACTAATGTGGTAAACAGAGAGAATCTGGGATCCTTCTACTCCTGGGTTCGTCCCTCATGGGCTTGGTCCACCACGCCTGTACTCTTGGTCCGTAAGTGGTCTTGACTCCCTTCGCTCCATGCGAGGTGGACTCAGAGCGGAGGCTCCCTAACCCCCTTCACTCCCTACGAGGTGGTCTGAGGGGGACCTCGGGACCCCCTTCGCTCCAGGGTGTGTTGTACTCTTCTATCGAGGCTACCTTCGGTGATCCTTCTGTACCCTTCGTTATGTGCAAAGGGGTGTACGGTACCCTTTAACTATGTCGAGGTGTATCCCTAGTTTGGTGCCTTTGCCAGGTCATTGGTGCCGGTGGGCCTATGACAAGAGCCCATCGTGGTCTAGGTCTTGCTTCGTCATAACTGAAACCACGCTTTATTGCCCCGAAAGGTCTAGGCACACTGTCCCCTTCGGCCTGACGAAGCACCAATGCGGCAAGTCACCCTGCAGCCCAATGTGGCTAGAGTTAATGAGCTCGGTTGATTTACGCATGGAATGGCGGTAAGTTATTACCCTTGCATGGTCACCACACATCGCGTCGTGGATTTATATGCCTCCTTGATCATAGTGTGTTGTGGCATTGATGGAGGTGACAACAGTTACTGTGCACACCGTGAGTGGGGCACATGGCAGTTCCTTCTTGGTTTGCGGCCCATCATGGGTTGTGCCATTTCGTGGGTGGCGCCCGGTGGACTATAAAACAGTCCTGATGCCCTTCATTTTCCCTTTCACGTTTGTTGAAACCCTAATATCCTTGCCCTAGGCTTTGCTAGTTTTCGCTGAAATTCCTAGTTCCTTCGCACCGCTAGCCTTCGCACCGTCTTGTTGAGATGCTGAAGTAAAGCAAAACAACCGGGGAGATAGGCGGCGAGGTGTAGTACACCAGTGAGCTTGTGCGCTCACTAGTGTCGGAGCGCGCCCTTTGCGCCGTTGTGGAGGAGAAGAAGGTGGCGAGCCTTGATGTCCTACGGGCCTACAGGACGGAGACGACACCCACACCACGAGTGGATAAGGTTGTGGTTTTGTTGCCTTCTTTGACAAGGGCCATCAAATGCCGTCCATGGATCTTGTGGTCGGGGTCTTACGGTTGTATGGCGTGCAGTTGGAGTAGCTGATGCCCAAATCCATCATGTGGCTCGGCGTCTAGGAGTACAAGATGCGGGATACGGAGATAGAGGGAAGCGCACCCTTGTTTAGGTACCTACATGACGCTAGGTGCCAGTAGAAGAGGAAGAAGGGCAGCGACTCGGTGATGAACTTCAGCAACATGAACTTTCAGCCAAAGGTCTCGAGGCTGCGATACGTGTCAATCCCCACATCTCAAAACGTGGGAGTCAAAGAGGATGCGGAGGTGGTTCTACCACACCTCACCCTCGCCCGACGGCCTGCACTCCTCCGGGGGACCCATCAGCTTGATTCCTTTGCCAGAGGTCCAGTTGACCAGAGGGGAGGACTACCGAAGCAATTTTATTGATGTAACATCTACAACATGTATTATACTTTGATCCTACAGATTTCTTTCTTTTCTGATTAATGTGGGATCTCTCGAGCCCTCAAGGAAAAGTAGGTGCATTGAATCCTACATTGTATATATTTATATATGTTGGAATGAATAAGCCACTAAAGGGGTGAATAGGAGCACCTATCTTTTCACCACTGCGAGATTCATCTTCTTTTTCACTCCAATAACTATGAAAACTATGAAGATCAAAGGCGCAAGATGACATTAGAAGTCTTGCGTTGAAATCAGAAAACCCCAAACAAGAAACCTCTTGGACGGTCTCACCGTCGGCGTTGGTTTGACCGATGGTCAGTTTGATAGCTGGTGATAGGCGGTCTGATCGACCGCTGGTGATGGGCGGTTTGATCGCCAACTGTAAGACCAGCAGAGCGAAAGATCCACAAAATGATCTAACTTTTGATTCCGTGATCCAAACCCCCTGATATTTCAGATATAGCTCATCAAGAAAGGTTAGGAACCTATTCCAATCAACGATCGAGATGATCGAAGCCAAGGTTCCACAGATTTCTTGATTGAGGTCAAGAAGGCAAAAAAGTTGGGAAAAACAAAACTTGATCCAAAAGCTTGGTTGTGAGTAGAGGATGGTCAAGATAACCTTAGATCAGATCTCACATGTCCTAGAAAGCTAGATCACAATAAAAGACTTGTTGTGCTTGGGCATTACGAAGCAGCAACACGAAGAGCAAGGGCCCAAAGAAGGGCTCCGCACAAAGAAAGGGGAAAGAACGAAAGATATCAAAGAAAGCTTCAAGCTTAGTAAGGGTTGCTAGGCCATTTTATAGGCCATGGACACTACCCGAGTGTAGCCCATGATATAGCACAGGTCAAAGACGCGCTGACACGTGCCCCACTCATGGCACGAAACAAGAGCCGTTACCACTTCCACTAATGGCACGATGCACGATAATCAAGGAACGACATTAACCCCTTGCATGATGCATGATATTCAAGGAAGCACATTGACTCATTTGTATGATGGATGCAAATCAAGCAGGCGCATAACTCTAGCACCTGTGCACTGACCAGGAGACAAGACAGTGGCAATGGCGCTTCGCCATACCGAAGGGGACGGTGTGCCTAGACTATTCGGGATAACAAGGTGGGGTTTCATCCATGACAAAGAAAGACCTCAACTACGAGGGGTTCCTGTCATAGGAGCGGCCCACCGCCCCACCGACTGGGCAAAAACTACAAGCAAGGGCACCCCTTGACATAGTCAAAGCTTACCAAGCACCCCTTCGTACAGAGCGAATGGTAAAAAAAAGGCTGGCACGATAGCCTTAGATGAAGGGTGCAACGCACCCTAGAGCAAAGGGGTCCAGGAAGCCTTCGCTTCAGAGCCACCTCGTACAGAGCGAAGGGGGTACATGAAGCCTTCGCTCCAGATCCGCCTCACATGGATCGAATGGAGTCAAGGTTACTTGTGGGCTAGGAGTAGAGGTGTGGTGGACAAGATACATGAATGTCCATCGTGCACCAAGGCTATGCGTAGAAGTGTGCAAAGACCATGAAGACCCTATAGTCATATGGTCCTTTTTAGGGGTAGCATTGTAACCTCCCATACCCCTGATGTAACACTATAAATAGCCCTTCTTCCCCTTTATGGAGGAGGAGAGTGACGAGGATTAAAACCTCTATGTATTACTTTAATACATAATAAAAGACCATACGTCTTCATAGTCGTAACCCCTAAGGCTAACGACCTCACTGGTCGTAAGGATTCCAGAGGTTACATAATGGGTACCCTGGTCGGACAAGGTCCTGTGTCTAGTCTCCGACCAGGTAGCTGCTTGAAAAAGCTACGAACTGGTATCTTTACCGTGTGATGAATGGAACACGTGCTATATATATTCCAAACCACGCGATGCTATATAATCCTAAGACACTGACAACAACCACCATACGGTTGAGTGTCTCATAGACACTCAACCGCACAGCAGTTGACACAATGTTAACTGACGCCTCGCTTCGACCAGTCGCAACGCTTCACCAGGGACGCCTTCTCCAGGAGTAACTGCCACCTCTTTGGAAGTTATTTAAGGATGGAGCGCAGAAGACAAAAGGGTGATCTGAGACAAGCAAGACAGCAACATCGGATTAGAGCTACGTAATCAACCTTAGATTCAAGCTTTAAGTCTGATTGGTTAGCATAGAAATCTTCATACTCATTGTAATTTGGATTAGTCCCTAGTCAGGTCGTAAGCACCCCCTTTAAATCCAGTTCGTATCAATAAAGAGCAGTCCCATTATCTCCCAGGAAATATCACGTCATTTTCCTCTTTTATTTCGTAAGATCGGCGACTCGATCGTCGACAGCTGGCGCCGTTCGTGGGGTAGAAGACGTAAGTTTCCTAAAGAAACTCTCCGCTCATCAAATCCTCGCTCATTCCTCATAATCGCTCATGCGACTATGGCTGGAGTTTGGGACAAGGAGAATTGGTTCGACCTGGTGGACTACGCCGACCTCGACATGGAGGGATGCATCTGCGCCATGCAAGAAAACGGCATGTCGTCCTCCTCCTCCTCCGCCAGCTCGCACGTCGCCGATGTTAGCGACATCGACCGGATGGATGATGATACACCACTACAACAAGTGGCATTTCCAAAGGAATTAGCCATCCCGACTAGTTCGGAACGGCAGAAAACCTCTCCAAGCCCGATCCTTTCGACCGACAAAACAGTGGCGGCTTCGGCGCCGCAACCCGAGAATTTCTATACTCTCGACGAAATCATGGCTAAAAGGTACTCACCTATGGCTCCTGGCGATTCCAGGGGCCTACCGACACCTGGTAACGGTGTCGATGAAACCTCCACTGGTCGTAGGCCATGTGGGGATGATAAGACTTCGACATCGATCGGCGATTCGCGGATCGGTGAGCCCACCAAGAAGACCTCAGGAGGTGCTCATCTCCGACCGCTCTCCGTCGTGGAAACTCCTAGCAGAAGTATTGGAAGGCTCTCCATTAGTTAAAATGGAAGCTTGTCGGAAGATCGCTGCTGGAGGCACGAGGTCAATGCGATCGAAGATACAAATCAAGATGCCTTGCGGTTCTACACACTCGCCACGCCACCACGTCTTTGGTAGAGATAATCTGAGCCATCAAGCACCAAACGTCCATCGAGTTAATTCTCCACAGCGCCCCCACCAAGAGTAGTGATCGAGACGGAACAAACTGGAGGTTGGGGGAGAGTTCGGATCGTCGAACACCTACTGCTAGCACAAATCCTCCAAGACCTTCGGTAATAATCTGAAACACACAGCGTGTCGGGATATGTTGAATAACTCTAACCTGCTCTAGCGAGAGATCCTGTGTTTTGTACAACTCGTAGGACAAGTGTCGAGAAGATTCTTCATTGAGACCATGCAGCGAGCGGGCATATCACAACAGAGAGAAATTCACAAAGTCAAACCATGACTTCATCTCAACGTTCCTCCCTCAGTAGAGGGCAGCATGGTCGTGTTGGGGAACCATCGATACCAAGGCCTCCTCGATAATTCCGACCAAGGAGTTACAAGGGGAGAAGGCTATTTGAAGAAGCCACTCCATCACATCATCGAGAGGAACAATCGCTTGGACCAGATGACCTTCGACATCGTCTAAATCATGCAGGTGGTCAAAGGCATCGTACCAATGTCTACGATCGGATTGGTACACCGGAGCTCCAATGTTCCAACCTCAGGAACTGGTCTCCAACTGATTACAATTCGGCACCTTTCCAAACAAGGCGCCATGAATCGATTACAGGTTGTCGAGCCTTCTCTGTAGGGCTCCAAGCTGTACGTTGGCCAAATAGGTTCCGACCGACCAACCTGGACAAGTTCAATGGCACTCAGAAACCATTAGAATTTCTCCAAATATATACCACCGCCATCAGAGCCGCTGGTGGTGATGAAAATGTAATGGCTAACTATCTACCCACAGTACTCGAAGGGTCTGCTCGGTCGTGGTTACTTAACCTACCGGTCGGATCAATCTACACTTGGAAGCAACTTTGTGACCTTTTGATTGCAAACTTCCAAAGCACGTATGATTGCCCTGGAAAGGAGAATGACCTCCACCAAATCTGGCAAGGCTCTGATGAGATTCTTCGTCAATACATCAAGAGATTCAGCAAGGTTCGTAATTCCATACCAGAGGTCGCAGAATCATCTGTTATCCAAGCTTTCAAAACAGGTCTAAGGAATCGACGGTTTATGGAGAATATAGCAATGAACCATCCATGAATGACCATCAAAGTTTTCGATATGGCCGACAAATACGCAACCACTAGCAAAGCGATTGAGTGGTGTGAGGCCATTGATCAGAAGGACAAAATCCCCCAACCTGGCTTAGACAAACCAAAGAAGAAGAATAAGAAGGCTCTCAAGAAGAAGAAGAACTGGATACCCGACGATAAGGAGGTCTTTGTGATTCCTGAAAAGTTTACGAAGGGTAAGAAAGACTATACCGGTCGAGGCAAAGCAAAAGCTCCGATCGAAGGATATTAGAAAAACAAGAAGTGGTGTCCACTTCACCAGCAGGCAGGGCATGACTTGCGCACCTATCGGGTCTAGTAGAAAAAGCTGGAGGATTTCTATGCAGGTAAAGGACAATTGCCCGCAATACAGGAGCTCGGAGAAACGAGTTCCAAGAAGGACAAAGATGGCGACGAAGAAATGGAGTACCAGGAGCCTCAATATACGGTCAACATGATCGTTGGTGGGTCTTCTTTTTACAAGTCAAGACTTCATCTGAAAGCCATGGAGCGGGAGGTCAACCTTGTCGAGCCTCCGACCATCATCAAGCCATCAAAGTGGTCGGACACCGTAATCTCCTTCAGCAAAGAAGACTGCCCCATCCCTTCAACTCGACCAGGTAGGTTCCCTATTGTTGTTGAACCTACTATTAATAACTGTAGGGTTAATCAAGTCTTAATAGATGGAGGTAGTTCTTTAAACATTTTATTTGCGGGAGCTATAGAAGAAATGCAAGTTTGCAAGTCCAAGGTGAAACCAGTGAAATATGCCTTCCATGGTATAGTTCCTGGTTCCACCGCTAAACCGATAGGTCAAATTTTCCTACCGGTTACGTTTGGAAGGCCTGACAACTTCTGGACAGAAAAAATTCCATTTGATGTAGTGAATTTTGAGTCCGCATACAATGAAATCCTAGGTCGTCCGGCTTTAGCAAAATTCTTGATAGCCACGCATTACGGTTATCAAAGTTTGAAAATACCGGGACCTAAGAGAATCATCACGGTTCGAGGAGATCAGAAAACGGCTTACGCATGTGATCGGAAATCCTTAGAACTAGTCGACGAACTTCCGACCAGAGAGGCTAATCCATCTACCGTGTAGGTCAAGCACTCGAAGCCAAAGATGATGCCAAAGCCTTTCGACCAGACAAAGGAGGTACCACTCGACAAAGGCACTTCTCCGGACAGCGCCAAGTCGCC
This sequence comes from Phyllostachys edulis, assembly GCA_036346405.1. Taxonomy (NCBI): domain Eukaryota; kingdom Viridiplantae; phylum Streptophyta; class Magnoliopsida; order Poales; family Poaceae; genus Phyllostachys; species Phyllostachys edulis. Next base: position 8,018 of record JAYEVD010000764.1, on the reverse strand, counting down.
ACCTGGGTCAGGAAACACTGACTCATCTACCCGAAAGATTCTGGTCGGGGCAAGACACGACCCCAAATAGGAAGAGTCGCTTGTCTCCTTCCTTTGAGAAAATCAGGATGTATTCGCCTAGCAAGCGTCCAACATGCCCGGAGTCCCCCAGGAGGTGATCGAGTAAAGGCTAGCTCTCCAGCCTGACAAAAAACTGATCAAGCAGAAGCTCTGGCGTTTTGCATCTGATCAGAAGGAGGCAATCCAGTCAGAGATTGACAAGCTCCTCAAGGCTAGATTCATTCGTGAAGTTGACCACCCTCAATGGCTTGCCAATCCTGTAATGGTTCGGAAAAATAATGGAAAGTGCACTACTACAAAAAAAAAGGTGTTCCTGAGCGGTTCAAACGTCATCACGAGGCGGTTTCGTGAGCGTCTGAGTTTATCAGTCGATGATGACATGAGGTCATCACAGAGCGGTTCAAAACCGTCATGATGCATCCTATCAGCGACGGTTATTAACTTTCGAACCGTCTGTGATAAATATATAAAACATCAAGCAATAGCTACTTATGCCTTTAAAAGCATCTTCATATATATATATATATATATATATATATATATATATATATATATATATATATATATATATATATATATATATATATATATATCGTATCGTAGTCTGACCACTTTGGGGTCATGAGGGAGGATGAGACAGCTGCCACGGGCAACCTCTCATCGAGCCGTTGTAGATTCAAGAAGTAGGGCTACAAGAGAAAGCGCGTAGACATACAATTACCTTGGATGTCATCGATAGGTAATTGGACTTGACATCAAGAAATAGCTGGTTGCTGATACATGAAGCCTTGCCTCACTTCTTGAATTTGCAAGGCTCGATGAGAGGTTACCTGTGGCAGCTGTGTCATCCTCCTCATGACCCACGAAAGAGTGGGATTACAAGCGATATATATATATATATATATATATATATATATATATATATATATATATATATATATATATATATATATATATATATATATATATATATATATATGAAGACAGTTTTAAAGGCACAAGCAACCACTTGGAGGTTTTATAGAGAAGAGATGAGGAATAGAATGGTAGGTCGACGTATACGTACCTAGGACGCAAGGGAGGAGAACTTGACCTGGGACACAAATATGAAAAGTTAATTGCAGCCAACCCAGCCGAACCACATCGATCCCATGTAAGCTAACCAAGCACAAAGAACTGGCATCAATAACCCTCAGTACCCATCAAAGAGTATTAACCAAACCCACTATTTTGCCCCATTCATTTTGTCAATCTGAACCCACAGCATGAACTAAGCAAGATGCACAGAATGCACATACACCAATAGCCCTCAGTTTACATCATAGAGCAAGGGGACTATTAATATGAACTAATTATCAATTCAATTTCAGCATAAGACTATTAACATCATTACATCACAGAGCAAGGGGACCATTAATATGAACTAATTATCAATTCAATTTCAGCATAAGACTATTAACATCATTGAGCAGTTCAAACCCGGCCACCACACCAGTAGTAGAGAGGGAGTAAGGTAGGGCGATACCTCAGTATAGAGCAACCACGGCGGCGACCCCACCACCAGCGCAACCCTCATCCATCTCCTTCACCTTGCATAAATCACACAAACATCAGGACACAACTTATGGCTCAAGCATAAAAATCAAACTCAACAAAAGACATTAAGTTAACAGGTCTAGAGGAGAATAGAGGGAGGATGTGGAAGCAAAGCCCGGCCAGGGCCCGAGCACAGGAGGCCGAGCAGGAGAACCAAGTCATGGCGGCGCAGGTGACACACGGGGCCAAGCCCAGCGGCTTGGGTGGCGGTGTCACCGTAGTTGTGGCACGACCCTGAAACTGCACAAGACACTACTATCATCTGAGTGTCTTGTGCGGTCGAGGTGTCACAACCGGCAACAGCGATGGGGTCGGCGGCGGCGTCGAGGTGGGGAGGAGCAATCATAAACCCTAGTGGCACCGGGAGTGGCGAGAGTTAGGGCGGCGCAAACCCTAGCGGCGGGCTCCTACTAATAAAGAGACTTATCACAGACGGTTCTATTATGGAACCGTCGGTGATAATTATCCTGAGACAGTTCCATAATAGAACCGTCATGATATGTCCCATATCACGAGCGGTTCCATTATGGAACTGTTTAATAATAGTTTTTCTCAAGTATATTTATCTTGTATATAAACATACATGACATGAAGAAATTACATGTTTATATGTCAATTTTGTCATTTAAATCTTCTTTGAAAATTTGCTTTAACTATATATATATATAGTAATAATTCAACATATAATTAACATAGTAACTTTACCTCCAAACATTTTTTTTCATTTTGGAATTTTCATATATATGGCCAAACAGCGTGGCCAGTCGCTTACAAAAAGATTAAAAAAAGTAGAAACCTATAAATAAAGAAAGTTTTTCTAGTGGCATACTCCGTCTTCAATACTTCGTAGGCGGCGGCGTTGGGGGCGGACGGTTCGTGATCGAACGAAGCCTGAAATGCGTACACTCACTGACGCGCTCATTCGAGTATCTCCCGAAGATCCTTGGACTGTTGAACCAAGAAGAATTGAGCCCATAGGCTCTCTTCCCTTGCTTGAGGGGTCTCGGCCTGATCGACTCGGTCGCCTGCCGCCTTGATTAAGCAGTCCAAGTGACGGCAAGCCTCCTAGAGATGTGCAACATCGTTTTGGAGGACCACGTCGATGACACGGTAAACTCGCCGAAAGTGGGAGATCACCCGGAAGACACGGCGAAGGAGGATGTCAAGACGGCGGAAGGTGGCCATCTCCTGCTCCGGCAAATTCTCGGATAGAGGAGTGAAGACACTGTTGAAACAGTGTTCTTCCGCAAAGACCTGATTCAACGTCTGTGAGAGGTTCTCGTACAATGCGGCCGAGTAGGCCATCAATGCGGCGACAAGAAAGTAAGAGGCAGACCATTTACGTTTTTGTATAGCTGGGATGATCATCTTTGATGGCGGATGATCCTTTTATAAAACAAGGAATAAATTTGGAGTGTGAGGCGAAGAGGCGCATTGGGGAGCGAGCGGCATTGATGTGATGAAGAGGCGCGCCGGGGAGCGGCGACATTGATGCGATGAAGAATGCATCGACGAAGAAACTCGCCGGGAGTATGGCGATTATCATAAACGATTATAACAAAAACCGTCGTGATATGTAGCAATATCACATACGGTTATTGTTAGAACCGTGCAGTGAGGTTTCCTGAGCGGTTCGTTTTAGAACCTACGTGATATGTAGAATTATCGCGAGCGGTTATAAAAGCGAACCGTGCGTGATACTTCACGAGCGAGTTTTAGTTCGAACCATCGTGATATTACCTCTTCACGGGCGATTTTAGGGCAGCGATGTCTGAGATGGTCTCTAAACCAAAACCGTCTCGTGATTGCATATAATCTGAGCGGTTTTGGTCAACCGTCTCGATGAGACATCGATATTAGCCTTTTGTAGTAGTGGTGGTGAATGTGTATTGACTTTACATATCTTAATAAAGCTTGTCTAAAGGATGATTTTTCCTTCCGCATTGGCCAACTTGTAGACTCTACTTAGAGTGTGAGTTACTAAGTTTTTTAGATGCGTATTTAGGGTACCACCAGTTAATATGTGTAAAGAACATGAAGAAAACTTCATTCATCACTCCATACTGCACTTCTTGCTATGTTAAGATATTGTTTGGTCTCAAAAATACTAGTGTAACTTTTCAAGGTTGATCACGAAAACCTTTTATCCACAGATAGGTCGAGAATCTAGAAGCTTCGTTAATGATGCAGTGCGTAAAGAGCATCAATCTGGCGATCACGTTCCAGATCTACAAGAGACATTCAATAACTTGAGAAGGCATAACCTAAAGTTGAATCCAGAAAAGTGTGTGTTCGGAGTTTCTGCTGGAAAACTGCTCAGTTTCCTAGTTTCGGCTAGAGGCATTGAAGCAAATCTAGTAAAAATATCGGCCATCGACCGGATGCACCCTCCAACCACGAAGAAAGAGGTCCAGAAACTAACCGGCTGTATGGCAGCGCTAAGTCGTTTCATAGCAAGGTTAGGGGAAAAAGGATTACCTTTCTTTAACTTCTTCAGAAACATGGAAGTTTTGAGTGGACTAAAGAGGCAAACGATGCCTTTGAAGATCTTAAAAAGTACCTTACAAGTACCCCAGTCTTAGTCTCTCCAAGACTGGGAGAAACATTGCTAATTTACGTGGCTACAACGCCACAGACAGTTAGCGGTGTACTGGTCGTAGAGCGTGATAACGTCCAACGACCAGTTTATTATGTAAGCGAAGTCTTACATAGACCAAACGAAAGGTACCCACATGTACAAAAGCTGCTCTATGGTCTTCTTATGGCTTCAAGGAAACTAAGGCATTACTTTTAGGCCCACAAAAGTGGTCGTGCCAACCGAGTATCCCCTTGGTCAAGTCCTTGGAAACAGGGAATCATCAGGACGAATAGCAAAATGGGCGGTTGAGCTAGGGGCGTTCGACCTCCATTTCATCTTCTGAACGACAATCAAGTCGAAATAGCGAGAATTCATTCTTTGAATGGACAAACCTGAACCCACCCAAGGGCCCGAAATACGAACACCACGGCAGTGGACAAAGTACTTTGACTGTTCCTTGATGCTCAAGGGCTCGGGCCGAGTTGTCTTGATATCCCTCTTGGCGAACACATCAAGTATCACTACTACAAAAAAGGCTATCTTGGGCGCCTCATCACGCACGAGTTGACCAAAACCGTCGGTATTACATTCAATCACGAGCGGTTTTGGTTTAGAGCACCGCTCAGTACTCTTAGCTTGCGCTAAAAACCGTCGTGCGTGAAGAGGCAATATCACGAGCGGTTCATTTTGAAAACCGTCAGGAGTATCACGCAGCGGTTACAACACGAACCGTCTGTGATATTAATCGATATCATAGAGCGGTTTTAAAACACAACCGTCATGAAGTATCACGGCGGTTACAACAAGAACCGCTCGTGATATTAATTAATATCACGAGCGGTTCTTAACAATAACCGCTCGTGATAATATCGCTCTGACTCCACGATCGCCGCCATCCGCTTCGGCTCCCGTCGCGTCTCTTCATCGCCGATCTTGTAGCGTCGTTAAATCCGCCAATCCGCCGGCTCCCGATCGTCTCTTCGTCTCACGCTCGAATTTATTCCTTGTTTGATAAAAGGATCATCCGCCATCCAAGATGATCATCCCCACATACTTATAAAATTAAAAACGTAAATGGCTGCCTCTTCCCTGTCGCCAGCACTGATGGCCTTCCTGGCCTCACTGTACGAGCACCTCTCTCGGTGTAGGTTGAACCGTGCTGCGGAAGAACACTGTTTGATCAACAGTGTCTTCACTCCTCTGCCGGCGGAGAATTTGCCGGAGCAGGTGACGGCCACCTTCCGCCGTCTTGACATCCTCCTCCGCCGTGTCTTCCGGGTGATCTCCCACTTTCGGTAGCGTTCTGGCGTCATCGGCGTAGTCCTCCAAAACGACGTTGCGTCTCCGGGAGGCTTGTCGTCACTTGGGCTCAGAAATCGAGGCGGCGCGGCGACCCGTCGACCAGGCCGATACCCTCAAGCAAGGGAAGAGGGCCTATGGGCTCAATTCTTCTTGGTTCAACGATCGAGGTCTTAGGAGACACTTGAGCGAAGCGTCGTGAGTGGGCGCATTTCAGCTTCGTGATGACCGAGAACCGTCCAATGCCGACGCTGCGCCTATGAAGTATTGAAGGCGGAGATAGCACCTACCTCGCCACTAGAAAAACTTTGTTTTATTTATAGGTTTTACTTTTTAAATCTTTTTATGTAACGCCACTTATTTGTTTGGCCATATATATAAAAATTCCAAAATAAAAAAAAGTTTGGAGGTGAAGTTACTATATTTAATTATATGTTGAATTATTGCGCTCTCTCTCTCTCTCTCTCTCTCTATATATATATATATATATATATATATATATATATATATATATACGCTGAGACGGTTTTGTGGAAAAACAAAATCTAGTTTGGAGGTGAAGTTACAATTAATATTAATTATATCGAGCAGAAGCGTCAGCGGGCGGGTGGGCGCATTTCGAGCTTCGTTCATTGTCGAGGAACTGCCGATGCCGACACGCCGCCTATGAAGTATTGCAGATGGAGATAGCAGCCTACCTTCGCCACTAGAAAAACCTTGTTTAATTATAGGTTTTTGCTTTTTTAATATAAACATGTAATTTCTTCACATGTCATGTAAGTGTATATACTTGAGAAAAAAACATTTCACGGACGGTTCCATAATGGAACTGCTCAGTGATATAGGACATATCACGAGCGGCTCCATAATGGAACCGTCTCGTAATATGTCCTATATCACAGACGGTTCCATAATGGAACCGCTGCGTGATATGTCCTATATCACGAGCGGTTCCATTATGGAACCGCTCGTGATGATATCACCAGACGGTTCCATAATAGAACCGTCTCGATAAGTCTTTATAAGTAGGAGCTAGCACGCTTGCCGCTAGGGTTTCGCGCCTAACTCGTCACTCCCAGCGACCTTACTCTCGTCCGTTCCCTCCTCGTCGCTGCCGACGCCGCCATTCTTCCGTCGCCGACGGTTTGGCAGCCTCTGGTGACCGCAAAAGACACTCAGACGATAAGAGTGTCTTTTGCGGCGTCACCAAGCAATACTCTAACTTCTGATGACGCCCAAACTCGTCACTCCCGCCTCGGCCGCTAGGGTTTGCGCCCGCCTAACTCCGTTCCTCCCCACCTCGACTCGCCGCCGACCTGTCATGCCGCCGCCGGCCGACCCCTTTGATCCCGCTAGGCCCTGGCCGAGCTTTGCTTTCCCCATCCTCCTCTATTCTCCTCTAGATCATTAGCTTAATGTCTTTTGTTGAGTTTGATTTTTATGCATGAGCCTTAAGTTGTGTCTGATGTTTGTGTGATTTATGCAAGGTAAAGGAAATGGATGAGGGTTGTCTTTGGTGGTGGGGTCGCCACCGTGGTTCTTGTTGTACTAAGGTCCCTCTCTGTCTCTACCCTCCTTGCTCTGTGATGAAAATAGCTAGCTAGTGCTCTGCGATGGATGTCGAGGGCTACTCTTGGTGTGGTGGGTTTGGACACCCTTGGTCTTGTTCTCTTCTTGATGAACTGCTCAATGATGTTAATAGTCTTATGCTGAAATTGAATTGATAATTAGTTCATATTAATAGTCCCTTGCTCTGTGATGTAATGATGTAAATAGTCCTATGCTGAAATTGAATTGATAATTAGTTCATATTAATAGTCCCCTTGCTCGTGATGTAATGATGTAAATAGTCCTATGCTGAAATTGAATTGATAATTAGTTCATATTAATAGTCCTCTTCTTGTGTGATGTAATGATGTCAATAGTCTTATGCTGAAATTGAATTGATAATTAGTTCATATTAATAGTCCCTTGCTCTGTGATGTAATGGTGTCAATAGTCTTATGCTGAAATTGAATTGATAATTAGTTCATATTAATAGTCCCTTGTTCATGCCGGTCAAGTTCTCCTACCTCTTGCGTGCAGTCGTCCTACCATTCCATTCATAATCTCTTCTCTATAAAGTCTCCAAGCGGTGGTGCTTGTGCCATTAAAACCGGCATCATATATATATTATATATATATTATTAAGTGATCCTCGACCACTTTAGGGGTCATCCATGACATGAGAAGAATGAGGCGGTATCCACGGGCAATCTCATTGAGCCCTTGCAAGTATAAAGTATGGATGCAAAGAGGCGGTCGGACATCCAATTACAGGATTGGGCGTCGCTATGTTCGAAAAGTGGCGTTGATCTTAACTACTCTGTGGGAAGTGGCATCATGTATTAGCAACCAACAATTCTTGAGCATGTAATTGTCTTTAAAGCCAACAAGAACACCAAGCAACAAGTTGAGAATTCTTTTGAAATATGAGAATGGTTGC